>JABSTQ010009055.1:0-558934 GCA_013358835.2 Ixodes persulcatus
GCCCAGGAGATCCAAGCACTCCAGCGGAGGTCCGCGTTCAAAGATCTCCGGTCCCAGATTGACGGTCTAGCTCGCACGAGCAACGTTAGGAGCTCGTTCTCGCTATAGCGCGTGCATTCTTTGCCGGGGCCATCTTTTTCGAATGAATCAGCGGGATCCACTCGTCCGGCTTCCTGTCGCACGTTCCGCCAGACAAGGTACGTCATCATGACGTTCGCGCTAGCTGTACTGTCATTGGCTGGGCGCATCCGACAATCCGTCCGCCGTGCAAAACTATCTGGCACGTTGGACGCACGCCGCACCGCCGATCCGACGTCCGAAGCGACCAAATTTTTCGGATCAGGCAGTCGTACTGCCGGATCGGACGTCGGATCGGATGGATTTTTCGCGCATGTGTCTCGCGCTTTAGGGGGCAAACCAGACCCCCCCCCCAACCGAGGCCGAGGGGCGGTGCCCTTGGTATCACTTGGGCGCGGGCGCCGCAGGGCAGTGTTTGTCCTGCCCAGTGGAGCAGTTCCTTGCCTGCCCCCCCCCCCCCCCCGGTTGGTACGCCCATGCCCACAATAACACTCATCATATTCATCATACACCATCCCTTTCGGCGGAGGCTCGAAAGCCCTAAGCGATCGTTGTATACAGACCCATTTTCAATCAACTTAATACGTGTGTATGTATTAAAAAAAAATGTGTGTATGTATCACAAAAAAAAAAAAAGGAAGATACACACACGCGCGCGCGCGCAGACGTTGTGTGTAAATTTGGGAAGTGGCTTCTTGACCTCGACGAAGAATAAACAGACCTTCGACGATACGCCTTACACGCTGCCCGAATTATTTCAAAGTTCTGGAATCCTCCTCTCAGGTAGCACGTCAGCCGTCGCCTTAGGATTGTTCCACGTTCCCGGAAGCCAGAGGGCTGCATTGCTGGAAAGAGAGACGCCTTGCCGTCTACCAAAAAAGTAGGCTTTTCCTCTCCCAACAATGCAGGACATCCCTTCCGTCAAGTGGCACCATGGTCTAAGGGTGACTCTTTCTTATTGTCGGCCGGCTCGCGCGCGAAGGTCAGACAAAGTAACCTTAAATTTTGATAGACAAGCATGTCAAAATAGTTTATGGAATGCCATTTGCTTTGAAATCCCCGAGGGAAAGCTCAGGCATCCTCACATCAAAAGTGAGTGGGGTATTGACATGTGAAATTGAATGCCCTCGTGAGCGATGGCTATCTTCCTGAGTGCCGGCGACAAGTATGCGCCCTTGGAGTTCCAAGTGGAAAGCTCAGCGGACTTTCAGAGATGCAGAATAGTCGTCGGGGGGCTTGTGGACACAGACAAGAAATCGTTATTTCAGTTTGAAATCACGGGCACATCACGGCACTCATTCGGAAGATTAAACGGAGGATATCGCAGCTGAATTAGAACTTAAACAGGGATATTTTACGAATCCAGGTGGCACTGCGGCAGCTGCCTTCTTACCCGTTCGGATTGCGCTAGTCGCGGAAGAATTCCTTTTTTCCATCAAAAAACTTTAAAAAAAAAATTTATCGCTTGTACGTTTAGACAGCCTTGACGCTAGTACGCCTCAACGGGTGACTTGTGTCTCTTAGCTGTAGATGAAAAATTTAGCCAGTGCAGTACAACCGCTTCCCTGGGGTCTTTAAAGTGCACCACGCATTAGTAATTACACGAACGCGTGCCGGTACGAAACTCATCCAGATCGAAACGGGCGGAGAATGGGGATCGAACCCAGGAGGTTCTGCAGCGCAAGCTTTCGCTCCACGCTCCCAGCTGAGACACGTTAGCCCACCCGGCTACCGATCCCTCCTAAAAAATAAAGAAAACAGCTTATGATTATAATGCAATTAAATGCAAAGGTGCAAGCGAGCTGGACAAGAATGACGAAAATAATCCCTGGAGAAAGGGAACAAGAGGGACGAAGGACAAACATAAATCTCCAAACACAACGGGGTGACTGGTGCGCGACCAGAAAAATCCGCCTGGTCCGGGTATCGAACCCGGGGCCTCTCCATTTCCAGTGGAGCGCTGTACCAACAGCGCCAACCAGGGGTTAGACTCAATATAGCAAACAGGTTTTATCAGCTGCCACCAGTCTAACACCAACAAGGGGAGAAAGGCTTGCATTTTAAGGTTATGATTATAATGCAATTAAATGCAAAGGTGCAAGCGAGCTGGACAAGAATGACGAAAATAATCCCTGGAGAAGGGGAACAAGAGGGACGAAGGACAAACAGAAATCTGTTGGTAGAGCGCTCGACTGGAAATGGAGAGGTCCCGGGTTCGACACCCGGACCAGGCGGATTTTTTTGGTCGCGCACCAGTCACCTAGCTGTGTTTGGAGATTTCTGTTTGTCCTTCGTCCCTCTTGTTCCCCTTCTCCAGGGATTATTTTCGCCAAGAAAACCGCCCCGTATTTTGCTCAGGGGTTGTGTTTGTGTGTGTGTGTGTGTGTGTGTGTGTGTGGTGGGGGGGGGGGGGGGGTGAGAAGATTATCTTATTCTTTTCGGATTAGGCAGGAAAAAAAAAAAAGACGAAGACTGCTGGAGGAGGAGGAGGAGGCATTCTGCGCCTTCGTCTACTCCGTCTCTGTTTCGTGAGTTTGGACTGATGAGTGGAAACAGAAATCCCAACAAGCTCCACGGAACGCTGCGAAATCGCGTTTTTGCTAGCGTTGCAGAGGCTGGCGGCAGCGTGCTGAAGACACGTTTTCTACTCGTTCGTTGTCATTCGCCGAAGAAGTTTCTTAAGACCCCGTATAAGCGTTGAGACTTGCCGTTGAGAACACGTGGAAATTTTTACGAAAGCGCAGTGCCGCAGGAAAAAGGCACAACTCGTCGAAAGCAAGATTCGCCGATCTCGCAGCGTGATCAAAGCTTCTTTGGCACGCCGTAGTGTTTAACATGTCACGGGGACTGTAATTTGACATTGTAAAAGCATTATAGGTACACTTCGCCACACAGTTAGCACGAACAAACTAGCGCCGGTTTTTCCAGTTTTTGTTTTCTGTTATATGCTAATATCCGACCTAAGCGGTAGATCTTACGTTGAATATTAGGCTGTTGTTAATGCTTTCGCACCATTGCGGAAGCAGTTGGAAAAGCCATGCGTCTATTTTTCGTCGCGTGATTGATGAAATGGGACAGCTGATTGGTCCAATCAGCATCCTCCACCGCCACGAAGTATAGTTCATCGCCGTTTTACAGAATCGTACGCCGTGTGGCGGCAGGAAGCTGCCGGTGTCGACGCGAGCGTCCGTGACGCACCAGAACAGAACACGTGGTTCCGCGGACGTACTCAAGATGTCCCAACGGTTCTACAGACGTCTTGGGTTATCTGTGACACCTGGATAACGCGCCCTCGGTTCCAGCGTTGGGCAGAGTACATCTAAAAAAGTACATGAAGTCAGGCACGTATCCAGGGGCGGGGGGGGGGGGCATGGGCCCCCCCCCCTCCGAAATCTTCTATTTTGCTGGGACCTCCTCTCCCCCCTCCCTCTCATACAGCATTTTGTCATGGGCGGGCCCCCCCCCCAAAAACAAAATCCTGGCTACGTGCCTGCTTGAAGTACGAAGTAAATGAAAGGTTATGTACTTAGTAAAATAGTAAGTACACCGGATGTCATGTAGTTGAAGTAAAATACTATAAATACAATGAACTTTTAAGTGAAGTACACTTTGTAAGACAATCTCACGATGTCCTTCCGTTCCCCTAGTCTTTTTTTTTTTTTTTTACTGGCATGCATTGTTTCAAGGGTAATCGGGAGTGCAATACTTATTTTCGGAAATTACGGTGTATATTAATTGGATAAAGTCAAGTGACTTCAGAGTTCATAAACCATAATTTTGTGATGACAAATTTAACGAGATCAAATTTGGGGAATGTACTTTGAAGTTGTACGTTCCTCGGTAAGTATTAGGAAAAAAAATACTTTAGGTAAAGTACAAGTACGCATACTCAGAGAATGTACTTCAAGTAAAGAACAAGTTTTCTGAGCCTCGTTGTAGTCGTAGTAGTACTTTAAGTACAATGTAAGTACTTCCCAACACCCGTCGGTCCTCGATCGGTGCACGCGCTCCGTGCCCGTGACGCGCGGTTCTTCCCTCCCTCCCCACTGGACGCGCAGGAGTGGCACGTGACGCACCTGACGTTCGAGAAGGACCCGGAGCCGTACGGGGCCATCCGGGACCAAAACATCTCGGCGCTGGCCCACGAGATGGGCGTGACGGTGGTGTGCGAGCCGTCGCACACCCTGTACCCGCTCGAGCGCATCCTGGAGCGTCACGGCGGCAAGGCGCCGCTCACCTACCGCCAGTTCCAGGGAGTCCTGGTGGCCATGGAGCCGCCGCCCGCGCCCGTGCCGGCCCCGGAAGCCCTGCCACGCACTCCCATCGACGAGGACCACGACGACCGCTTCGCTGTGCCCACCCTCGCCGAGCTCGGTATACGATCGACACATGTCTTACGATCGGTGTTCGCATGCATACGCGTTGACAGAAGTATATATCTGTGCCTCACGCATGTTCCAAGCATGTGTGCCTCATACACATGTCTGCGAACAACCTTCTGTATGGCCATAGCCTCCTCTATACTCACAAAGCCTGGCACTTCGACGACGGAGCCGTGTAGTGCCCGGTCGCAACTTATGAGCGCGAGGATCTGGTAGCACATATGCTACCAGATCCTCGCGCTCAAAAGCTTCGACCGGGCACTATATGGCTCCGTCGTCGAAGTGGCTCTTTGATGCTCTGCAGAGCATCAAAGAGCCATTTCTCGGGGAACCTGGACGTCACCACACAGCTTTCGCAGCGGGGAGCACCCGAAACATACTTGTTCACTCGGGATAAGTGTGTTTCGGCGTCTCGCCGCAGCGGGGCGCCAGTCACGTGGCTTTCCTCTCGTCTGTTGTTTGCCGCTCCACCTTTTCGATTTCGGCGGCGGCTTCTCGTAGCGCTTTGTCAGGCTTTGTCAGTATAGAGGGTATGACCGACAGGGTGCACGAGGAAGTAACTCGCCTCAGGCATTGTCTCCAGACTGTCTTTTCTAGGATGTATTATAGCACTGTGACCGCGGCTCGAGGATATACGGCGAGCAAGTGATCCAAAATGCGTTTTCGGCGCATCGGAACGCCAGGAAAAGGGTGCGCCAGTCATAAGGACACTCTGCCTGTGATGACACTTGGTCGCACGCGCGCGACCAAAGCCCGACGAGAGGCAACGAACGCGTACTGGAGGTACGCGTTCGTTGCATCACCGACTAGATCATTATCACATTACCTATTGGACCCGAGTGTTGCGTCAGTGTTCGGCTGGGACTCGCCGGCTCGCCGATTGGACCCGAGTCCCTACCGAACGCTGACGCTGCACTCGGGTCAAATCTCTGCCCCGGACTGGACTCCGGTAGGTGATGTATTTCGGCTTCGGTTATTATATGGGAGGTGTTTCTCGGATGCATCGCTCGAAATCAGAAAAGGAGCAAAGGCCCCCCGAACTATGATGTTGGAGATGATCTTTCTTTAGCTGAACCCAAACTTGCAAGGTCGTGCCAATTCATCGAATCATCCGTCCTTGCACCACGAGACAAAACAAAAAGTGAAGATCTCTCGTGAACATTGTTTATGGACTTTTCAGTCGGTCTTTAGGTCGCAACTAGTGCCACTAAATAAGCTTCAGAGTAACGACACTTGGCCATATTGTGCCTTAAAATCATGGTTGCCAGTTATCTAAGCTCTATCTGAAATCACAGGAAACGATTTTCCGCCCTCCACAAATGTTTAAACAGTTCGCGACAGAGCAAAGCAATATTACGTGAGCTTCCTAAAACCGAATATAATGCTGAGGAAGTCGCACTTTTGAATCATGACGATCGGCAGTTGCGTCTGCTTTGCATACGAACCAAAATGGCAGTGCCCACAACAATGTCGGGGAACGGAGTGCCAGTGCTCTAAGCGCAGCTCATTTGGTGGCTCTAGTCGCAACGATGCATTATGGTATACCCGTTCTCCTACAAAAGTTTGGACACAAACGCGCTGCTTCTAAATGATTTACCAGGACCTACATTCAATACATCGCTCATTTGCACTAGTCAGCGCTCCTTCAGTGCCAAATCCTCCCCGGGCGGTTTGGAAACTTTTGTCTGATGGTACGTTTACACTTGCGGATCCGCTAGCGAATCCGCCCAGCTTTTGCCGCTGGGGCGAAACGCTGGGCGGAAAACGCGGCGGCGAGCCGTTTAGGCCCATGACCTATTTCTGCCGCCGAACGAGGCGTTTCGCTGACCGGAAGTGACATTCTTGCGCAGCGCGACGCTGCCTACGTCATGAGCACGCGTAGTTCCAGGAGCAGCAACGCCCGGGAGAGAGAGTCGAGGCGGGAACTCTCGCGCTTTCTCGTCATATTTGACGAGATGTTACGGGAACCGCTGCCGCAGCTGGCGTCGCCGCCGCCGCTCGAAGGAAATAGATGTAAACGCAACCCGCTCGTCGTCGCCGCCGCCGCCGGGAGCGGATTCGCTCCCGCGGCAGCGGATTTCTTCTCAGGTGTAAACGTACCATGAGAGAACGCGTGCGCGTCGCACTGTCGTGCTGCACCGAGGGAGAGGGCGGCGGCCAACGCCGAGATACCGGATTCACCTAGACAACAGAGACGGCTGTCTCCGCTGCCTCGACGGATTTCCACGATAGATGGCGGCTGTCACCCATCCCAATTTAGAGTTACTGGATATGCTCCCTTGCGCATTCGTTTTCCCCGCGCCGCCACGCCGCTATTCGCCAAGATCCATCACGTGAGGAGCAAAGCATCCGGCGCCGTGCAAGAAAGTCTACGGTCGCTCCGCCGACGTTGCTCGCGCCCCGGCGTATGTTCCCCTGCTTTCGCCTACTTCTCCTCTTTTTCTGTTCTCCATGCGCGGCGGCGTGGCCAAATTTAATCACGCGACGAGCAAAGCATCCAGGGCGTGCAGGAAAGCCGGCGCAACGGTCACCCGCCGAGGCTGAATGCGCAACTCTGCTACCGTAGGTTCGTGTACTCTCGTCCCCAGCCACATAATAGGCGCATCCGGTACGGGCGACGAAAATATAATAAAACGTTTGACCTGTAACTAGTAAAAAAAAAAAAAGGGGGGGGGGGAGGCAAAACGATAATGTGTGACGGTTACGCTTATATCCTAAATGTCTTCTATTGGCGTGGCGACGGAAAAACAATGTTTTCGCCCATACTGGAAGTGACTACAATTCAAGATGGCAGCGCCCTTGTGGAAAAGGTCTATATTACAGTAGTCTATATACAGGAACTCTATCCCAATTGAAAGGGGAAACCCGCGATGTTGCGCGCGTCCAGCCGTTTCAGCGACACAAAAGTTGTCGGCGCCGAGACCTTTATGATCTCCATGGAGTAAGATGTATTCCCATGGAAAGTATTTGATGGTTCTCTTTGGTCCGCATTACTCAATGGGCACCTTCGCTTACCCGTCCTCGGTTTCGAACCCCTCAGGTTTCGACACCGACAACCTCAAAGATGCCGTCTGGCCTGGTGGCGAGACGGAGGCTCTAGCGAGGCTCGAGCGCCACCTGGAACGCAAGGTACGTGTCTTATCACGAGTACCGCTATAGAAGATAAGGCCTGCGCATGACGTCATTGTTAGTGAATCCCCGACCTTTTAGAACAGTAGACCCTTTTCAAAACACCATCAAGTCGTGGCATTTCTTGGGCACCAAGCGTATTATATTGGATCAGAGTCCTCGCCGAAGCGGAAATACAGGATGTCCCCTCAAAAAAAAATTTCAGGGTTTTTTACCCCCAAAAATAAATTATGCATCGGCGAACGCTCATTCTCCGCCCAAATGCAGCGCTAGAGGTCCGAACCAGATGTCGAAGTTACAGGACGATCCGAAATCTTCTTAAAAAGTAATAAGTGATTTTTTGAAAATTTCAATGAGAAAATGGAGCCCATTTGTGCCCGTTTTTGGTTTCTGGTGCCACAGAACTCCCTGTATTCGAGAGCTCCGTCGGTGACTATTTTCCCATGGAAATTATAAGAAAATCACTTATAACTTTTAAATAAGATAACGGTTAGTGCTGAAACTTTGGCATCTAGTTCGGACCTCGAGCGCTACATTTGGGTGAACAAATGAGCGTTCGGCGATGCGTAGTTTATTTTCGCGGTGAAAAAAACCTTGTAATTCTTTTTTTTTTAACACCCTGTACGTGTGCCCAAACAATGACGGACGCAGATAATTGTCACAGCAGTTACTAGATGGTACACACCTTTGAAACGGGTCTATTCTCCATCTCCACGACAACGTTTCGTCAAACGAAAGTTCACCTATGTATACGATGTCCCATTGAGCAACGTTTTAGCAAATGACGATGTTCACTTTTGCGAACGGCATCATGGGGTACGTATTCTGTGCTAGCGTAGTGTCTAAACATTTTGTTTCGTGATCGCATTACAGGTTATCGTATTTTCCGGACTCCCGAGAAATATACATGTTTAAAAGTTTAAATTTTACGCGGTGCGAACACTCTGAATGCTTCTTTTTTTCCAGGTCGTTCTTTATGACGAGTCATGACGAATTTTGTGAATGATATATTATGTTAAAGGGACACTGACAGGGTATTTACGCTCGCATAGGTTTTTATTTGTACATGACATATGAGAGCCTAATTACCCAGAACACAATTTGCGGCTCGAAATTCGTTTTCTTTCCTCCCGAAAACAGCCGGTCGAGAACTGGAAGGTTTGAGTCGCCCTCACTCTCTTCTCCGTGGTCACGAGCCGTTCTCAGTGGTTTAGACACACACAATATAATCAGTCGCGGATCATCGAAGGCACCCGCGCTCATTATTATAAATAGAAAAAAAAATATATATATAATACCCATCGTTTGTGGATTCTCAAAAAAAAAAAAAACTGCAAATATGTTGAAGAAAAAAAAAGTTGCACATTGAATTGGAAGCATTCTGCGCATTCGGGAGTCGGGATCCGTCACGGGCTGGACGGCTGAACGAAGCGAACTAAGCGATGGCTGCGGACGACGGGCGTGGGACCTCTACCTCAAAACTGTAGTTCGCGGTAGCGGCAAATCTGTCTACCTTCGAAAGAGCAATGTTTTACCGACCAAAACAATTAGGGTTTATTCCGTACGACACGCCCGACCACCAAACTGTTTCGCACGAAGACGCCGCCGAGCCGTCGCCCCCTCTCCTGGCCGAATACATCGCTCGTCTTACGAACACGAATTGGTAAGAGCTTCAAAAACGCGCAAACGTCACGCACGAAGTACTTTACTTTTGCGTTTCTCGTGCGATCGACGTGCGCGTTTTTCGTCTGCTTCGCACAACCGGAAAACGTACAACCGGAAAACGCGGTCGGGTGTAGTCACGTGACTTCCGGCAACTCTCTCCTCCTCTACATTTATTCTTCCTCCCCAGTCCAGTTTCAGTTTCGAGCACAGTTGCGTTTTTATTTTTACTTTATTAAAAATATACGTGACGCTGTAGCAAAATATTGATTGGGTATTATTCTAACAACATCGCCTGGCAAAAATTAAAAAAAAAAGTCTGGCGCTGACAGTACCAACTTCTTTGCGCGCTAATAAAGTACTGTAAACGACTTAATTTTCGCGGGCTCAAATTTTCGCGAATCGGTCCAAAGCTGAAAATTTGAAATTATTCGCGGGTTCTAATTTTCGCGAATCGAGTGTAGCTTTCGTAGCGTTCACATATTGCCCGAATTGTTCGCGGAACGTATTTTTCGCGAATTGAAGGCGATTCGCGAAATTCGCGAAAATTAGTTCCTCGCGAAAATTTAGTCGTTTACAGTAGTTATTTTCTAAAGCGTGCTGTATATATATAAAAAAATAACGTTCGGGCTATGTACGGGGTGCGGACTAGGCACCGAGTGCGGACTATCTAAGGAAAACCTAATTTCTTCAGCCAAATGTGTCTGCCGCAAGGACCAACACATTTTGCACGCCTCGCAAAATTCGAATTCCTAAACGTACATTCCAGAAATTGGGCACGCAAATGTAGTTTCGCAAGAAGTTATATGTCTCTTAATCATGACTTCATGAGGTAATGAAATATTAAAAATAAAGCAAAATCAGAGGCCGTGTATTTCATGTCCTATGCCAGCCAGTTTGTCGTCTGCACACCCCCGGGTGGCTTTCTGAACGCAAAAGCGCTAAAATCCAATGGCAGAGGCTGGCGACGAGCAAAATGACCGCGATAATTAATACTTTTTAACGAAACACATGAAGAATGACCCCCTGGGAGCAAACTTACCGACCAGTGTGCACACAACGAACATTCGGATATGAACAGGAAATGCACGGCCGCCATTTTTTCTCTATTTTTAATATTTCACCGGCTTTGACTTGAGCTCTGAAAAAGAAATAGACATAAAAACCTTTCGCAAAACTACGTTCGCGTACCCAGTTTCAGGAATGTACGTTTTAAATTCCAATTTTGCAAGGCGTGCCAATGTGTTAGTTCTTACGTCTTCACCCTGTATATACGACCTTAGGCTGGCGGGAGGAGCGCCAGCTTCCCTTTCCTCCTCCTCACTCCTTAAAGAGGCCCTGCAATCATACGAGGGGCGTTCATAAAGTTCGTATTATCGGCACAAAAAATTGAATAAAACAAAACAAAACAGCATCAACATGAACACGGGTCCCTCTAGTTTCCGCACAGTATAAACATCGCATGCTATAGTAGTTCGGAACGCCGCTAGGGAGTCGCAACAAAAATGGCACCGCCCGTCGGTGCCAAGCACATGCAGTGATCCGTTTTTTTTCATATGAAGGGAAGCAATGCCAAGGATATTCATTCCAATCTGGGAGCGTTGTTCGGGGACAACGCCCCAGTTTATGACACTTTGGTTAAATGGTGCAGACGCTTCCAGTGTGGCCAAATAAAGGGAAAGCATTTCAAGGACGGCGACCAAGTGATTGCTGAAGTTGAGCAATTCCTGAACACTCAAAACGAGGAGTTCTACAACAATGGCCTCCGGCATGTGGTGCATCGCTGGAAAAAGTGGGTAACTTTTGGTGGCGAACGTGTAGAGAATGTCTCAACTCCTACTCGAGTTTGATTGCTGAATCTCTATTTTTTCGTAACAATAATACGAACTTTATGAACGCCCCTCGTATTTAAGCGCCTACCTTTTTTTGCGGTTTCCACGTCTCTTGGGGTTCGGGCAAGCCAGCGGGCACGGAGAGTGTAACTAAATATCAGTGCGTCATATTTTAACCGGACGACGCGGAAACCTCCTCCACCGACGAGGGCGTCGACCCGCAGTACCGAAAGCGCGCAAAATATGACGTCTTTGGTCCTGGGCTTACTACTGGTCAGAGCCGCTAAAAGCTTCTTTTTAGTCGAAATACAAAATATAAGTGGCGCGAACCGTTTCAATTATGTATAAAAGTAGTTTTTGTTCACTATTTTAGATCAGAAAAGAAACAAATGCAGTTTATAAAGTACGGAAACAAGAAATGACCCGTTGACATACCCGCCACCAAGCGGTGGAAAAGGCGGCGCATACTAGAAAGGTGTAGTGGGATCAGACACCGACGAGCAGCAAGCGTAGAAAGGTCCCGGTCCCCGAATGTATGCGGCGGCGCTGCGGTCGTAGACGGACTCAGGATCCGACCGGTTCCGAGCGTTCCGAAGGCCTTCGGCAAGCAGGTTTGGCTTGCGTATGGCCGTTTGGCGGTATGGCAGCGCGAAGTGGCTCCCGTTCTGAACTGATCGTTACCCCGTGTTTACTGTCGTTTGTGGCAAATGAAGTGTCATGCCGAATTAGTGTTTAATCGCGCAGCAAATGCAATGCGAGCCGCCCTGGCTGCCCGCTTCATACAGCCTAGCCAGAACATGCTTTAGTGGCGCCCTCTCGAGCCGTCGACACGGAGTGCGGCAGCCGTGAGCGCTCGCTGAGCTCACTACAACCTCACCTAGTTCACGGCCACTCAAGCAACCAAGGACGTCATGAAAGAGGTTATTTTTTGCTTGTTTTTGTAATTTTAATTTGCCTATTACTTTTAAAATAAAGCGAAATTCGAGAAAAGTTTCATTAAGTTACTACGTTTAGTGCGCTTAGGTTCGGTGCAAATTAAAAAAGAAAACAGTTAAAAAGTCCTTGCAGGGCCCCTTTAAGTACTACAGGGTCGTCGAGATAAACCCGAAAAATTCACTATATTTAGGAAAACACACAGAGGCAAAGTTAAAAGCTCGAGGTACACCTAAGCATTTTTTATGAGTTGTGAATGCGAAAGCACGCAAGCCGCTTGTCCGCTCCCTTTGTCGTCTGCTCGTCCGCCGCCTTTGTCGTCTGCTACGTACGTACTAGCGCGCGCGCGCTTCGGGATCTCGGAGGCCATGGCGCAGCGGCCAATGGGAGCACCGTCCACGCGCGCCAGCCAAAAGAACCGAAGGCAAAATCGCGGAAACTAGGAGCCGTTTTCGCGCTTCAAACTGATGACGTCAGCTCGCTCCATGAGACAGTTAATGCTTTAGCATTAAAATGGATATCGACCGTTTTTGTGCTTTGCTCGGTCTGCCGTAACGTCTTGCTAGGCTAGCTGGCTGAGAGATTATCTGAACGTCTTGGCAATGCTGTAAACTTGTGTCTTGTTGTAGCCATATACCACGCGATGATTTGTTTAGGCGACTTCTTGGCGCGAATCGATTCAAGTATTTCTCCCCTCCGGTCGTATTCCCTGCTCATTTTTGAGCAAGTCGCCAACTGTTTATCATGAGATGGTCCGCTGTCGAACCACGTGGCAGCAGAAGCGCAATACGGCCGGTTAGCTTCACTGTATTCTCGAGAGATGAAATCTTGAAAAAAAAATCCGGATTTACCTCGACAACCCTGTACAATAGGGTTTTCCTGGAAATACTCCCATATGCGCTTTATTCTGAGCTTTCCGAAGTTATCGGGAGTGTTAAGAAATCTTAATTAGGTTACGCGCAAGAGCTTGCCAAACTGCCAGAAATCGCCAGTTTGACATTTTGTTAAGAAGTTTATAAACCTGAACAATGTTTATTAATTAAGAAAAATAAACTTTATATCCCTGACAGGTGGGAGAAACATCAGTTTTCGCTTCGGCATAATCGTCTATAATATAAAAAAACCCGCCGATTTTGCATTTTGTTGATGCTTTTATTTTAGGAATTTCTCTTAAAAAAACATAACAAACATAACTTTCTCTTAAAAAAAAAGAAGAAACTCGACCTTGCAAAACGGTTTTTGAGTAGAGGTGAAAACACCCATAGGCCCCGCAAAAGTTTATTTTTCTCGAGAAACTTAATTTGCGGCGGGGGCTGCATAAGCACGAGTATTTTGGCACACGGGGAATATAGAAATAGCATATTTTTCGGACACCGTGCCCGGTGAATAGTCTGGAAGAGAAAATTTCAGCCTTAAGAAAGTTTTTTTTCTTAGATAGTCCGCGTCCGGTTCAAGTCTGCACCATGTTGCCGCACGTAAGAGAATGTCATACACAGCACACCTTGTCAAATGCCTGCTTTCGTAGTTCACAAAGAAGATTGTATCACATCATCATTTCTTAACATATTCCGTCATTCAAAAAAAGATCCATCACGTAACGTCATATTGAACGATCTATATAAAAAAAAAACTATCCTTATATTGTCTGCACGTATAGATAGTCCGTACCGCGTAAAGGTTAACTTTTAAACCTGTAGTATGCCTGCGGACTCTAGTCGGGAATATACGGTACATCAGGCACGTAGCCAGGATTTTGTTTCGGGGGGGAAGGGGGGGGGGGTGGCCATGACAAAATGCTGTATGAGGGTGATGGGGGAGAGGAGGTCCCTGCAAAATGAAAAATTTCGGGGGGGGGGGGGGGGGAGGGCGGGCTCCATGCCCCCCCCCTGGCTACGTGCCTGCGGTACATATTGCCCGCGGGGCGCTTGAATCGCGAGTGGACAAGCTCCTCCCACCAAATTCCTTCGCCCTTTCCCCTTTAGCAGAGTGAACGCTGGAGGGGAGAGGAAGCGAGTCCTCCTCCGCAGCGTTCGCTCTGCTAAAGCAGAAAGAGTTTAGGGCAGTCTAGGAGGAGTTTGTCCGGCTCTTCCTGCTACAGACTTATTGCTGTCCCCGCCGCCGGATGAGAACACGCACGCTCTTCTTCGCAGGCGTGGGTGGCCAGCTTCGGAAGTCCCAAAATGACGCCCAAGAGCCTGCTAGCGAGTCAGACGGGACTGAGCCCGTACTTGCGCTTCGGCTGCCTATCGGCGCGCCTCTTCTACCATCAGCTGGCGGACCTTTACCGAAAGGTAATGGTAGGGTTCGTCGGTTGGGGGAAGCACCACCCGGACAAGACGTGACCTGTTCGCGAATCCATGCACCACCGGACGTTCCCGACATCACAGGGCAACGACACTGTCTGGGTTCGTCACTAACTGTATGCCTTAAAATGCCGAATAAACACCGATTCACGGTGGAGAGGTAACGCTGGGAAAATATGGGATGGGCGATCTATCGGGAGTGGACATCCGTTCGGGATTTTACGGTGGTTGGTGTCCAAACAAAGCTCCTGTATACCCGACTTCTTGACATAACAGGGGAGACCGATACTTTCACGACTTTTAAACATAGTCACCCGAATAACGAATGGAGATTTTCCGCAAGGGCTGTGCCAGCATTTTTGCTCGGTCGCCGCGTTCAAATCATGAATTGGGACTAGTCCTGCTATGGTGACATTTCAAAGTGGGAAAGGAGAACACGAACAGGTCATGCGATGTGAACCGCGCCTTTCGAAGTGCCGCTTCTTCAGTAAATGAACCGCATATATCAGCATATTGATGGAGTGGTGTCTAAACCTCTTCTGAACCTTTCTTTTAATAGTATATCTGTCATATGCAAATTCTGCGAGAGAACGTTTCTGACTTAACAATTTAAAACGAAATACATGGTTCGGGGAATATGCAAGCCACAAAACGCAACACCCGCAGGTAGCGACAATAACAATATATATTTGTTTGCAATGACGTTCCCGTTCAAGCAATAAAATCAGCATTCCATTTGAAACCTTTCGTTACGGAAGCCTACGCCCTCTGGGCGAGTTGCGGTTCACACCACTCCTCCGCTAAAGTATATATGACATTCATTTCACGAAGGAACGGGGCTTTCGGGAAACGCGCGGTAGGTGGCGCTGGTTGTTTGGGGGCCTCGTGCGGCGCGGGTGCTACAGCGGCTGTATGCCTGCCTCTGCCCCCAGATCAAGAAGTCGAACCCGCCCCTATCGCTGCAGGGCCAGCTGCTGTGGCGAGAGTTCTTCTACTGCGCAGCCACCCGAAACCCAAACTTCGACCGCATGCACAATAACCCCATCTGCGTCCAGATCCCCTGGGACGTCAACGCCGAGGCCCTCGCAAAGTGGGCGAACGTGAGTCCCTACCGCGAAGGGGGATGACGGCACGACCGCGGGGTGTCCGCCGTTCCGCTTTTGAAAGCCCAAGTCACGCTGCTCGTACATCATTGAGAATTACCATGTTCGCTGCAGACACGATGGCAGAATTACCTGTGCACGCGCCTCAAACGCGTGTTGGAATCACGTTTGCTTCGTACATATGTGTGCTTCGAACATGTCTGCAGACGGCCTTTATACGACCAATGCCACACGAGGAAGACCTCAGACAGTAGTTTTAGCGAACGGTTTTCGCACGTCCGATACGGTACGATGGGCCCTCCGGTACGAACTGCGCATATGCGAGTCTTCTGCGGTAGCGCATGCGCAGTGTGTATCGGAGGACCCATTGTACCGTATCGGATGCGCAAAACGGTTCCCTAAAACTCCCTACGAACCCTAAAACCTACCCTACGGTTCCCTGAAACTCCCTAATTAAAACTCCTTAGTAGGGAGTTTTAGGGAACCGTCTTTGCACACCCGATAACCGGTTTTCCACCTCCGATACGGTACGATGGGCCCTGCGGTACGCACTGCGCATGCGCTAGCACAGAAGACTCTCATATGCGCAGTTCGTACCGGAAGGCCCATCGTACCGTATCGGTTGTGCAGAAACGGTTCCCTATAACTCCCTAGTAGGGAGTTTTAGGGAACCGTTTTTTCACGTCCTATACGGTACGATGGGCTCTCCGGTACGAACTACGCATATGCGAGTCTTCTGCAGTAGCGCATGCGCAGTGCGTATCGGAGGGCCCATCGTATACCATATAAGACGTGCAAAAACGGTTTCCTAAAACTCCCTATTGTCTACCGACTGTCTGTTGCACGGCGCATTAGCAGTGCTCCCAAATGAGTCTTCGGCGCATCGAACGCAAAGGGTGCACGCCCATCGAAGGGCAACGGAGAGAACGCACCGGGAACGCGCGATGACGCGAGAGTCAAGCGCGCGCCATTGTTGGTTCAGGTCGAGGGCAAACAAAAGCACTTATGGGCTCATCAGGAGGGCAAAGAAACGCACGAGGTGCGAGCAGACGAACTTACATGCCGTGCATAGTGTTCACCAACAAGCTGAAGTAGTGGTGGAATACACCTTCGAAAGTATAAAAAAAAAAAGAAAAATAAAACTAAACAGCAGGCCTCGATTTTCGGTTTTTTGAAGAAGTTAAACGTTTACCAGCTCGCCTCGTATGCCCTCTGTTATTTGTAAATTATATAACACCTCTGCAACCTGTGAAGCCGAAAGTCACAGTGAACGCACGTGTTGCACTTCTATTATGAAAGCTTCATGAATTTGATGCTGGTCAAAGCTACATATTGAACATGTTTAAACTAGGGCTGGGGATGTGACCGATTAACGTATACCGATTAATCAATTAATGACGTAATCGCGATTAATTTTTTTAACCTATTAATCGGTAAACTTTTGACGAACCAAAGGAAGTACAAATTTAACGCTTTCACCACGCAGACGTGGACGAGTACACCTTAAGGAAGGGCAAACTTTAGGTAACATTTTATCTTAAACTGTAGGGGCGAGATTTCTAACTCGTATCCCAGTCACTTCAACGCCGTTCGAGTGTCCGTTTTGCGCAGCAGAGACTATTGTGAACAATCAATGGAGGTCGGTCTTGCCGGAGAGTATTAACGAACCTCTTTGCCTTATGCAGCTGAGGTAATAATCTGTGAGTTTGACTGTCTTTGAACAATTCTCAAGTACACATAGAGATTGACCCGAAATTAAAAGCGTGTATTCCGCCGTTCGTCACATATTCATCACGAAAATGAACGGGATCGAATCGTACGATTAATCGATTAAAGGGTGACGATTAACAGTTTTAATCGACGCCCAGCACTAGTTTAAACGGTGTTAAAAAGTTATGAGCTCCAACCATTTGCACCCTTTCAGCACATTTATTTCACTATAAAGTTCAGCCTGACATAAGGTGCTGCTAGAACACCTTTTGGGTGTTAGCCATGAGAAAACCCGAAAAGACGTTTAAGGGTGTAAGTTTGCTTTTGTATGTGGCACCTCAAGAGTTAATTCCGAGTGTCGTATACCTTTGGGAAGAAGGGGTTAGCCCAGGAGTGCACAACTAAAAAATTAGGCGGGCCAAAAGTATACCTATATAGAAAACGGTGCGGGCCGCACCTAGTGTGACGTGTTGCATATTCTGGCTGCAATCAGGCTTCTCCGATATCAGGTGTCACGCCCTCGTTGCCGTCTTTAGCACATCTCGCAATACCATGTCCGTCATGGCAAATCGAAGGTGGTTCATGTTGAGAGTCATCAATGAGGTTTGCTCCCAAACATACGTGCTCCCGAAAAGTAACGACATTTTCAGGGCTTGGTCCACCAGGTTTTCGTATTTGTTCTTGTCCAGGGTTTTGTAGAACTCATGCAGCTGAGATTCGCGATGCATAGTCTTCATCGCTGGGGGTGGACACTGGAGGTCGATTAGCTCCGGCTGCATCGTCAGATCGCAGTCCTCCCATCCGACGATACAATCCCTAACTATCCCAACAGGAAGGGAGAGGGTAGATAGCCTCTGTGGTGAAAGAGAGCAGGAGATCTGTTGAGAGAGTGCAAGAAGTTTTCGCGTTCCGTGTGAAGACATGTTGAGACAGAACCCCACCAGAGACGGGGACGGTTACACACGCTGTTTTATTGTTGTCAGCGGGATTAGTGGAGAGAGAAAATTTGACCTGAGAAATAGTAGTTCCTTCGCTGAAGACGGAGAAAAGTAGGGCACAGGGTTTCACTGCGGCTTTCCGAGGGGAGCGGGCGCTCGCTGGATTGAAGGCAAAGTAAGCAACTGTCTGCGCTGAGCCGGGCCGCGGGCCGCTAGAAAAGCATACGCAGGCCGTGGGTTGTGCAACCCTGGGTTAGCCCCTTGGGGCTGTTACAGGTGCGTATAAAGCTGTCCAAACAGAACGCGTTTTCTGCAGAAACATCATTTCCTGTACTTGAAGGGAGGTTTTTTCCCAATTTCAATCCGCATTGTGACATTTTTTTTTTGTTTTAATTTTTGGCGGGAGAAATTTTTTGCTTCCGTCTTTCTTGAAGATAGCCTTCGAGCGTGCTCATCACGTGGGTCCGGAAAGCCACTCGCACGCTCTGCTGGCTGTCCTCAAGGCCTCCCCTCTTGTTGTCGGTCCCTAATCTCCCGAAAACAAGAAAAGGGGAAGAGACGACAGCGAGGAGACAAGTCGTGCTGTTTGCGTGGTTGATGTCCCCAACGAAAAAGTATGCCCGTGACGCAACTTTCATGATTTCTTTTTAGAAAATTGTACGCGTTTTTTTTTTTTCTTTGCGTAACGGCATTTGCTGATTTTTTTTTTTTTTTTTTTTGACAGCAGAGCAAGATTAGGGCACATTTCAAACAGCCGCATGCATACCCATGGATACGAGCCATCGGCCTTCTGTTGGCAACCAGATTCCCTTAAAAAGTCAAATACAAAATGAAAGCCGTTTACAACTCCCTGTAACGCCGAATTAGAGCGCAGCTCTTGAGGGGGGAAAGGCGCGGAGGGGGGGGGGGGGGGTCACGTGACCTGGGGGGAGGGTCACGTGACCAAGGGGGGGGTCACGTGATCTCGGGGGGTCACGTGACCTTGCGGTTACGCCGACGGCGACGCCGCTCAAGCCGGAAACGGGCGCCTAAGAGCAGCGCTCTAAAAAAAAAAAAAATTCGCAAGAAACATTTAAGACTGTTTACGTGTAGGAATGCGAAAGTATTCCTACACGCAGCGCATTCCTACAAGCAGCAGTCCACGTCTTCCTTTAGCACACGGCACTCCGGCGGTGACTACACGCTCCCCCACTGCGCAGGCGCGGTGAACCCCGCCGGCTTCCGTAACGAAGCATTACGTTGGCTGTGCTTGTTTTATTTCTGAAGCGCGTCCGCTTTGATATTGAGCGCACCCGCCGGCGTCCGTGACGAGGCACCTGCGTTGCTGTGCTTTTCTTTGTGTTTTATTTCAAAGCGCGTCCGCCTTGACCTCGACCGGCCGCGCCGGCTTCCGCGACGAAGCATCCGATATGACACGTCGCAGCCAATTTGACTTTAGGTGCCGTTATTCGCTGCTACAGACAACGGCTACAGACGCCACCGGCTTCGCTCCATGGGACAGTTCATGCTTTAGCATTAATAATATCAATATCAATCAGCAAAAACAACATTTTGCGATCCCAACCTCGAAGGACGAGCTGGATAGGTTGCAACCAGGGATGGGCAAAATACATGCAAATATGTATCGAAATACAAATACAAAATACTTCGTCAAAAATGTATTTAATTACAAATCTAATTACATTTCCAAAAAAGCATTTAAGTACAAGATAAAAATACAACCAAATGTATTTGGTCTCCTCCAAATACTTTTCCAAATACATTCCTCAAAATCTGCGTCAGCGACTTCAGGACACCTGCAACGGGTTTCTGGGTATCTCATTTTAATTTTGCATCGCACACTCCGGAGTTAGTGTGCGAGGCTCTAGTAACGTAATAGAAATATAATCACAAATAATGTAATCAGTTTGGACGTAATAGGTGAAAAAAAGTACAGAGCTTCAAGCAGCTTTCTTTGTCGATTACATTTTGGTATAGACCAACAAAGAACCGAGACGACCAAGACGCGCAGCACTAGCTAGAGACTTTTTTATTGTTTCAACTCGTACCAGTTACGAAAATCTGGACGACCCGCGCATTTAGAATGTTCCAGGCAAATGTATGGATGGAAATCAGGCTGGAAAGCATCCCAAGTTTGTCACAGGCATTTATGTAGCCAGTCTGCCTGTGAACGTTGATTTCGTCACTATTCTTGCCCTGGACTAGCACTGGTGTATGAAGAGATGAAGAGTTTCTTGGTTTGTTGTTGCCGTTGGCATTGAGAGGAAGAAAGAGCAGCTTTGGACACGTCTTAGGATGAGCAAAATGAGTCGTGACAGTAAATTTGAGGGATGTATTTTCGCCCACAAAATTGTATTTAATTACAATATTATTTGAAATACCCTCGTTTTAGTATTTAAATACACACGTGAAATACATTACCCAATTTGTAATTAAATACAAATGCGAAATACACAAAGTATTTGAAATACGTATTTAAAATACTTGTATTTGAAATACTGCCCATCCCTGGTTGCAACACCGAGCCCATCGGTCGGGCGCCGACGTGTGCAGGGCCAGACGGGCTACCCGTGGATCGACGCCATCATGCGACAGCTGCGGGAGGAAGGCTGGATTCACCACGTGGCGCGCTACGCCGTGGCCTGCTTCCTCACCCGCGGCGACCTGTGGCTCTCCTGGGAGGAGGGCATGAAGGTCTTCGACGAGCTGCTGCTCGACGCCGACTGGAGCGTCAACGCGGGCTCCTGGATGTGGCTCTCCTGCTCTTCCTTCTTCCAGCAGTTCTTCCACCTCTACTGCCCCGTGCGCTTCGGACGCAAGGCGGACCCCTCGGGCGACTTCATCAGGTACCACCCACGCGCCGTTCACACGAGCGAGCCCTCGTTTACCCGTACTGCGCATGCGCCGTGCCTACAGCAGCGCCACCGTAGCGGTGTCACGTGACAGTCTCGCGCGCCCTTGCCTCGTGGTGCTGGGCACAAATTCTTAAGATTTGATTAAAAAAAAAACGTGAAAGCTTCATTAACGCGGTCTGTGCTATTTAGTTTTAGCATTATGGGGGACATAATAAAGGGGGCTAGTCGTCACGATAAGTTTAATGGTGAACTAGGATGTGTTAATTAACTTTGTTTTATTGAGTGAAACTAGACATATAGGGTTCAAATTACGAACTGGCTGAGCATCGTCGAAAATCACTAAATCGGTAATTTTCATAAAGACTGAGCGCGTGGGGAAGCTCAGTGGAGCGCTGAAGTCACCTCTCGTGCACCAGGCACGAGGCTGGGTGAGCAAACGCGGAGGATAAAGAGAAACCGCGCTCCTGTTCCTGCAAGGACATTTTTACTGGTTTTTAATTTGCACCGAACCTGAGCGCACTGAACGTAGCAACTTAATGAAACTTTTCTTTTCTCGAATTTCGCTTTATTTTAGAAGTTATAGGCGAATTAAAATTACAAAAACAAGCAAAAAATAACCTCCTTCATGACGTCCTTGGTTCTCGACATATTTAAGCGTCTCCCTTTTGTGCGGTTTCCACGTCTCTTAGGGTTCGGGCAAGCCAGCGGGCACGGAGAGAGTAACTAAATATCAGTGCCTCATATTTTAACCGGACGACGCGGAAACCTCCTCCACCTACGGGGGCGACCCGCGGTGCCGAAAGCGCGCGTGACGTCTTTGGTCCTGAGCTTACTACTGGTCAGAGCCGCTAAAAGCTTTATTTTAGTCAAAATACAAAATATAAGTGGCGCGAACCGTTTTAATTATTTATAAAAGCAGTTTTTGTTCACTATTTTAGATCAGAAAAGAAACAAATGCAGTTTAGAAAGTGCGGAAACAAGAAATGACCCGTCGACATACCCGCCACCAAGCGGCGGAAAAGGCGGCGCATACTGGAAAGGTGTAGTGGAATCAGGCACCAAGTGAGCGGCGAGCGTATAAAGGTCCCGGATGTACGCGGCGGCGCTGCGGTCGTATGGACTGGAGGATCCGACCGGTTCCGAGCGTTCCCAAGGCCTTCGGGGAGCAGCTTTCGCTTGCGGTTTGGCCTTTTGGCGGTGTGGCAGTGCGAAGTGACTCCCGTTCTGAACTGATCTTTAGTCCGTGTTTGCTGTCGTTTGTGGCCAATGAAGTGTTATGCCGAATTACTCTTTAATCGCGCAGCAAATGCAATGAGAGCCGCTCTGGCTGGCCGCTGCATACAGCCTAGCCAGAACATGCTTTAGTGGCGCCCTCTCGAGCCGTCGACACGGAGTGCGGCAGCCGTGACCGCTCGATGAGCCCACTACCCCTCCTTTAGTTCACGGCCACTCAAGCAACCAATGACGTCACGAAGGAGGTTTTTTTTTTTGCTTGTTTTTATTTGTAATTTTAATTTGCCTATAACTTTTAAAATAAAGCGAAATTCGAGAAAAGTTTCATTAAGTTACTACGTTCAGTGCGCTCAGGTTCGGTGCAAATTAAAAACCAGTGAAAAAGTCCTTGCAGGGCCCCTTTAAGCTTATATAAAGAAACTCGAGTTCCTTTGAATTCATTTTGAACAACATTTAATGTTATGCGATACTGCATGCGCTGCAGTTGCGGAGTACGCTATTTATCGTTTGTTTCTTCCTCCGCACGCCTTCGCGCACTGCCCACTCTGTTCGTCGCTTCTCTGCAATGCACCTCATATATTTTTATTTTTTTTTTATAAAAATAGACATGTTATTTTAAAATTGTTCTAAATGCTACTGTTCGATTTAAAGGTCGCCAGCCACTGCCGGGGTGTTAGTAGGATGGAATCGGACTGTGAATGGGTCGACAACACAAGATTATGGCCTAGACTTCAGAGACAATAAACAAATAGGGGTGTGTGTATGTTTATACGCCTGCAACTTAGTCTGCCTCAACGGGCGACTTGTCTCCCAGCTGTAGATTAGAAATTTAGCCAGACCAGTACAACCGCTAGCCTGTGGTCTTTAACATAGCTCACTTATCAGGGGCGATAGGGATTTCCCTTTTTATGATTGAGCTCAGCCTATAAAAAGCAAAGGGCACACCCCGGAAAGGAATTTAAAACAGCAGAAAAATCTTCGACAACCTATCAAGTTGGTACCTTTTATTCATAGGTTTTCAATAGTACTATACAATCAATATATTTTTAAAAAAGTGTATTGTCAATAGTTTCTAAGAAGGACCGTTTTCTGATTGTTTTCCAATAGGTTTTAGATTGTTCCCAGATAACTATGCGCAAGTCCCTAATTGCAGTTGCGTTTTTCTCCGAGCTACACGACATTTCGTGGATGGACATGACGTTCTTCGTCACCCAATAAAACACTATCGATAGCTTTGCGATCGTTCGCTATCGATGGTTTCACGATGTTCGACAGTAAACAATTTCACGATAGTCGACTATCGATAGTATTCTATCTATCGATAGTTTCACGATGTTCGACAGTAAACAATTTCACGATAGTCGATTATCGATAGTATTCTATCTATCGATAGTTCTACGATAGTCGACTATCGATGGTACAAGAGGTGGACCCAAAAATAACCGGAATTATTTTCTGAAGGGTGGGCCGTTCGTAGTACCATCTTCCACCGCTCGTAGCACTTAGCGGCACCTCCTCCAAATGACGATAATTATTCCTGGAGAAGGGGAACAAGGGGGACAAAGGACAAACACAGATAGGTGACCGGTGCGCGACCGAAACAATCCCCCTGGTCCTGGTACCGAACCAGGGACCTGTCCATTTTTAGCCCGTTTGCACCTTTGCATTTAACTGCATTATCACATAACCCATTCCGAGTCACTTTGCCGACCGGCGTTGTCTGCTAAAGTTCTAGCGCCTCAAAATATTTTTTGTTGTTGTTTTTGTTGTTGCAATGCTTGGTTTGAGGGGACAACGTGTGACCATAAAATTATGTTTTCTTTTGGGAAAAACGGCGGCGGAAACTCCTGTAATGCTTCAGACAGGTCTACGAGTGGTTTTCTCGATTCAAGGCAGGTGAACTATTCATCGACGACCAACCTCGTTCAGGGCGACCCTCAACCTCCTTAACTGATAAAAACAGAAAAAATTGGGCATTGTTTAGCCCGAGATTGTTCCTTCTGGTGAAACTGTTAATCAGGTGTTTTATTTGAAAATTTTGCGACGCTTGCGCAACTCAGTGAGGCAGAAACGCCCCAATTGGAGGGAAAGGGGAGAGTGGTGGTTCCATCACGACAATGCCCCAGCACACACTGCCCTGTCAGTGCAACAATTTTTGAACAAAAAAAAATGGCACAACACCGCTTCTCCACCCCCTGAATTCACCGGACCCCATGTCTCTTTTCTGTTCGCTTGTATGAAAGAAGTCTTGAAAGGAAATCGTTTTGTGAATGTGAAAGGTCCTTCAAATCAGACATCGCAAAAAAAAAAACACAAAAAAAAAACGAGGAATGATTTTGAAGCGCTTGGGGAAAAAAATTTACAACATGCCCCTACTTTAGCAGACGATGCCGGTCGGCAAACTGACTCGGAAAGGGGCTTTGGGAAGGGGTAGAGTCACTGTATATGCTCCGCTTGCGGAGCGGAGTATCGCAATGGTGCTCCCAGGGCGATGTTAAAGGGGCACTGACAACCCAAAGGTCGTATTTTTTTTTATTGTCTAAAACGATGCAACTTGTAGTCATAGACACGCAAAAAAAAAAACGCATCGCGGAAACAAATTTTCCCGCGCGCGCGCGCGCCTTTTTAGTTTTGGCATTTGTATTTCCCGCGCACACCTCCTTGCTTCTTTTGATCGGTGACGTCAAAAATCAGGAAATTTAGAAGCTTTGTAGGTGACATTTCTATAACATTTAATAACGGCAATCGTAAAACATGTTTTTTAACGCAATTGCGAACGCACTACGGCCCCTCTTCTTGAAATACCAGAAATCAGAGTTCGGTGTGATGTTGCTTCCTAGATTTGTACCCTCCCTCGGAAAACTTGGCAGCGCCCGTTGGCGAGTCGGAGAAAGACCGGTTTTTTCCCGCCGGCGCCTTTCTATCCCTCACCTCCTCCTCGGTTGGGGTCGCCGTGACAACGGCGGAGGTCCGAAGGAAAGTCGAGTCGCAGGAGACCGCAAAATTTGACTCACTGCACTGGCGCGGATCGCGCGGGAACTTCAAATTCGGCATTTGGAAATTGTTTTTTTTTAATTCACAAATACTGAATTTTAAAGTTTCAAATTTTGAGGGTAATGTCCCTGCATCGTTTTCAATCGTTTCGGATAATAAAAAAAAAATATGATTTTCACGTGTCAGTGCCCCTTTAAATCCAGGGCCGCACTGCGGGAAGCGACCGTCGCTTCTGCAGGAGGCCCGGAGGCGCGGATGGCGTAGCTGTGAGGCGGCGTGCTGCGGCGTGCAGAGCAAAGATATAGTGCGACGGCACGCCTCGCGTGCGCCGGCGTTCAGTCGTCTGTCGCCTGTTTCTTCCTATGCTCCCGGTAGAACGTAGTAGCCGACGAAAACGTTGCCACTTCGCAAGCTGTAGCTGCTCGTTGTTGTATGGTCTGAGGTGACCGGATGTGCCGGTTGCGTATCACTCCGCGAGCAAGGCGATCGTTCTCCGTGTCGTCTGCTTCCCAGACTTCGAAAACATATTTTAAAACATCGCTCGCGTTATAAAACAACGCGACTATACTGTACCCAGTGGCTAGACATAATCTTCAATGATCAAGGAACCTTGCAGTTCGTTCGATTTTAGTGTAGGGCCGGTATTTCGCAAACGCAAAGCGATAAACATGATTCGCCCGAAACTCGGCGCCTGCAAGGGCGCTTTTCCTCATGAAGGTCGGATCCAGCTCTGCGCACGTGACCGCTTCTCTGCCAATAGAGAGTTGGCGGCGCAAGGAAAAGGAACGTGATACTCTGCCTCTAGAAGCAGGAAGGGGTGCCGCTAAGCGCTGCTAGTCTACAAAAACTCCTTAGTAGGGAGTTTTTCTAGACCGAGCCCTCCGCAACGAAGAAGCTGCCACTGCACCCGTGCGCCGATAGCCTTGACTGTAGAGTTCGAAGTATCGTAGCGGGTTGTGGAGAGCGTTGCGCGACGGCAAAAACGATCTACGAAAATTCCCTACTATCGATAGCTCTCCGGTAGTCAACCAGCAGGACGCGTCCAGGGTCAACCTCCTCCGCTCCGCAAAATTGGACACCCTAAAAGACCGAAGAAAAATTGCTAGCCTAAAGTTTTTGTACGCACTGTACTAACAACAAATAAATATAGCGCAAAAAAAAAAAAAAAACAAATACCTCAAGACCCCTTTCGTGCACTTAAAGCGAACCAACCATAACAAGACGATCAGGCCGTATTAGCCAAAAACAACACATTTAAAGGGACAGAACGAGCGGGTCCCTTCTCGTTTTCTTCCTCAAGTTTAATTAACACATTTAAATATTCCTTTTTCCCCCGCGTTATTGATGAATGGAATAAGTTAGCAGAAGAAATCGTAAATGGTACATCAGCGCAGTCTTTTGCCGAGACTCTCACTTCTATGCACTAGCATAACATTCCGCTTATATGTTTCTTCTTCTTTTTGTCTTTTTTATTACGAATGTTTTATTCCGCTGTAGTGCTTCTTGTCTGTACAAATGTCCACTTCTGTATGGGTCTTCAATGACCAACAGTATTGATAAATAAATAAATGATATTTTTACAATAGTCGACTATCAATAGCACTTTTGGTAGTTTTTTCACTATAGATAGTTATATTTAAGTTCCACTATCGATAGTATCGATAGTTTCGCACCCTACATCATACTCATGTAGAATGACCACAATTTAATTTTGAAAATAAAAAAATCTTTCTGCAATGTAGAACATTCATAAAGTTTCAATTTCTTTTTAAATACACCAGGAAAAATTCGCTCGTGAATGCGGGTATCTCTCCCGGCGGCTGAAATAGCCTCAAGAGAGATTTTCTGGTCACATGACTGGGTTCATGGAGACAAAGGTACATATAAAAGAGAGAACCCCGGGTCAAAAACTTTTCTGCTATGGTGTCAAGACTAGCATAGCTTCCACGCTGCTTCAGATGAGCACTGCTGCTGCGAGCACTTGGCTTCGTCTTGTGTCTCACTCGCACGCGCTCTCGTGAGGAGACGTCAAACGAAACGTCGCGCTCGTACAAGTAGGTTTGACAGCGTTAGAGCACAGTAGAAGCTGCACCAGCCTCGACTATGCAGTGCCGAATCGCTAACACTCCCATAATTCTGTCATCGCTTCGATTACTAAACTCCGAGTCCGTACGCAGAAAAAGGGTGAAGAGGCTCGAAATACAAAGTGAAAGTAACCGCATTTCTGTACTTTAGGGGCGGCATGTGAAGTTATTTCTAGGGGAGATCGTGAAAATCACAGGCAAGGCTTGCGTCTTCCGAGTGGAATCGATTGGAATGCTAGGTACTTCCTTCGCTCTGAGCCAGTCACCTGACCAGAAAATCCCTCTTGCGGCTGTTTTAACTGCGAGAGAGATTTTCTAAGCACTCGGCTGCGCTGCGGTGAAGTGAGCTCCACGGCTGTTGCTTCTCCGCAGTGCACCGGCGCTCGGCAAGAAGCGCGTTCAGCGGGGCTAACTCGCCGCGGTCAACACTTTGAAAAGTATGAATATCGCGGTTCATCTCGAAAGCGAATACCGAATATTCGAAACTACTATTTGAAAATTCAAATATTCGCACAATCCTAATTTGCAAGTTCGGAATATTCGCACATGGCATCTTTGAGCAGCTTTCTATCATACACCAGTGGGAGCTTTCTATCATACACCACGCGGAAGATACACCAGTGGGAGACGTGTTCCAAGTACCATACGACCACCACGGCCGCTCGATCCCCTCCGCTCCAGCGGGAGGGTGTAACTCCAAGGTCTGCAAGAGTGGAACGAATGGTGGCGCTCTTCTCCCTTCCCAGGCGCTACCTGCCGGTGCTCAAGCACTTCCCCAACAAGTACATCCACGAGCCGTGGAGCGCACCCGAGCAGGTGCAGGCGGCGGCCCGCTGCGTGGTCGGCCGCGACTACCCGCTGCCCATGGTCAACCACCAGGACGCGTCCAGGGTCAACCTGCAGCGCATACGCCAGGTCTACCAGCAGCTCACCCAGTGCACCAAGGCCCCGGGTAGGACGGCTGGAGCCTCGATGACGTCGGTGACACTGTGGCGTCGTCTCAAAGACGCTCTAAATGCATAGTATTTGGAGGCCTTTTGTGATGCCACGTGACGTGACCTTACGTCACGTGGTCACGAAATGGGGTGACACCATGACATCACACGACACAATGCCGGGTGACACCACAACGTGACATTGTGATGAAATGTGGTACCATGACATCACACGACACAATGCCGGGTGACACCACAACGTGACATTGTGATGAAATGTGGTACCATGACGTCACATAAAATTAGTGTCACGTACGTGACACTAATGTTATGCCATCAGTGTCACGTGACACGTGAGTGTCGCGTGACACTGATGGCTTTATACAAGGCGCATTTTTAGGCTTTGCGGATTTGTATTAAAAATGACATGAAAGCTACACTAATGCGGTCTGTACAGGTGAGTTATGCGGCCAGGGGGACATAATATCTCACGATAAGGCTAATCCTCGCGATAAGTCGAATAATTAATTAAAATTTGTTAAACAATTTTTTAATGAGTGAAAATAAACACATGATTCCGATTAGAAACACACTGAGCGTCATCGAAAACCACTAAATCATTAACTTTTAGAAATACATTGAGCGTGTAAGAAGCGTAATAATGCACTCACTCGTGCACAGGCACAAGGCTGGCGGTGAGAAAACACGGACGATGAGACAGAAAAACTGCGTGGGCGCATTATCGCACCGATAGCCTTGGTCCTGCTGCACGAGTGGTAACTATAGCGCTTCACCATGCTTCCCACATGCTCCCGGTCTTTCTAAAATTAACTGATTTAGTGATTTTAAATGACGCCCAGCAAGTTTCCAACTGGAACCATATGTTTATTTTCAATAATTAAAAAGTTAACATATTTTAGTTCATTAGCCCACTTATCTAGACGATTAGCCCCCATATCATGTCCCCCTGGGCATACAACTCACCTATATAAACTGCATTAATGCAGCTTTCACGGCTTTTTTTAAACAAATATGTAAGGCCTAGAAAAAACGCCCCGTATATTAAGAAAACCCTCGCAACGTGCCCTTCAATGGCTTCCTTACTGTGCCCGCAAAAAGGAGGAGGGTGAAGACACTCTTTAAATGCTATATTCATTTAGAATGCCTTCGGAAAATACCAAAGAGAGAGTTATTTTTTTATCTTTGGTGTTCATGGACTCAAAAGATAGGTATGCCATACTTTGAGACAAAGGCATGAGATAAGCAGTGATGTCAGTCAAAGGCCCGAGACATTTCAAAGCAGCAAATATTAGTTTTTGAACCACAAGCATATACTTTGTCCTCATTTGTTGCAATGAAAAGGGAATGCCCCCTCTACTTTCCCAGTCCTCACCACCAAGTAGCACCCCTAGCGCGAGTTTAATTCCACTAATAAAAACCACCTCTTTTATTTGAAAAGCCCACTGCAACATCTGCTTTCAAAACACATGCTGATTGATGAACATAGCGTGACCATGTGGGAATAGTAATTTGTAGAGGCAAACCTGGGAGTTTACATAATGAATCAATGAAAACTAACTCGCAAACCTTACCGAAAGACTAAGAAATAATTTCGACCAACTAAGGATCTTTGGACATGGAACCAAAATTTTGCTTGCATGTCTGCACAAAGAACCTCGATCATATAGAGGGCACCTCGGCCAAGATTTGAATCAGCCAACTGTTGATCATAGGCAAGTGGTTTACCTCGGAGCCACCTAGGTATGGAACCAAAAGTGAATTAAATAAATTCCACTGGAATAAGATTAAACCATAATCATTTTGAGCGCAAGAATTGAATGACTTGTTTGAAAATTTACACTACAGTAAAAGAGTACACTTCCTATTTCAAATAAAATGCAGAGCTTCCATTATTTACTTATGCACTCCGGCAGCACTTTGTATGTCTACATAGATTACGTGCACTCAAGCAGTCCAAAACATACACAGAGGTGGCAGTTGACATGAAAATAAATGTATAACACAGCACAGCATGCCAAGTCGACGGGATTTAAAAATCCTCTCGCTATGCTCAAATGTCCTTCTCTAAATCTCAAACCAGCCCTCACCATTCTGATCTAGTGCATAGATGTAGAAAGAGGATGGGCATATTTCCATCTCCAAAGCCACCCAAGATGCCAAAATGCACAATTTGTTTTCTCTATCCCTTTCATTCAACTGGTGATCCCATAACCTAATGAAATGCTGGAACTGTATTGCAACAATTCAGGAAAGGGGAGTGTTTTCTCGGCTGCCATTCAAGGTTGATGGGTGTCCTTTGAGATAACAAATGTATGGAAAAATGCTAGGCAATTGTGTTACATACGTGAAACGTTCCAGCATCACAAACATTTAGCGATACTCTGTTTTCAGAAACCAGACACCTATGTTCGCGGCACTCTTTATCAGGTAGTTTAATGCGTACGTGTACACTTGATAGTTGTACCTAGAATGAGGCGATACTACCGCTAATCGGGCTGATAAACCTGGCGATCTTCCGGAGCCTTCCATACTCGCGACCTCCTCTCTCTCAGTGTGCACAGGTGGTTGAGCTCTTCCTCGCCTCCATCAACCAATCAGTGTCGAGCCTCGCGGCCACGCTTTTATCCGGGCTTCACAAAATGCCGAACACCTAGCCAAAGAACGTTTCACATTCAAAGAGTTTGAGAAACCCCAAAATATGATCTCACATCTAGGCTCAAATGACATAACAAGAGCCACAATCTATTATGAACCAGTCCGTAACACGCTTTTCACGTGATAAGTAGGCTAAGGTCCTTGTGGTTCCGTTCAGGGTTAAATATGTTTTCAGGGTTTATTTTAATGCGAAAGCATTAACTGTCTCATGGAGCGAGCCGGCATCATCAGCTTTGAAACCACGCCAAACGGCTCTTTTACACCGCTTCGATCCCATTGACTAGCGCGCAACTCTGGTTTCCGTAGGGAGCCTATACAGGAACTCTAGTCAGCGCCAGTCAGTGAGCCAACAGGCGTAGAGCAAGATTGATGTACATGCTTTTGCATTCACAACTCATAAGACGTGCTTAGGTGTACCTCGATCTTCTTCTTTTAATTAAGGGGGGAGTTTTTGGGTTTACTTCTCCCTCAGATTTGTTTTTTTAATGTCCGTTTTCGGTCTCGGACGAAAAAAAAAAAGAAAAAGAATCCTCACGTACAGTTTAAGTTGAAGAAAACCGGACATGGGCGTCGGATTACCCAACCGCCAGGAAACATGAGCCTGACCCGCATACTTTATAGAACGTCCTGGTATGATGATGAGAGAGGGAAACAATATTTGGTGCGTGGTTGCTGAAGAAAGAAACAGCCTCGCAAACAGTTCAGTGTGGGCTGTGTTCGGAGCCAATGGGAAAAAAAGCTGCAGATAAAAACCTCCTCCCCTGAAGCTCGGTTTTTCTCTTATTCAAGGACAGCTCCAATTTGGGGTTTTTCGGTTTTCCTCGTAGTTGGCATAGCCAGCTCAAAGGTTACTTCTCGGGGTTTGTCGGTAAATACCAAACACACAGAACCCCATATACGGGGTGTCCCCCCCAAAATATTTACGTTTTTTTGTTTTTTTTTGTCACCGCAAAAATAAACTATGCATTGTCAAATGCTCGTTCTCCGCCCAAATGTAGCGCTAGGGGTCCGAAGCCGTTGCCGAAGTTTCAGAACTAACCATTATCTCATTCAAAAGTTACAAGTCATTTTCTTAAAATTTTCTATGGGAAAATGGGGCCCGTTTTTGCCCGTTTTCGATAAACAGTGCCATTCAGCTTCATGTATTTGAGAGCTTAGTCAACCGCCATTTTCCCATTGAAATTTCATGAAAATCGCCTATAACTTTCGAATAAAATAACGGTTATGGTTCTGAAACTTTTGCATCTCGTTCAGACCGCTAACGTTACATATGGGCAAATTATGAGCGTTCGGCGATGCATAGTTTATTTTTGTGGCGCAGACAACCCAGTAAGTCGTTTTTGGGATACCCTGTATTACACGAGGACTTTTCTTCAAAGTAGTGAATGCCCTCGCGTGAACCTTGCCTGCACAGGACTGTTCCCAAGCGTGCCGTCGGGTTCTCCAACGTCTGCGGACAAGACCAGCAACAAGTTCATCGAAGACCTCAAGTTGACTGGCAAGAACGCCATGGTGAGTGTCAGACTTGTGGCGAAAAAAAAAATGTATTTAAAGCCAACGTCTTTTAGGCATTTCACGATTCGTTCTCGCAACTTGGGTGCAGTACCTCAGAATTTAGAAAAGCGTGCTCAAGCATGGTTTCAGCATCCTCTCAAAGTGAAGACTTGCGGGGAAGGCTTGGCTCGTCAATTGGTCGAAACAATCTGCAACTTTTATTGCGTAATACGGAACTTTCTAGGAGTATGTAGGCGAGCATTTAGCCAGTATTCAGCTTAATTCTGCTCGGCAACAAACTCGGTGGCATCATCTATCATGTAGCCCCGACCCACTTCTGGTTTGCACATATTTTCTTATTTTTTATGCATTACTCTTTCATCATAGGGATGAAATAATTCTGACTGTTATAACTTATAAGTGACCATCTTTCAAAGATAGTGCATAGATTTTATCTCACAAATATAATGCAAAATCTGCACACAAGTGGCACCTCATTTCAACTTGCGCAATAAAAAGTGAATAAAAATGAATTATAGCGACAAAGTTACTTCTAATTAGTACTTCTAGTTTACACAATTTCGGAGTGCATAGCGCAGTTAGGTGAGCAAGTTACATAAAAATGTGTACCTGAAAAATACCGTCTCTAGCAAAAATATTTTTTTTCTTAATTTAGGTGTAAGCTCTTGGAATTCTCTTTTGTAGTTTTGTTGCAAAACCTTCAACTTCTGAAATCTTTATGTTTGGAGTACTAGAGAGAAGACATAAACGTTCGTCAGTCAACTTCCAAGTTGAAGCTTGGAATGCTGCTCGCACACTAGCCTCCGTGCTGTGATTTCCAAAGTCGACATACAAATACCGCAAACATTAAATCCTGAAACATGTCTCCAGAACTGCATACTCAGTGTATGCCCGCTTGTTAATCATAAAATGCTAGAGTAGCATATTCTTCCCGTTTTCGTTAAAAATAAAGATATGGACCTATTAAAGCAAAATTTGGCAGTGCCCAAGACTTCCCATCGAATACTAAATCTATTTTACAAAATACTGACATTGCCGCGTGCATAACGGAGTTGGCTTCACTCATGGCTGCTATGCGACGGTACAAAATTTAATGCATGCCAACCCAGTTCTTTTTTCTTTTTAGAGCGCAGCTCTTAGGCTGCCCGTTTCCGGCTTGAGCGACGTCGGCGTCGCCGTCGCCGTCGGCGTAACCGCGCGGTGCATGATGGGTAAATTTCCTCCGCTAAATTTAACGGAAAATTTTCCCCGCTGAATTTAGCGGAAAATTTTTCCCGCTAAATGTAGCGGAAAATTTTCCCGCTAAATTTAGCGGGAAATTTTTCCCCGCTAAATGTAGCGGAAAATTTTTCCCGCTAAATTTAGCGGGAAATTTTTTCCCGCTAAATTTAGCGGAAAATTTTACCCGCTAAATTTAGCGGGAAATTTTCCCCGCTAAATCTAGCGGAAAATTTTCCCCGCTAAATTTAGCGGGAAATTTTTCCAGCTAAATCTGACGAAAAATTTTTCCCGCTAAATTTAGCGAGAAATTTTTCCCCGCTAAATCTGGCGGAAAATGTTTCCCGCTAAATTTAGCGGGAAATTTTCCCCGCTAAATTTAGCGAGAAATTTCCCCCCCCCCCCCCTCGAGGTCACGTGAGCCCCCCCCCGTGCCTTCCCCTCCTCCTCAAGAGCTGCACTCTAATACGGCGTTACAGGTAGTTGTAAACGGCTTTCATTTTTTTGTTTTGTCTGTGCTGGAAAGTTTTAGTTCATTCTTGTCTGTTATCGTGTGTTCTGATCCAGAACATTCCTGAAGACACTGCGTGTACAAAAGCAGTACCGCAGGGCTGCGAGTCGGTCGCCCTTCTGTCCTCGAAATAGAACTAATGCTTTAGTCACGGGCACAAGTTTGCCTCGTTAAAAACAATAATTTTCAGTTCTGAATTCATCGTCTCTTGTATATCCGCAACAATATGGTCTTCCTTCTTTTTGTCCTATCCAGCAGGATGACGAGGAGTCCATGGAGGGTGTGGTCTGAGAACTTCTCCCGCAGAAGAAACAACGCCGAAATGCCACAATCAATGGGATCGGACGCTGCAGATGGCAATTTGCGGCGACCGAGTCAAGAGTGCAGCTACAAGAGATCTTCCAGAACAGGAGACTGGCTGAGCAGCATCCCTTTAACATCGGTGGACGCGTCACCTTCTGCGCCGCGCGACTTACCCCCTGCTAGGAGACGCAGCACTTTGGGGAAGAACAAATTTCGACGTTAGATCAACGACACATGTTCGGTCTACTACCTGTAAATACTACGAGCACCATGACCTGTCACGACAGTTTAGGAAGGACTACTATTTTTCTGTCCGACAAAGTCGGTGGTATGTTTGCAGACAGCCGAAACGTATGGATCCTAAGCTTGCCGATGTCGCCAAACGGGGCATGGCACTGCCTGCACCATCTCAAAACTAAGGCGAAATATACCGCTTGAACAAACTCCAGTTGAACAAAACTAGCAGTATTTAGACAAAAAAACGTTCGTAAAATTCCCCAGCAAAATGCCATTGTGTGTAATGCCTTCGATCGAGTGACCTTTCACTTTTAAGCAAACTTTTTCGGGAGGTCCCTCGAAGTTTGTTTAATTGGTACTACCCTATATATCACTGTACTAAGCCCAAAGTTCAGTTTATGTACCTCGATTTAAATTCACTTGACATCACGGGGGGTGGTAGGATATCCAAACTACCGGCACTTCTGAGCCACTTCCGGCGACTCCAATGAGGCGGTCACAACGCAGCTTTGCTACGTCGTGTAGCTTGGGGCAAGTAGACAACTTTATCTGCATGATAACGACAGCGTGCCCCAAACACCCTTCCATGACGTACTTGTGCTTGTTAACGCCTGGAACAACTCTGTTGCGAGCCTCCTTGGTCGACGTGCTTTCGAAGACGCTGTAGCGTACGCTCTTTCCCCAGCAGTGTCATCATCTCCGCTACTCCCGGGCCTTTCTGCGGGAGAAAGACAAAGAAGGTTCGAGGCTCGCGGAAGACCACCAGAACGTCAATGTTAAAAGTGTGTCCGGTTTCATATAATATACTTCACCTCGGTTTTCATCGCCCTTGGTGGTGCGTATAATTTGCCCCCACTTTATGCGTGTTCAACGAAGACACCAACTTGCGAATAAAATTACCCGTGTCGCGGCAAATCGTGAGACTGGTTCTAAGCGCACATTAGTTTCCGAAAACTGCACGTGGCTCGTGAAGTGGTCCTTCGAAAAATACTCCTACTACTAAGTTAATTGGGCCGAGCTATTTGCTAATTAGCCCAGAGACAGACAAACTCGAGAGATTATGTCAACACCAAGCTGGTAGTATATTGTCTTCTTCGCTTCCTCTACCAAGTGGTAATGGCTACGAGGATCTGAGGAGGAAACAAACACCGGCAACTAGGTAGTAGAAAGCATCCAAAATTTGCAGGGAAGGTAATGTCAGCCATCGCCCATTACAAAGAGGACAGTGTTCATCACCTACTCAGATTATGCAGTTCTTCTGTGGGGATCAAGTAACACAAACAATCTACGAGGCAAAATGAGGGTGCTCACTGGAATATCTGTGTAAAGTAAGGAATAACAAATAAAAAGATATCTGTACATCGTTGATGTGAAATCTTTTTCAGGTTGTCGAGCTTTCTGCCTGCAGACATCTGTAAAATGTACACGTCCCCCCTCCCCAAAAACATTTAGCATTTTTTTTTTTCACTGCGAAAATAAACTGCACATCGCCGAACACTCCTTCTCCGCCCAAATGTAACACTGGCGGTCAGAACCAGATGCCGAAGTTTCAGAATTACCTAACCGTTGTCTCATTCAAAAGTAAGTGACGTTCTGAAATTTTTGAACGGAAAAATGGGCCTCATTTTCACTCTTTTTAAGTAACTGGCTCCATTCAGCTTCACGTATTCGAGAGCTCCGTCGACTGCTACTTTCCCATTGAAAAGTTCAGATAATCACTTCTAACTTTTGAATGAGAGAATGGTTAGTTCTGAAGCTTTGCCATCTAGTTTGGACTGATACACTCTGTATAGGTTGCATGAGGCAGTAAGCACCTTGGATGCACAAACGTCCTTCAACCTCAATGCATTTATGGAAGGTTGTTATTGCTTGTGGGCTTTATGGTGCAACAGCTACAAAAGCCATCCTATGCCAAACTAAATTTAAAAAAAAGTAAACCACTATAACTAACGTGTTATAAAAAAAAAATAAACTTTTAATTTGAAGGGTCATTAAAAAGGATTTTGCAATTGTCTGTTCTTGGTAATAACCGATTCTATGAGCGCTAAGCACCCCAAAAATTCAAAAATTACAATCACGCTACGCCGATTTCCCCATTAAAAACATGATGAAGGGTTGGGACACACCACTTTCTGAGCGGAATTTCCCGCTCAGGAAAGGCGTGGCATACCCCAGCAGCAGTGTCAGCGCGGTGACGATGGGCACTCGTTGGCCAATCTCAAGCCGCCTCTCCGAGAGAGGCGGCTTGCGATTGGACAACGAGCGCCCATCGTCACCGCTGCTGGGGTATGCCCCGCCTTTCCTGAGCGTAAAATTCCGCTCAGAAAGTGGTGCGTCCCGACCTTTCATCACATTTTTAATAAAGAAATCGGGTGTCGCGTGATTCCAGCTTTTGGATTTTTAGGATGCTTAATTAAACCCGTAGAATCAGTTATGACCGAGAAGAGACGATCGCAGAATCCTCTTTAGCACCCCTTTAAGTAGGATTAGATCTGGTGTATAAGGCCCAAGCTGGTAATAAAAGATAAGACACGGTCAAATGGGATGAAAGGATATTCTCCAAGTAAAAAAGCAACATGGAATAGAATTTGGGATCGAAAAAAATTCAGGAAAATGAATAAGACGTTGGATGTCGAAACCATAAAATATCTAGCAGGGTAATACCATCTCCACAACGCTCACAAACCGGTGGGTCCTCTCTACAAAGAAGATGCTTGTGAGTGACGTAAGAGTGGCCGATGCGAAGATGACATAACAAATTTCATGAAATCGGTTTCTGAGTGAAGAGCTCTCCCTGAGCCCGTGGACCGGCTTTGTAAAATCAAGTTTGTTACTGCATCGCATGTTACACTCCGACTGCCATAAACAGACAAGTGATGACTTTAATAGAGATGTGATGTCTTGGTACGGAAAACAGGCGGGAGATGGTGGAAGATTAGCCGAGGATGTGGCAAGTCTGTCCGCCTCTTCCTTTCCTTTTATTCCCATGTCACTGGGAACCCAACAAAATTTTATTTTAAGACCTCCGTGCATAGCATTAATAAGTTTATTTCTCAGTTGCTGCACAAGCATATTTGAGTATCTTTTAAAGAGCGTAGTGCAATAATAGCACTTTGGGAGTCTACAAATAAGACTGCCCGCTTTATTTTAGCCTGCAGAATAGAGTCTATAGCCGTAGAAATTGCATAAACTTCTGCTGTAAAAATGCTGGCACAAATACTCGGACGTATCACTCTTGTAAATTGATTAGAATGCACGGCAGAGCCAATGAATGATGCAGTCTCAGCTCCATCAGTGTAGAAGTGGATATGACCTTCATAGCTCAAAAAATTCCTGCTGAATATGACAAGAGTCAAAACACTATGCTTGCTAAACTTAGTGCAGGTCAAGTAACAGACAACTGGCAATATGTCCCAGGGCAACACAGTCTACATTCTGCAAAAGGTTAACAACGTTCAGGCAAAGATCAAGTAAGGAACAGAAGTGTTCCTTACGAAAACTGAAAAGCCTCACTAAGCTTGGATTGTTTTTGAAAAGGCGACAAAGTCGAGCCCCTTGTAAAGCACGGTAGGTCGGACGACTACGGTTTGCAAGTACTTTGTAGTTGTATGTTAAGCATATATATTGGCGTCTTTTCTCGTGCGACATCTTGTTTGATTCAGCATATAGACTAAGGACAGGAGAGGTCCGAAAAGCACTCGTTGCAAGTCGCAGACCAAGGTGACAAATAGGATCCAACATCTTGAGAACAGACGGCCGTGTAGAACCATAAACTGGAGCCTCGTATTCTAGACGGGAACGAAGGAGAGCATTACACAGACAAAGGAGGCATTTCCTGTCAGATCCCCATGATTTATAGGCTAAAACTTTTAGAAGATTGGCAGTTTTAAGACACTTTTCTTTGAGTGACTTTAGATGAGATACAAAACTAAGCTTTTTACAGCGGAGCTGTCTATGACTAGGTTAACTGGCAGATCGTCTCCAGAGTCAGACCGAGCGTAGAAATTTTGTACAGTTAATGCTGCAGACACCGGCGCCGCACGCGCGCGCCCTCCCTGTATAAACGTTTTGAAGTAAATAACCAAAATAAAACATTGACGAATGCACCTGCAAGATGCCATTCGTTTTAGGTTTTTGCTTAATAAGGGGGGACACTACCTGGGAATGTCAACTTTTGAATCGCGCACTCAATCGGCGTGATATTTGCAGGTGATGTTTGCAGCCATATCAAAGGAGGTCACGCAAAGTTTTAGCCCCGTGAACCAATTATCAGGTATTATACCCCCAGAACGAAGTAGAGTAATGCTTTGTATGGAATCTGCTCAGTGAATCTATTGTTGAGAAATGGTGTTGATAACCACATATTTTTCTGGTGGAATGCATACTGGAATAACTGTTGCCAGTTACTATGAAAAGAAATTGCAGAAAGTATGCAATTTCCATGTAAAAAAAGTTTATGCAAAAAAAAAAAGTTTTTCTTCACATTTATTAAGTTTTTCAAATTACAATTTTTCATAAAAAAACGAACATGAAAATGCAAAAATCTAAGTTCATAGTAACCGGCTCCAATCGGCACATGACAAAGTGCAATCGGCACATGACGCCAGCACAAAGGACTGTAGCACCATATTATGGAACCTGCCTTAAAACATTAACTTTTATGTTTACTGTACGATTTTTGCGATTTCTTAACATATTCAATCCATATTTACAGCGAAGCTGTTATGTGCTTAGGGTCTGGAAAAAAATGCACCCATGAATGTTAACAAAAAAGCTCCTGTTTAAACGGCGCTCCTTCGTTCCGATTGGTTGTGGCAAGTATAAATAAAAAGAGGGGGCAACTGTCCAGCAAAACTGTCCAGCAAGAACAGTCTGTGGCACGAGAGAAATAACATAGAACATACAGGTGAGCTGGTAAACTTTCAATATCTCAAACACCTGGGACATGGGAACAAAATTGATTGCATCTCCACGTGGTGAATGATGTTGATTGGGGCGAAGCTCTGGTGGTGCTTGTCTGCGTAGACGCTGAGCCGCAGCATGCCGAGCCTTCCGTTCGTTTTCATCCATGTCAGAAAGAGAATATGTGGTATGGAACGTGGTTATATACGCATTTGACCGCAGTGCCCTCTCGTCTATAAACATTGAGCCAAAATGCATGCTAAGTTTAACGCGATTAGATACGCATTTGACCGCAGCGCCCTCTGCTGTATAGACATTGAGCGGCTACATGCAACGTTTCATCCATGACATCCCCAGCTCTTGAGTTACTACCACATCTCAGAGCCCCCTACTCGTCCCGCAGTCGTGGCCGAGTGGTTAAGGCGATGGACTAGAAATCCATTGGGGTCTCCCCGCACAGGTTCGAATCCTGTCGACTGCGCAAAAATTTTTTAAAATCATTTTTTCATCATTTTTAATTGTTTTTTCATCATTTTGCATCATTTCTTTGTTATTTTCTTCATCTTTTTTTTTCTTTTTTTCTTTTTTGCCCTACACGAGCACGTGAGCACGTGAGCTCACGAGCAGGAGCAGGAGCGCCGGACGCCGGACATACGGACATGGCTAGCCCCTAAGGAGCTTCGCCCCTAAAAAGAAGTGCATGCTGTCCACTCTCTTGTTCGGGTGCTTGAGATGTCGGAAGTCTGTGGCAGTTTGTGTTCCCTACATCGGAAGCTGGCTCTAATCGATCCTGCACCCTGTCCTTCTTGGTGCAGTGATGTGACAGCGCCTGGACTCAACTTGTGACTGGCATGCTTACTGCCCTGTCTCTCCCATGCATCGAAAAAGGTCGTCGTCTCTCCCATGCATTGAAAGGACGTCGCAGGAATCGGCATGTCATGCCGTCGGGCGTCGCGATCCTGGCGATTGGCCATAGAAAGGTTGGCGAAGAGGGTGAGCAGCCGCAAGGGTCGCTGTCATCGCGGTGTCCCGTCTTGAGTCTGCTTTAATTTCCATCGACATTCTGGCCATAGAGCGACCTACGGCAGAACGGCCGTCTGCCGCATTCACCTCTGCTGCCGTGCCACCGCTAGGATCGCGGCAGGCGAAAGCATGACACTTTTGTTACGTTATCAGGCAGAAATCAGGGGACCACTTTTGAGGGTGTGGAAAACATGCCAGTCAGACATGCGCCAGGAATCCTATTTTGTTAACCACGAGATCTAATTTGCCTCTCATAGAGCGAGCGAAGATGGTGTTTCTAGATTGTTTGTCTGCTACTGCGAGCAAAAAATGCAGTTTGTCTGGTGGAAAGCACTATTTGCGGAAGGAAATAAAACAAGAAAACATTGTACATCCTCTGCTTATGGACCAAAAAAAGTTTATCGTCTGCTACGAACCGAGCACCGCGGTGGAGTGAGGTCGGACGCGGGGGGAAGTTGTGATCGTCTGCTATTTCACGTTGGAAGACATTGACAACCTACACGTTTTTTGCAAACCCCCAGTTGTTCTGCTGCCGTACACAAGCTGACATTGACCGGTAGATGAGAGACTACTAAGTACAAGCACATCAGAGGCCGCAAAGCCTTTCTCGCCATTTGGGAGTCGGTGAGATTTTGAACTCACGAACGAATAAAAAATGTCCCATTGATTGGTTACGTGCAAGCTGTGCTGCCACGTCCAATCGGAGGGCAAGAATGCTCTCGCTCTCACTTTGACCAAATTCAGACCCCAGGTGCCATAGCGATACTGAGAACCATTTAAGCCGCACTGTCACCTATAAATTTCGCAAGAGTGCAAAAGTACAGTCCACCAGCTAGCTGTCGACTACTCACCTGCAGTCCACTGAGCAGCTTTCGCAGGCTTTGCATCAACTGGCTGTACTTGATGCCTCTGTCAGAAGCTGCGTTGTGAAGCAGCACACCCAGTGTCTCCCTGTTAAACTTGTCCACACTGACGGACTCCAAGTGGCTGCACAGATCTTGCAAAGCGTCACCTGGGTCATAGATGTTGCTAGGTTATAGTGGGACACATTAGGGACTGACGAAACTTTCAGCCTTTCCACTCTGGTGAAGAAGGAAGACCAGCGGAGCTGAACTATGCTAAGACGACCTCAAGGACGACTTCTTGGATGACCTCAAGGACGCCGCCTTGAGGATGACGTCTAGGACGACCATAAGGACGACGTCTAGGACGACCTCAAGGACAACTTCTAGGACAACCTCGAGGACGACACCTAGAGGATAACGCCTAGGACGACCTCACTGATGACGTCTACGATGACCTCAAGGGTGACGCCTAGGAAGACCTCAGGGACGACTTCTAGGACGGCCTTGAGGACAACATCTAGGATGACCTCAAAGACGACATCTAGGATGACCTCAAGGACGACTTCTAGGACTACCTCGAGGACGACTTCTAGGACGACGGCTAAAGAAATTCAGCCTTTCCACTCTGGTGAAAACCAGAGCGGAAAGGCTGGAAAAGTTGCCGCCATCTATGAGCGACGGTGGCAACCAGACAACATGCAAGCCGGTTGTCTGGTTGCCGCCGTCGCTTACAGATGGCGGTAGCTGTCGTCCAGAATTTTGTGTCGACACTTATTAACTGCGAAAACGAGCCCTTAACAGCTCTGCTGTAAAATTCATGAACTTGGGATGTTATCTGCACCGATGCTGTCCTATAGGAAAAATGAGCTGCTTACCAGAGATGCACAAGCATTTTGTACCAAGGTATCAGTTTTCATAACAATCAGATGGAAATCAACCTTTAGGTAGCTAGGACTCCAGTAATAGCTAAAGACTGGAATTACGAAAGCCATAGTGGTTGTGCTGTTACGTATGTCATTAGAAGATGGAGGTTCATTTGCTAGTGTACAAGCATGGTGTGAAAAAAAATCTATCAACGTAGGCTTATGCTAACTACCGTAAAATTCCGAGCGAACGCCCACCCAAAATGAAGAGATAAATGGTGAAAAACATGGGGTGGGCTATCTTTGGGGATGCCTCAGCAAAATTTTATCAGAAATAATGATAAGAACGGGGGGGGGGGGGGGGGAACCCGCTACAAACCGCGTGACGCGGGAACTGATACTGCAGATCACCGACATTCGCGATTCGATAAACACGCCGGAATTCACTACGAACTCCTGTGTCACGGGAAAGGATACCGCAGGTTGCAGACGCAGCAGATTCGCGCGTTTCACAGCGCGATGGACCCGCGGAAACCCGCCGAGAACTCGCATCTCACGGGAACGGATGCCGCGGAAACCGATATTGCGTGCGCAGATTGCGGACTCAAACGCGGGAATCCACTGCAAACCCGCATGTCACGGAAACAAATCAAGCAGATCGCGGCCGCAGCAGAATCGCATTTCACGATGCAATAATACACGCAGAACAACTCGCGCGTGTTACAGCTAGGAATCAATATCGCGGGCAAAAATACGGGAATCCGCTAAAAACTCGGGAACGGATAGCGCAGATCGCAAACGCAGCAGATTTGCATTTCACGCATTTCACGCGCGCGGATCGTAGACAAAAACGCGGGACCGCAGATCGCGCCATTGACGCGCGATTCCCGTCGGACATTGCGTGACGTCCCGCGGGAATCGCGGGGAGGGCGATGTATCGGAATACCGTTCCCAACAGATGTTGGACAAAAAGGGGGGGTGGGCGATCCTTCAAACGGCGTTCGCTCGGAATTTTACGGTAGCCTATGTCGACATATATTGCATAATTTTGTGAGCTCGAGATTCGTGGGTGCTTTATTCACTTTGAGCAGAGACGGGCACAAGTATGTCACTCTAAGGCTGAACTATTATGTACTTTTATGTAAGACTATTTCAAAATCAGCATGCACTCAAATTAAACTAGAGCAGATAGCTCCGTAATTTCACTTTTTTTAAACATGAAATTCCAGTCTTTAGGTTTTGCGAAATTTAGGAGCTGCAAACATGTTTGCTATGCCCGGCTGTCGAAAATGGGGGTCGCAAAAGTTAAGTATTTTATAGCCCCAAAACAACAAAATCGAACCATGGTTCAGGACGACACCTGCATTATGCCTTCCTTGCACCCAAGCTTGATACAGTAGTGTAGACAAATATAAATATAAAAACTTGACTGCAGATTGAATAGGAATATAAAAATTCAACTGAGAATCGAGTTGAAATATTTCTGAATAGGAATACTTTCCATTTATTGCGAACTGAGCACGGACACTTTAAAACAATGCGGCTGGAAATCTTTTCTAGAAACCACACCTACAAAAAGGAATGGTTTTACCACACAGACAACATCTCGCATGCTTGTATGAAGAAAGCAATGAGCCCTCGTAAGACAAGCTGGATAGAACAGAACGTAACAAGCTACCTCACTCGATTGAACATAGCCTGATGCTTTCTTTTTTGGCAGTGTCCTTTAAACTCGGGGGCCGAGCCATAATCACAACCAAAGACGGCCGACCCACAATGGTGAGCAAAACGTCCAAGACCGTCCAGACAACCGAAGAGCTTCAACACGTCCAACGTTTCTCACAGCACGCCGGTGCAAAGCAGTGAAGCTTGGCGCGAGATATTAGAGAAATTCAAAGATATCATTCGTGATTTTCCAATACAGTAAACTTTTGTTAGTTCGACCTCGGTTAATTCGACTTTTCATTTAATTCGATCGTGTTCAAAAGTCCCGGCGAGCGCCCATACATGTATGGGCGCTCACCGGGACCTGTATCGGATAATTTGTCCCGAGCGAATGCGCGCGGGCTCACATTGCACGGCACCACGGCAGAAAGACCACCAACGTATGGCGAAACACGGGCCCTTTGCTGCAAAGCCGAACGTGCGGCAGGCACGTAGCCAGGATTTTGTTTCGGGGGGGGGGAGGGGGGGGGGGCCCGCCCATGACAAAATGCTGTATGAGGGGGAGGGGGGAGAGGAGGTCCCAGCAAAATGGAAGGTTTCGGGGGGGGCCCGGGTCCCATGGGCCTCCCCCCTGGATACGTGCCTGACGTGCGGAAATATGCGCATGCTCCTCTACGCCATTGAGATGGACCGTATCGAATGACACGAGCCATCGCAACCAATCTGGCGTGGAGTAGCGCGGAAAACATAGCACGTGGTCTGGTGGAGCGCGGAGACAGCGCGCGCTCTCAAAGCGCTTTTTCTGTAGCATCGTGTGCGGTCCATCTTGCACGCCGGAGAACGCGGGTTCTCTTTTCCTTTTGTTGTTTGTTTGTTTTTGTCGCTGACGGTCTGACCGCCCGGTGCCAAAGTCGGCTCGATCAGTGCACGCTCTCAAAGCACTTTTCGTTAGCGTTGTGTGCAGTCTATCTCGCGCGCGGGAAAAGGCGCAAGTTCTCTTTTCCTTTCTTTTTTTTTGTTGTTATTTTTCTCTGTCGCCGATCACGCCGACGGTCTGGCTACGCGCCAAAATCAACTCGTAAAACTTGTTTTTTTTTTAAATATAGTGCTCGATTTTCTAGGGATCTGACATCTAGTTACGCTGCTCTCAGGAGCATGCTTTTGGACATGCGTTTTGAGCGCAGACGGCAGCAGCCATCCGTGAGTACTTTGGACAATAAAAGAAAGTTTAGTTTTAACCGTTTTTCTGTCCTTTTTTTTAAATCGATCATTCGGATAATTTGAACTAAAGTTCAAGGTCCCGTCGAAATCGAATTAATGAGAGTTTACTGTATTCGAAAAACTCAAATACTTCCAAGAGTAAATGTGTGCTACAAATTTTGCAATTGAATAGTTAACACTGTTTGGAAGTTATGTTTAGATTATTCGCACACCTCTAAATGGCACCACTACAAAAAGCGAATCCAACATGTAACCCATGTCACTACAAATGGCGTGCTAATGCCAGGAAAAAGAGGCTATAATTTCCGAAAGATAGACAGAGAAAAGAAAGCTGGGGTTGCAAACTCACGGTTCTCGATGGACGGCAGGTCCTCCTCCACCAGCGACGGTGAGCGCCACACGAAGTCCATGGACGGATCCAACAAGTCGTTGAGTGAAGTGAGCCTCCCCTGTCAGGAGAGTTGGCCAAACTTCAAAATCGGGCAATAGCAATGGCAGCTTGAGTATTACTGAGGGGCATACAACACAATTCATTGTGCATAAAAGCCATCTCTTAAGATACATTCCACTCGCTACTTCATTTTTTCTTTGTTTACCATGTTCAGGCAGGCAGGCTTGTCTTCAATATGATCGTGTGGCAATGCAACAGATGCCCAAAAGTTACGAGAAAGCAGTTTCATAAATTAGCATAATGATACCATACTTGTGGATGTAGCCATGAAAGGTGTCAGGATGACCACGTTGATTGTTCATTGCCATAGCACTTTTAATTTGATCGTGTGGAAATGCAAGAGACGCCTGAAAGCTACGAGAAAGTTGTTTCATAAATTAGCATAATGATACCATACTTGTGGATGTAGCCATAAAAGGTATCAGGATGACCACGTAGGTTGTTCATTGCCATAGTTCTTCGTTGGAGAAACTTGGACAAGAGAAATGCAGACATAGAGAGGTATACCCACTTTTTATCATTTTAGAGTATTAGAAGGACAGAACATACTCAGTTGTATAACTGAGCACTCGTATATGCAAAGTAACTTTAAAATTACGGTAAGCTACATTATTTTTAATGCGAAAGCATTAAAGGGGCACTGACACACCAAAATCATATTTTTTTTTATTATCCGAAACGATTGAAAACGATGCCGGGACATTACCCTCAAAATTTGAAACTTTAAAATTCAGTATTTGTGAATTAAAAAAACAATTTCCAAATGCCGAATTTGAAGTTCCCGCGCGATCCGCGCCAGTGCAGTGAGTCAGATTTTGCGGTCTCCTGCGACTCGACTTTCCTTCGGACCTCCGCCGTTGTCACGGCGACCCCAACCGAGGAGGAGGTGAGGGATAGAAAGGCGCCGGCGGGAAAAAAACCGGTCTTTCTCCGACTCGCCAACGGGCGCTGCCAAGTTTTCCGAGGGAGGATACAAATCTAGGAAGCAACATCACACCGAACTCTGATTTCTGGTATTTCTAAAAGAGGGGCCGTAGTGCGTTCGCAATTGCGTTAAAAAACATGTTTTACGATTGCCGTTATTAAATGTTATAGAAATGTCACCTACAAAGCTTCTAAATTTCCTGATTTTTGACGTCACCGATCAAAAGAAGCGAGGAGGTGAACGCGGGAAATACAAATGCCAAAACTAAAAAGGCGCGCGCGCGCGCGGGAAAATTGTTTTTCGCGATGCGGTTTTTTTTGCGTGTCTATGACTACAAGTTGCATCGTTTTAGACAATAAAAAAAATACGACCTTTGGGTTGTCAGTGCCCCTTTAACTGTCCCACGGAGCGAAGTTGGCGTTGTATGTAGCAGCGAAACGAGTGATAGATTCCCAATGGCTGCGACGTGTCATGTGGCTTTATAACAACGGCGTCATCGTTGATACGGAGCCAGCCGAACTGCTGGCGCGCAGCGGGAGGGGGGATGCGGGCCGTCGTGCCGAACTTCGCACTCCCGGGGCCGCACCGAGCTTCGCACTCATGCCGCTGCCTCACCCAGCGGCGCACTTGTCACCAGCAAGCCGAGGTGGTCTGCGTGGCACACCGCTGCACTCCCTGCCAGCGCTGCGGCCGCTTCTGCTTTTCTCGGCGCAGAGAAACATGGCGGCGCCTGAAGCACCTATATCGTCGGCGGCCGCAACCTCGGCAGTAGCGAAACGTGGCCGTCCACGCCAGTACACCGCAGACAAACTAAGGGAGCGGACATTGATGCTTTTGCATTCACAACTCATAAGAACTGCTTAGGTGTCCTCGGAATTTTTTCTTTAACAAAATCAAAGCTGTGTACTAACGTAAAGGCAAAAAAAAAAACGTTCAGCCTTTCCACTCTCGTGAAGAAGGAGGACCAGCGGAGCTGTACTCGATGCACTGCTGCAACGCGCACGCGCCCATTTCTCGTTTCTTCTCGTCCGACACGCCGCCGATCGTGGATACGTCTCCGGCGAACCAGAGTCCCATGAAGCGCACGCGGCGCACATGACGCCAAACGGGTAATCCACGAACTCCTTCCGGAACCTCGCCGTCGCGCCCGGGAACTGTTCAGCCGGCAAGGAGTGCAGTCGTCGCCGAGCCTCGCGCTTGCGCTTGGCCTTCCAAAGGCACCAAATGGCACGATCGTTGTCCGTGGCGTTGGCCCGCTGGCCCCGTTTACATCTCTGGTTCTGTTCTCGGTAGAGGCTTTCCAGGCGAGCGATGTGCTCTTCTTTGGCAAGGGAATCTGAAGCGCTCGACGCAGTGGAAGTCGAGGCGACAGCGGCTTTGCGGCAGTTGCGGCCCCATTCGCGCTGCTGCGTACGTCACCGCTCCTTTCTGCAGCCTGTCTTCTTTCCCCCAAAGGGTGCGCGGCCGACCCATCCTAAGTCCAAACCGAAACTGATAAGAGCGTAGGAAACAGCGTGCAAAACAGACCACAAGTGATGAGCGCTGCGCTCGTTACGTGTGCTTCTTCTTTGTCGTCGTCTGTTTTTCGCGCTGTTTCCTACGATGAATTCCCACCAACACGCCCAGCTATCCATTCTTCTACGATAACTGGAAAGGTTGCCGCCATCTACAAGCGACGGCGGGAAGCAGACTGGTTGTGTGCTTGCCGCCGTTGCTTATAGATGGCGGTAGCTGTCCAGGTAGGTTTGTGTCGACAGGCATTTGATACTGGACACGATGCTGGGGAACCTAGCCTTTAACAGCTCCGCTGTAAAAGTGTACAATCAGCACGAAATGAAACCCGAACGCCGGAACGCGTGGCCGTTGATACAGGCTGCTCCACCTGGAGGGCCCCTGCGAACTAATGAAAACGCGCCGGGGTGCGAGGGTGCGGGTCCTAATAAGATGAGCTCGAACCTCGCGCGGAGCGTCTGGGAGTTCCGCGTTTCGCCGGTGGAGCGCTTTAAGCCCCGTCACATCCGATACAACAAGCACTGTCACTCGCTTTGTGTATCGGGTTCCCAGCGATATCTCTTCAGCGCTGTCATTCATTATCGCTTTGTGTATCGCAAGGGCGAAATGAAAGTTGAAACATTTCGTGCACAGAAGACCCGTAGTGCTTGATGACATGTCACCGGAACCACGCTGGGGCTCCGGTGAACAACTTGCCGCGCGGTTTCTGAGAATTAGTTAAATTTCATAAACGTGAAATAAAATTCGTTTATTCGCAATACCACACTCTTTATGAAAAAGAACACTGCAACAGACCGACGCGGATGCCTGGGTTTTTATAAGCAATGCCCATGTTTTCGTGCTAGGTTATCAGTCGAATCTTAAAAAACGAGGAATTGCTTGCTGACACTCTCTCTGGTAACCACCGATATGCCAGGCGTATAAATTTCGGAGCGGAATAAATTCATCACCCTGTTTAAAGGGACAATGAAGGCAATTTCGGATATTTTTTTGGCGATTGAACTGGGTTCCAGGCACGTCTCAGGCCACGTTGCCCAAATTTCAGCCCAAACCGGCGCTTGTGTGCCGCTCAAATCAACTAAACAGTCGCGGTAATAATCGTACCGGGATCGACTGGGGAGACGCCCCGAGAGTTGCGGGAGAATCCAGGAGAAGCGGAGCTCACGTGACCCCAAGAAGCGCGACGTCACAAAAGACGGTTCAGCGATTGGTCGGAACGAGTGACGTGCTCTAGGTCACGTTTTGGTTCGCAGTTTTTAGGAATACTGTTCTAATTTCAGCTTGAATAACCATGAAAAGTATAAATCGGACCGGAGATGATTACTAAACCGTAAATAAAACAGCATACTTATTTTTTTTTTATTACGCTGGACGCGAAACGGGCAACGAGCAACTATGGGCAAACGAAATAAATAAAAAAGAATGCAGCGCGGAGCACGCTAGAGACGTCGATGTCGTGTTTCCTTTGGGAGCACGGTACTCGAAGGATTCTGCAAAGTGGTAGTCATGCCAAATTTGTGCGCCGTAGATGGCTGTTCACACGGTCGACTGAAGACCAGTAATCGTTCTTGTTCTTTGACGACGAAATGAGTAGACGTCCGACTCTGGTGAAAGCAAAAATGGTGCAGTTTATTCTCTCCTTCTTGGGGAGCGTTCCCACCGGAGGAACCGGTTCCAGGGTCGCTGTCGCTTTCCCCTCGGCATTTCCCCGGCGTCCTTGACGGACAGGGACAGGGCCTGTCTTCGGCAACGCGCCGCTCTCGTCTCGCCCGTGCGATGGTTGCTACACCTACTCCCGTTCCGTTGGTGTTAGGTCACTGAACGGAAGCCCGAACCGAACTCGCTCGCGAGAGCGGCATCGTCGTCCATGTTGACAGATCCGACGAAACGATCGCGCCACCGCAGTGCTATAACCCACCGCGGTAACCAGTTTCGATATCCTAAAAGCTACCGATACCGACTATTCACACTTGACGTCACTCCCTACGTCACCTCCGTTTTCGGAGGCCCAGAAATGAGAATGGAGATGGTTCAGTTTCGGTTTCTTCAGTTCTTTTGTGGGCACAGAAATACGCGTCACAAATGTCTACAAAAAATTGGGCAGCGTGCCAGGTTCCCAAGAAGCCTAAAAACACCATTTAAAAAAAATAAATAAAATCGCCTTCATTGTCCCTTTAAGCAGGGCCTATCGCAAAGAGCTATAGCCAGGTTAAGCGGCCGCCCGGTGTCGACCGGGCGACAGTGCGGTGACAGTGCGGTGAGAGAAAAGCACCCCAAGTGACGGCGCTTACAGCACGCGACCTGCGAAACGCGGAAGTTCCAGACGCCCTACGCGAGGGTTGAGGAAATCTTAGTAGGACCCGCACCCTCGCACCCAGGTGCATTTTCATTAGTTCTCAGGGGCCCTCCAGGTGGAGCAGCCTGTATCGATGGCCACGCGTTCCGGCGTTCGGGTTTCATTCCGTGCTGACTGTACAGGCAAAGAAATACTGTGATTGACTAAATGTCTGAATTCTGCGATTTGAGAATTATAGCACTTTCAATCAGGGACTCGAACCGTAACCGTAACCCAAACCAAAGACTGTTTAGGAACGAAATTTATTCGGTAAGTGGAATAGAACCAATACTTTTATCTGACGTGAACTGTAACCGGAACCTGAACCGTTAAAAATTAGCCAGTAACCAATATATTCAATCGTACTTGTAAATATATCAGCTTGAATTTTAGAAAAAAATACTTAAGGACAGGAGAAGACAAACAGCTGACTATCAACAATGTTTTAGTGTAAATTTCTTCCTTGCGCATTTGCTTCTTTATTCAAAGGCCAAAGTAGAGCATGTTAACCTTATTACAAAAATAAACCTATTGCACTAATAAAGATTACTACTGGTAATTACACTTGTACAAAATTATACAGAAAGCTTTACACCGAAATACCTAAATATTATTGTTTTGAACTGACCTGCCACAACCATAATTGCAGTAACAATAATTCTCATGCCCGTGAGATGCTCAAGGCACTCGCTATCGAGGAACACGCGGAAGGTTGCGTCAGCACCCCATCAATCTCCCTTCACGAAAAAGAAAGACAATACCTACAAAATGTCAGGCCCCGAACAACAACAGCACATGCTTGTGGCGGGTTAGTTCAAAACAATAATTTTTAGGTATTTTTTGTATAATTTTGTATAACTGTAATAACCAGTAGTAATCTTTATTAGTGCAATTGTTTTAGTTTTGTAATAAGCTTATTATGCTCCACTTTGGCCTCTGAATGAGAAGCAAACGCACCAGGAAGAAGTTTACACTAAAAAATTGTTGGTAGCCAGCTGTTTGTCCCCTCCTGTCCTTTCCTTCTTTGTGTTTAAGTATTTTTCTAAAGTTCAAGGTGATATATCTACAAGTATGTACCAACACGCTCAACTCTTAACCGTTCATTCAGTTCCTTTTAGTTATTTGAGCCCCTCCTTTTTATGTATTCATTCTCTGGACCCACAGACTCTTAGCTTCTTAATTGCCACCAGGGCAGACTACTAGCGTGCAGCATCAACAAGAATATCATCCTGGAAAATGTCAGGCAAATATTTGGTCTAATAACATTGTAACAAGGGCACGCTATGCGAGTGAGCAAGATCTGAGACATGGAGGCGACAACGTCTTCTGACAGATCTTCTATGTGCCAAATGTCCTCACTACAACGTTTTAATAAATTACCTGACAATGCCAAGATATTCAACAGAAACTATGTGGACCAATTGGTACCTTCCATATTTGAAACACCTCCTGGTAAGGCATCCAAAAAGGCAGGCCCTCCAGGTCATCATTGCCATCAACACTTCTTTCGAAAATTCAGACAAGTTTAGTTTTAAAGAAATAAAATTCCAAAGGAGCAGGGAAGGATGGCAAGGTTTTGATGATTGTCATCGATGACATATTTGAATCGTGCTCGATCACAAACATGACCAAACACCACTATTCTTTTAACATAATCTCGTCAAACAAGCTTTTAAGTGCTTTTTATTTTTAGAGCCTTAAACTTTGTAAAAAGAAAGAAAAACAGTTTCAAACATTCCTCTGAAACCAGTTTTGCACAAAATGTATTTTTTTTCGTGGATAGATTTTTTTGTATTATTACATTCAAATTGATGTCATGTAACTTGCAAGACACACGTCATTGCATTCCTAACGATATAAACTGTATATTTGTATTGTTTGTTTTTATTATTATTATTAAAAAATTACGAAAGATGATACATTTCCAGATTTACTACAAGATCAACCCTATACTTTATTTTTTTTTATGTTTCACATTTTCTTTTTTATGTCATTCTTTTAGTCCACACATAGTTTGTGAGTAATTCATGCTTAGTACATAAGGGCCGAGTCTCTACTTATGCTAGAAAAAAAGGAACTGCTGATGGTGGGCTTTCGACCCCGCCGTCTTTGCCAAGTTTGAATAAGTCAGGAGGGCATTTAACGTAAGTAAATAACACGGGAGAGAAGGAGAAAAATCCCCTCCTATCTTGTATGTACACAAAGAGTGATGTCATTCTTGATACCCAGCAACATTGTAACGTTCAGTTTCTAGCTTTCTTTTTGGACCACAAAAAAAAATAGTTTTGAGGAACGCCCAACTGCAGTGACCGGAATATAGAAACCGAAACCTGAATGAACCGAAACGAAACCGATGTCATAAATATAATGGTAACCATAACCGAACCGATATTATTCTCGGTTAGAGTCCCTGCTTCCATTCATTTTGCAGCCCTGAAATATTCCCGCAACCTGCCCCGAGCAAAATTCCTGAAATATCGAGCCCACAAAAATGAAGTCTTTTACAGCACGTGTTAAACTGGCTTCAGAAGAAATTTTGCCCCCAAATCCTGCAATTCAGAATGTGGTGTTGCTACTCTGCACATGACCACATCTGGCTGTAGGGGCAGAGAACAGGAGCACCGTGTGCTCGGGCACGTGCATTGGCATGCGGACCAAGTCCGACTACAAAACTAGGCATGTGCGAATAGTGGATATTGAGTTTGAAGCGAATTCGAAGCGAATATGTACTGGTTTTGGCAGAATATTTTAGAATCAAATATCAAATAGTTTTGCCAAGACTTTCACCACCATGCACCATGCTTAAACGAAAATTCGGCTAAACTAGTGAAGGTTGTTCACAACCTTTCACTTGTCCACTCCTAAGCTCAGTAATTTTAATATTACTGAGCTATATTTATGAACTGTGTCATGCAAACAACAAATTTGTAGCAGCTATCCTAATCGAAGACATTTATAAATCTGCTTGCATTGTGAAAACATTATTTCTTTAATTTATAGTTTGAAAAAACAAACATAAAAACAAACACGAATGATGAACTCGGGTTGTCAAGACGTCGCTGCCTAACATATACTCTTGCATAACTGCAGCGGCTTAGCTCCGTCGAGTGCGCTTCTTAGCGAACACCTGCGCACTGCAGGGAAGCAATACACACAGACCGTGCAAGCTTTGTAAGTATTGCTTCCCCGCAGAGCACAGGTGTTCGGTGAGAAGCACACTCAATGGGGCTAACCCGCCGTGATATGCACTTTGAAAGGTATGAATATCAGAGTTCATCTCGAAGCAAATATCGAATAGCATATTATTCAGAACTACTATTATTAGAAAATTTGAATATTCGCACAACATTATACGAAACGTTTTGTTTTTACAGATGAATGTCATGAATTATTTAAATGAAAGACAGATTAGATGGGAACATTGTTGAACAAAAGAAAAAGTGCCTAAGGTTTAATATTTTTTCTAAAAAATATTGCGGATATACAGGTATCGAAGGAAGTCTCTATATCTTGCCCCCACATCATCTGTCTCACAAGGAGGTCATTAAAAGAAAGTGGAAGAATTTTGTTATCATACAAACTGTTTGTCCTCTTCATTTTTTGTCAAAATTATCCGAGATTGAAATGCACTGCCGGAAGAAGCCACTACTGCTGCCGATTACGCTAATGTTTTCTATATGATATACATCATAGAGTAAGGCCTGTTTTTTTTTATTTTCTTTGTTATGTGCATGCATTTTTTTTATGTTTGCACTTATGTTTTTTTTCTTGAGGGGCCATGAGACAATTTGTCTACTTTAGCTAAATACTAGTTGGAATCACTCCCTAACGTTAATAACTGAATAAACTTGCCTTAGATTTTCTTTATAGTCAATGGCAGTCGCCAAAACAATTCGAGAAATATGAGCATCGTTCATCCTCTCAACTCGGAGCCAGAATAAGCGGTCACGTGGCCTGGTGCCTATCCTATGCCACCAACGTTAATCGTAGCCACGAGCTGGGGTCAGCAAAGAAGAAAACCCGTGGTGAGCTCCAGGCATTGTTGGAGTTCGGCTGTTGTCATCACCGCAGTGGATGGACATGAGCCACTACCCGAGTGTCCACCGAGGCGCTGATTGTTAGGAGCCGAAGTCTAGTGCTCACGCAGTTCTCGTGTCCAATCCACGAGACGCGCTTCACTTTCGTCAGGCGGGTGGTTTTGATCCTACAATTAGGTCATAAAGCTTTGCGAAGGCAAGACCGAAAGAAATGGTCCCCTTTTATCCTCGCAATTTAACCGCGACAAAGAAGCTTCTGAATCAATGGCGGTCTGTGCGAGTATACTTGGGCCCGACTAGGACCAAATATACCAATCCATGCCTGTGCAGGGTCATGAACATTCCAAATCAATATTGTTTCATGACCCCTTTAAAGAAAACAGTGCCAAAGAAACGTATGAACAAAAAAGGTTGAAACAGGACAAAATACACTCGCAACTAAGTTTATTAAAAAAAGAAAAAATGCTTATATGTATTTATATCCTACCTATACCTAAAGTCTTCTTCCAACGTGTATCAATTCCGTGTTGTTTCCTTTAATTACGAACCAATTTGCCCAAACCACTACTTCGTTATGTACCCCCCTAAATAATGCCTAAAGGTGAAGCAGGCATAGATGTAAAGCTATGAATAAGTAAAATAATCTCCCGCCACCACACATACTTTCGTGCAAGTTGCACGCGTCGGATGTGCGGCGCTTCCACGTACCGCGGTCTCCCGCAGAACACGAACTAAGTCGTCGTCTGACAGGAAGTCGCTTGACACTGGCTCCTGGCGCTGGTCCAGGAGTTGCCTCAGTTCTCCAGCCAAGTTCAGGGTCTTTTCGAGATCATCCAAGCAGCGACGCAAGTGCAACCGGTTAAGCTGCACTAGTCTCTCGGGGTCCAGACGGCACGAGCTGCCCTTTAGCTCGTCTGGGTTGAACTGCACATGTAGCACAACCTTACTGTCCGCTCGTCGGTCGGTCAAAGTGAAGTGGAATGCAGGTGTCTCGGGTTTTATGCGGAGCGCAAGTTTGTCTGGTTCTTTTGCAGGGCTTGTGGTGATGTCAGAACGCCAGGCTCCGATTGAAGGATAGTGGGTAGACCTTAAAGCAAGCTGTCTTGACGTCTACCCACTATCCTTCAATCAGAGCCAATCAGAGCTCGTCGTTCTGACGTCACCACAACCCGTGAAAAAGAAGCAGACAAACTTGCGCTCCGTGTAGGTAAGCTAATGTTGACAGGCAAAATGATATGCAGGATAGAAGCAGTCCGTCCCAAAAATCGTTGCGGGTACGCACACTTGTACAACAAATGCCGGAAGCAAGAAAAAAAAAAAATATTATAGTGCATGTTGTAAAATATCGAACATGAGCTGATGTCGTAGTAGGCACCCATGCCACAATACTTGCCCATGTCGCAATATGCACCCCTGTCGCAATATGCACAAGTGTCGCACCCATCCCCCACTTTTAAAACGCTCGAAAGATAGGCAAGGGACACATAAAGTGCCCACCCCACCAAGCTTGTGACACCACTGAGCTACACTCAGGGACAATTTTAATGCGAAAGCATTAACTGTCTCATGGAGCCAGCCGACGTCACCAGTTTGAAGCGCGAAAGCGGCACCTTAAATCCTTTCTCCAAGTGAAGCCAGCTCTCAGCTATGAAACCACCCGAAAAACCTAGACACGGCACCTAGCTTCCCCGATCCCAAAGGAGCGAAGTAAAGCTGATGAATTTTCAGGCTTCAGTCCCATTGGCCGGCGCGCGTCGACGAGGCTCCCATTGGCCGCTGCGCTTCAGTTTCAACGATCGCTCACCCAATGGCGCTGCATGTCCGCAAGGCAGTGGCTCTACCGTTCCACGCCCAAGGTCAGCGCGCCGTACGCCGCAGACGGAAGAAGGGAGCGAAGAGCGGCGTGCATGCTTTCGCATAAACAACTCATAAGAAGTGCTTAGGCGCACCTCGAGCCTTTTTAATGGCACTTCAGGCGAGAGGAGGAGCACGCATGCGCAGCTTTCGTCGGTGACCGGAGTGCAGGCCCGTGCCTTTTGCTGAATAGTAAAAGAGAGTTGTCCAGGAGCGTATTGGAGGGGTTCCTGTGCATCGGCCGCCTCTCCAACCATGACGGAGCAAAAAGGTAAAGCTTTATGTGCGTACACCAGTGCGAGACGGTGAAGCTCAATGCGAAAGCGCCGGCGGAAATGGAGACGACGCGAGCGGCACGGCTATTTTAAATGTTAGAAGTTCCGCTGGACCCTCATACTGATGCTATAGAATAACCTCAGAGCGAGCAAGAACCCACCGTGCCATGTAACCCTGACGATTTGCTACCATCAGACCAACAACCACTCATCCCCCATTTTTTTGCCATTATCTCCAACAGTGGGTTGGCACTTGCTCAATATTTTACGGTAGCACTATGGCGAGTTTCACCAGAAGAGACCCTTTTCCGAAATTAAGTCAGGCCACTTTGATAACTATCATCACCCATCTGTATCGTCTGTGCATGGAAATGGCAGCCTTTTGGTGGATGCCATAAAAAGAATTTGGAGACGGGCACCTGTGCGGAGTTTGAACATTCCAGACATTAGTTCGTTGTCACCGTAAAGACTTAAAAGATTTCTGCGCACTATGCATTTGAGGATGTCAAGTAAATCCTTGGAATGCTTGGCTTCGGCACAACCCAGACAGCTTATGCTCATGACAATAAAATGTGGTGTATGTTACGAAGAGTTTTATTACACTAAGCGCCTCATGCAAAGTGGCAGTTTCTTGAGAACATAGAAAATGAAACAAACAAAGGAAACCATGTGCAGCAAAGAACACCGTAAATTTCAAACGTCTGCCGTTGATGAATAGGTACTAGATCTCAACCGCCATTAGCGTACAAAAATGTGGACCGATATTTGGGCCACTAGATAGCACCGAATTTGCGAAGGGGTCTATTACGAGCGAAGCGGGGCTACAAGAGCGTGTACCACGCTTTCAGCGGGTTTGTCAAGCACGCAAGCATACGTGGTGAAAGTACAGTTCGAGGCAACTCGCTCACACTTGTAGTTTTGACTTTGCTCGCACTTATAATAAAACGAAGTACAGCTGCCGGTCACCGGTGCATTGCCTACAAATCTAAAACAGATTCTCAAACAAAAAGTAGATAATCGCTGGAACCACAAAACACATAAGCTTAAAAAATGTACAAAGCTGCACGGGCCTGCCTTCAGAGAACACGAATGGACACAATAAAAAGAGCCAAGTCACAGCAGCAATATTCATAAACACATACACGACGACGCCAAGTTGGTACTAACCTCCTGACAGCATAGTTAGTGTAGTTAGCCTATGTTCAACAAGGGAAAGTCAATCACTTTCCCATCGTGCAGACCGTCGAAAGTGTTGCGCTCTACGCTCCGAAAAGTTTTTTGTTGACGTCGCAGCTGACTCCGCTTCGTACCGTCTCGGCCACATCTTGAGCCTCAAAGACAAGGCTCGAGAGAAACGCTCGCTCCTCGGCATTTTTGCACTCCTTGGGCACAATTCCGTCTCTCACGTTCCACGACGCGCAGGCACCCATAGCCCGAGATGTTTGTGGGAGAGGGGACCGACCTGCGACACCATGTCATCCAGATCGTAGAAGGTGTCTTTCTCCTGCTTGCCGAACCCTCCGCCGGCCAGCACCAGGAAGTTGAGAAGAGTCTCCGGAGAGAAGCCGGCGTCCTGCCGCAAAACCAATGACGGCACCGTGACGCTCAACCCCAAAGGCTGGTCTGCACACCTGCGTCTGGTTGCAACCAAGTGCGCCGCGCAGCGTCGTGCTCTCTTTCGACAAGAAAACATGCTGGCACTCTGGCGTCCCCCATAAGGTGGCCCTGGAACTGCATTTCACTAGAGTGAAGGTTTCGCAGTATTTGCGGGTTCAAATGTACACACTATCTATAGGAAACTGTCGTTTATAACGTTATCAAAAGTTTTACAAACCAATAATAAAATTATACGGAAATCACGAGTGTTCCACGGCTATCCAATAGACGCCGCAAGTATGTTCTCCCGCTGTAAGGGACTGCGGGACTGCGCAACGTGCTCGAATGAAACCAGATGCAGGCGTTAGAACCATCCCTCTTACACGGACTGGCTTTCCGAGTTAGAAGTTAAACAGCTCGTGGACACGCTCGACGGGTGGCGCAACTCAACACTTCATTCGGAAATGAAGCCGCCCATCAACCCGTTTGGAAATCGCCAGGTACCTTGAGCTTCCCCACGTGGACGTCACCTTGGCGCTTGGACAACTTGGTGCCGTCCCTGCAGTCAAATCCCAACCGTCGCAAAATTATTATATAGCTTGGCTGTTATGGCACTTACTCTCAGTACTTATGTTCTCAAAAGAGCTTCATTTCCAGAAGAATCAGATCCACAAACGGGACAACATTAAAAACTTCCCTGTTCCAGGTTCTTTCATGCTTAGTTTCAATGGACACCGAGTCATCTTTTTATTTAAAATGAGCCGAAATTGTGCATAAATATTTTTGCTCTTTAAGTGACCTTCTTACTTGTGATTAGAAATGGCATTCCTTCGGTTCAGCTAGAACATACTCATATAAAAGAAGCCTTTGTTTCCTACCGTATTCTAAGCTAAAATCTAACTGCAATTACGAGAAGCAGCAAAACTGCTATTATCCATTTTTTCCGACACATCCGTGGTGTATGTCATTCGTTGCACCTTCACTCATACTGAATGTATGACAGGTATAAGATGCTGACTGTGATCCAGATACCATAACTCATTTTTGTGCCTAATAGTCACTATAGAGCACCAGAGCTACACTGCCCTCAATTTTAGTTGTGGTAAGGAAAGCATATTTTGTCCTTTTATCAAAGAACCACCACATGGTATTTTCTAAAAATAAACTCGGACAATCCAAACCCTGCATGCTCACTTCTTTAAAAGCAAACTAGTGCACGATGGACCATAGGACATAAAGAGACAAAGAACCAGCAAAGGAACAGAACCCAACACTAATAGAATGTGCACGAAAGTGTCTGGTGTCATGCTGCAGAAAATAATCTGTTCTTCCTCATATCTTTTTTTTCTTTTATAGCACATCATGTTACATAGAGATTCTAGTCATTCGACGCTTGTAAAAAACAGGAATTTTCAATTTTGCATTGTGAAAGTGCTTTGCTCCAAGGGGCTACGATGGTGTCTTGAGGTCGCCTTGGCTTCCATCACACAGATCTAACTTTCTTACGTGGTGGTGAACCAATGTTATTAAAAACACCGGCCAGGTGGCGCAAGCCACCACCCAATTCAAGAAGCACAGCCGCATGCATACATTCATTGGTTACGATCTGCGAATTGGCACACCCACTTGTTGAGGAGGAGCGGGAGGTGGAAGAAACGTGGCGGCTCCCAGCCGAGTGCCTCGTGCAGCATGATGTGCTTCGGGGTGGACACCTGCCACTCCACGCCGCGCAGCACGTGGCTCACACGCATCAGGTGGTCGTCCACTACGCACGCCAGGTGGTACGTCGGGAAGCCGTCGCTCTTCAGGATCACCTACGAGCAGAGAACGTCTTTTCCTACGTTTGTTTCCGCCGCGGTGCTTGGAATGCGTCTCTGACTGGTCCGTTTGCCGCATCCTAAAAAGTGGCTCCTCGATTTTCACCCGGTCACATTGCGGAAGTGTCGTGTTGTCGCTGGCCGCGGTCCTGGCATTGTAACTGCGACGGGGGTGGACGTCGCGGACGCCTGTTCTGCTGCAGGTCGCTCTCCAGCTTGACAGTAAACGGAAGCTTCAACAACCAGGAATTGGGACTCCGCGTTCGCTCGTGCTTTTCGCCGGGTCTTCTACCGCCAACTGCTAGGATCCCGACATCCGACAACATGACACATCGGCTTCTGCGACGTCGACTGCTGCCACTTCGGAACCACTTTTGATGTATGGGAGGCATGGCATGCTGAACATGCCAGTCGAAGATGCGTTCCAGGTGCCCCGATTTCCACGCACAAGCTGTGGATGGTTTTCAGTGATAATTGAGAATGGAAGCTGGTGTATAATCCAGCGTGTGAAAGCTGAAAGGGCTCGTGCTCAGTGATCAAAGTCACGAAACATGGGCAGCTTGAACGAGAGAGAGGAGGAACTTGTTTTAAAGTGTCCAGGTTGAAGAGTGCTTCCATGGATTTCAGGAAATTACGCAGAACGGCAAATGCTCCCATTTCGGGCGGAGCCAAGGGAATTGCTGGTTACATCGTTTGTTATTTTTTCCTTTTATATTTTGATTGAATGTTTGTTGTACTCCACCCTCTACTCAACTTGATACATTCGCTACAGTGCCCTTAAACTAAAGGAATGCAAAAAGATGTAAAATGAAAGAGCTTCCCATTTAGCTTTCGGGCCCTGTGACACTCGAATCGTGCCACGGAGTTCTTCAAAAGTGGATCGTTGGCCAGCAAATGGCCCAATGCCCTTTTGGAACAGATGATGAATTTAGATAGCAATATTGTTATTAATATATGCGAGTAAAATTTGACCAAACTTATTCTAAAGCGAGCACACCTTTCCTTGGTGTGGTGCTCCATGCCCCCCCCTGGTGAAAATCAGTCCACTTCCAGCTGGATTATGGAACCGGAAATGAGGCAGTCCAGCTGGATTCCAGCTGGAGACCAGCTGGGTCCAGCTGGAATCCAGCTGGACCGGCTCATTTCCAGTTCCATAATCCAGCTGGAAGTGGACTGATTTTCGCCTGGGCCATCTATCCAAAACTACGATAAACAAAACTTTCACTTAGTATTTAAATGGTCTGGACAAGGGAAAAATAAACATGTTCGGTGTTTTTGATTTAGACTAAGTTAAACCAAATAATTACGCTAGTTATCTGGAAGTTCTAGTCAGGAAGTGGAAGTGTCTGAATAAGTGGGACATCACATTCATCAATTTAGCTCACTTTCCTCCGCAGAGGGAAGACAGAAGACGAGTGCTGCTCAACGGTGACTAAAAGAAAATTCCCGTTCGCTCGATCACCCCAACGAAGTCCAGGGAGCAAACAGTGTGTCACACGTGCCTGTGCGGCACACTAGCACAAACCAAGCAACCATTGTGCACCTCAGATGTTAGCCAGGGCGAGACCAAGCAGACAAGAGCGCCGCAGAGATGCTACTTTACGCAGCTCTCGCGCAATATGCGTGACATCAATGAGGCGAGCGGTCACATGGTATGACCTCGCACCACTCTGGCCGTCAAGTTTTCCCAAAAGCCCAGTTCTTCCAGAGCAGCGGTGCTATGCAGCTCAGTGGCTACGGTATCCGACTGTCACCGTACCGACCCAGGTTCGAGCCCCGCTGGGGCGTCGCTCTTGCGTTGCTCTTACGTGGGCCTCTGTAAGCTCTACATAACACTTAACGTCGTGCGACGCTCCCGTCGTGTCGCACGTCCGTGACACTCATTTCTGATGCTCGTCCCCACTGCTCGTTTGATGACAATTCTTTCCTAGAAAATGACTCAAACACGTTCCGTGCTCAAAGGATGACGTGGAGAAGGACAAGCCTTACAGGGTCTCCTTCCCTTTCGGCCGTGTTGAGGGTCACCGGTCCATGGACACCATCCTCAAAGGTCAGGTCTCCTTCGGAAAGCTGCCAAACCAACGGCAAGTCAGCGTGGTACAGTTTTTATAACTCGTTGGTCATATATACGCTCAAACTAAAAAATTGCTGCATACTGTTATAAAAATTAAATAGCGCAAAGGTTAGACAAAGGACAAGGGACAGAACATGTAGACAAAGACAAGCGCTATTTAATTTTTATATCATGCATATCCAACTAGCCCACCTCAATATCTTAGTGCTGCATACCTATTTTATACTGCCCAGCACATCATCATAATAATCACAATAATTTTATTGCAAAGAACAAATCGAATGAATTCACACCTGCCAAAGCCCCATTGGGCTTGACTGGCAGCGTCTTACAACTAATGAAACCAGCCGTATGCACGAGGAAACTAAAATCTACAACAATTCAGGGGAAAACAAGAAGTGGGCTAACTTTTGGTGTGCAATTAAAAAGTTAAAAAAAATGCAAGTTTTAGATTTTGTGACTCGCAAAACTTGTGATTGCAGGGTGGGGCAATGAACCCAAGACAACTGTCCTCCCCAGTACAGCAATGATCGCTTATCTCCCGTCGCGTCGGCGAAGTAACTCCGTTTCTGCCGAGGTCACCATTGGCCAGGACACTGCAATTGCTAGAAGTGGGCTATCCTTCGGTGTTTTTGAAAAAATAGCAAATCATGCCAAAAATATGGGTGGGTTATCTTTCGGGGGTGTGCATCTCCCGGGATATTACGGTATTTTTGCATCACGCAAGATTTTACTGGTTCCCACAGTTGTAGGGCACTCAAGCCAGAATAACAGCCACAGGCATGCAGTTGTTTCTTCCAATTCATTATGACCGAGTCCCACTAGAGCGACAAACACAAACAAACGACATGGACAAGCCTCCAACCAGGGATGTAAAGTACCAGGTACAAGTAACTGGAAATCGGTATCTAGGTACTTTTGTTGTACCTGAGGTACAAACCTAGGTACTTTCATTTCTCGGTATTTGTATCTGTATCTTAGGTACATTTTCCAGTAACTTGTGACTAAGTGAAATTACTTTTTAGAGATACTTTTCTATTCACTTTGGTCAAAATCATAGAAAATATGAATCTTGAAGTATTAACAAGTCAGTGCCTGGGAGGCACTGACTTGATCGAACCACGTTTTAGCGAAGCCCCGCCATGACGTTTCATCGGACAACATTTTAGCGAATGGCGGTGTTCCCTTAAGCGAACGGTGCATTAGTGATGCCGTTCTAGCGACACTAATTTATCAAATCGCTTCAGAACTCCGTTTAGGGAAAGCGGCGACCTGCTTCCTTCATCTCAAACCGAAATCGACTTCGATGCGTGTTTAAAGCTCCTCTGACAGCTACACAAGGGAGGAGATAACTTGAAAGATGTTCACAGTTTCTGTTGCCTGTATCTTGGCCTGGTGGTGGCTATGTTCTGCCATAAATACAATATTGTCACGAATTAAGGCGACGAGAACGCGAAGATTGAACTGAAAATAAAGGTTTAATGGGCGAACTTGTGCCAACCAAAAATAAGTAAAGAACGGAAGAGCGTCGAGGCAGCAGAAAAGCAGGCGGCGATTCGGCGGCGAAACAGAGCGCGAGCGAGACTGACTCGACAAGGTCGCGGGTAGCTGCTTATCTACCGTGCGTCACTATCTCGAAAGTTCGGCAAAGAAGGCTCGAGCGTCGCGCGCTTGGAGCGAGGATGAACTGGCACTTTCGAGAACAACAAAGCAGGTGGAAAGTTACGTCTGGTGCGAGAATGAATGCGAACCTTCTAGATGCCGGTGACCGAGCGTTGTTTTCTCGGCCCTGCGGGCGGCATTATCCCCCCTTTTAAAAGTGCATCGTCCCGATGCAACGCGAAAGGAAAACAGAAATGGCTAAAAAATTTACGGTGAAACGAAATAAACATGCAGTGTTGCAGTTCTAGCGCGCGTAGAACGGCTTGAGTCGAACTACGTGAACAACTTCGGGTCGTGGCTGGCGGCGTCCTGATGGTCGGGTTCCGTCGGGGAGCACCTCGTAGTTCAAGTCCCCAAGGCGGCGGATGACCTTGTAGGGTCCGAAGTAGCGTTTTAACAGTTTCTCGCTGAGGCCGCGGCGGCGAATGGGCGTCCACACCCACACCCTGTCTCCGGGCTGGAACTCCACGTCGCGGCGACGAAGGTTGTAGCGGCCAGCGTCCACACGTTGCTGGTCTTTTATTCGAAGGCGGGCCAGCTGGCGTACTTCTTCTGCTCGTTGGGTGACCAGCTGAGCGTCGTCGGTGCCGTCGTCCGTCGGGTCATGGGGCAGCATGGCGTCGAGCATCGTCGTCACCTTCCTGCCGTGCACCAGCTGAAAAGGTGTAATGCCGGTAGTTTCTTGAATCGCCGTGTTGTACGCAAACGTGACGTAGGGCAACACTTCATCCCACGTCTTGTGTTCCACGTCTACGTACATCGAGATCATATCGGCGATGGTCTTGTTCAGCCGCTCCGTCAGTCCGTTGGTCTGCGGGTGGTATGCCGTGGTTCGGCGGTGGTCGGTGTGGCTCAGGCGGAGTATCTCTTGTGTCAGTTGCGCCATGAACGAGGATCCTCGGTCCGTAATCAGGACTTGGGGAGCGCCGTGTCGGAGGACGATAGATTCTACGAAGAACTTGGCTACTTCCGCGGCGGTCCCCGACGGGAGTGCTTTCGTCTCGGCGTACCTGGTGAGATAATCAGTTGCCACGATTATCCAACGGTTTCCCTGCGTTGACGGCGGAAAAGGTCCGAGAAGATCCATTCCAATCTGCTGGAATGGTGCAGTCGGGGGCGCGATCGGTTGCAGGAGACCTGCCGGCTTCGTCGGTGGTTTCTTGCGTCGTTGGCATTCGTGGCACGAACGGACGTAGAGGTGGACAGTCTTCGGGAGCTTGGGCCAGTAGTATTTTTCTCGGATCCGTGCAAGAGTCCTACTGTAGCCAAGGTGACCAGATGTTGGGTCGTCGTGGCAGGCTTGGAAGATCTCTTCTCGAAGACTAGCAGGAATCACCAGGAGCCACGTCGAGTTGTTGCCCCCGAAGTTCTCTTTATAGAGGATACCTCTCCGGATGGCGAATCTTGGCAGGTCACGTGAGAAGGCTCGGGGAATCGTACCCCCTCGTCCCTCCAAGTGGTCGATCAGGGCACGCAACTCGGGATCGTCCCGCTGGAGCGCTGCCATACCGTGAATGCTCACCGCGCCAAGAAAGTGATCGTCGTCGTCGTCTTTCGCACAGCCGGTAGCTGACTCGACAGGGGCTCTGGACAGACAGTCGGCGTCGCTGTGTTTTTGGCCTGACTTGTAGACCACGGTCACGTCGTACTCTTGCAGTCGTAGGCCCCACCGAGCGAGGCGTCCCGATGGGTCCTTCAGGCTCGCTAACCAACACAGCGCGTGGTGGTCGGTGACCACCCGAAATGGACTCCCGTACAAGTACGGGCGGAATTTCGTGATGGCCCAGACGACGGCCAGGCATTCCTTTTCGGTCGTCGAGTAATTGCGTTCCGCGCTCGACAGCGTCCGGCTAGCGTATGCGATCACGCGCTCCGCACCGTCTTGTCGTTGGACCAGTACCGCTCCGAGTCCTGTATTACTGGCGTCCGTGTGAACTTCCGTTTCGGCTGATTGGTCGAAGTGGCCGAGAATCGGTGGTGACTGGAGCCGTCGCTTGGCGGGGAGCTTGTGGCGGTCGTCTGGCCATGGCGGCGTAGGTCAGCGTCGGTTCCTCGGGGGCTGGCACGTCGACGGGAGTTTCAGGCTGCAAGGCCCGCTGTACCTCGTCGCGCACAATCTCGGCGACTGACAGCGATGCCGGGCGCTCAGCAGCGGGGAGCAGCTTTCGGAGCTCTTCTCGGACGACGTCTCGGATGATCTCGCGTAAGTCCGATCTAGTGGAGCCCAAGTAGGAGCTTGACGACGCTGATGCAACGACGCCAGGTAGTGACGCACGGTAGATAAGCAGCTACCCCGCACCTCCACCAGAAATGTCACGAATTAAGGCGACGAGAACGCGAAGATTGAACTGAAAATAAAGGTTTAATGGGCGAACTTGTGCCAACCAAAAATAAGTAAAGAACGGAAGAGCGTCGAGGCAGCAGAAAAGCAGGCGGCGATTCGGCGGCGAAACAGAGCGCGAGCGAGACTGACTCGACAAGGTCGCGGGTAGCTGCTTATCTACCGTGCGTCACTATCTCGAAAGTTCGGCAAAGAAGGCTCGAGCGTCGCGCGCTTGGAGCGAGGATGAACTGGCACTTTCGAGAACAACAAAGCAGGTGGAAAGTTACGTCTGGTGCGAGAATGAATGCGAATCTTCTAGATGCCGGTGACCGAGCGTTGTTTTCTCGGCCCTGCGGGCGGCAATATCAAATATAATCGAAAATAAATTATACTTACAATCGTAAAGCAATGGAAGATCGCCCCATGTATAATACAGTTTCCACTCAACAAATCAGACTCAAATTTTACCGTTATCAAAATTGAAAAAGTTCCGAAAGAAAAAAAAGCTTCTTTTTCTTCCGACTAACGAGAGAAAAAAGAACAGCAAGCTTGAAGCTTTTCGTTTGTCGTCGCGAAGGTTAGGTACCTACGCACTCGACTTGTGCGTTTCTTCATGCGGCCGACGTATTCTGGAGCCGTCGACGCCAGCACCGGCTCATGTGAATGCGGTTTTCCTTATTTCTCGCATTGACACCAATAAAGCACATTTATCGAGCTCGTTTTTGTGTGTATCCTTAGTGTAAAAAGCTTTACTTCCAATACATTCTGACAAATTTGAGGAAAATAAATAAATAAAGTATCTTTGAAGTAACTGTACCTGTACCTCAATACATTTTTAAGTGAGTACCTAGGCACCTTTTCGTATGGGTAACTGTAACTGTATCTTGCCGTATAAACCGGAATATAGGTCAAATTTATTTTTGAAAATGGACCTGAAAAGGTTGACCCTCGTCTTATATAACGGTCATTAGGGGAAAAACAAATATAATCTCGCGTCTCTGGGTGGCTGAAGCCGCCATCTTGTTTTTCTTTGCAATCGCCTAGCGCTCAACCACTTGTCACGATGGTCACAATTCACTTTCACTTGTGCTCGCTGGTTTGAGTAGTAACGCTCGCGCACTTCCTGTTTTATTGCGCGCACGTGCGAAGCAATTAAACTAATGTGCCGTGTTTCCTCATGCTTCCATATACTTGGCCAATTTTGTTACCAAGGTAAGGATACATTTTTTAGGGGCGAAGCTCCTTAGGGTCTAGCCTTGTCCATCCGTCCAGCATCCATGCTCACATCGATTGCCATCCCATCTGTCTTCATAAAAAAAGAAAAAAATGTTTGCGCAGTCGACAGGATTCGAACCTGTGCGGGGAGACCCCAATGGATTTCTAGTCCATCGCCTTAACCACTCGGCCACGACTGCGGGACGAGTAGGGGCTCTGAGATGTGGTAGTAACTCAAGAGCTGGGTGGGGTTACCGCTCAACGTCTATACAGGAGAGGGCGTTGCGGTCAAATGCGTATATAATCGCGTTAAACTTTGCATGCATTGGCTCAACATTTATAGACGAGAGGGCGCTGCGGTCAAATGCTCAAATGCGTATATAACCACGTTCCATACCACACATTCTCTTTCTGACATGGACCGTTGACTTAAAGGGCTACTCCACAGATTTTTTGAGCTACCTCAACTAACTATATTTTCTGACTCCTCGGCCCTTAGCCTTTCCGGTATGCTATTTAATATCGCGAAATTCATAATAGGTACTGTGAAATCGGCAAATGAAAATGATGCAAAAACCATCATTCAAATATACGCACACTTTTCAGTGCCGTGACGTCAGTGGCAGGCAGGCTTGCCAGTCAAGCAAGCAGTCTAAAAATAGAATATGCCAATCATTTGTTCCGTGCTGGAGCGCGGATACTGGAGCGAGCTTCCAAAGCATTCATTTGACACCATGAAACTGCTTCGAATCAGTTGGGAACAACTTCTAGAGTCCAAAAAGTGAACCCCTGCCTTCCACTGACGTCACTTTTTTGTTGTTGCCAGTAGAGACTTTCAATTTGAAAAACACGGTGAGGACGAAAACTTTAAATTCAATAACTTCGCGAAAAAACAATATTTTGACCTAATATTTGGGATACTATTTTAGCGATGTTTGTTGGTTAGTTTAGCAAACCTTCAAGCAAATCGGAGACAATAAAAAAACCTGTGGAGTACCCCTTTAAGCGGTGGATCCGCTAGAAGAACCACTGGCTCTGCATTTCACCGACCATAAAGCAGTAATAATGAAGTCGAAACGCAACCTGGAACTCAGCACTACCTATGAGCAATAAAAAAAAATCAGCACCATCAGCACTACCCATGAACAATAAAATCAGCATCATCAGCACCACCAGAGCTTTGCCCCAATCAACATCATTCACCACGTGGAGATGCGGCCTCTTTTTGCCATAAAAACTTTTTTTCGCTTTTTGCAACTTGTAAATTAGGGGGTTGACCTATATTCCGGTTCGACCTATATTCCAGTTTATATGGTAGTTACATTTTTTAAGTAACTTTTACAACGCTGCCTCTAACACATGCAGCATGCTCGCGATGGTACCTTTGGCAGGCGTTTAGTCGTTCGGTGCTCTTGAAAGAGCACGAGTGATTGCAAGCCTGCCAAAGAAACCCTCGCGTGCATGATGCTCGTGTTTGAGCATAGCCTCCTTTATTCTACAAGGCCTGTCAAATCGCGAAAGACTGGTTTGAGGCTTGTCGCTGTCGTTTGCTTCTGTCTATCGCTCTAGTGGAACTTGGGCATTAGACTTCTCTAGAACCTTTAAATGAACTACGCTTATTCTTGTGGGTGCTGCGCCACCATTTTGGTCCTTACTGCAGATCGGGCGCAAACTGCCGACTGTTACGATTCGAAAAAGCTACTTCCTGAGCATTAGATACGACATCAGAAAGTTCGGACGACATTGTTTTGCTCTGTCCTAAAAGTTCTAGGAGACAAAAAAACTGTTCCTTGGGAATTTGGATAAAGCTTTACATAACTGGCAACAATGATGTTAAGCACCGCTTAGCATTGGCGACTCCCTCACCGGGGGAAGAAGGCCGAGGGTGCGTGTTTCTATTCCTTTGCCCGATCCCCCAAAGGTTATTCTGGCGACATCCCACACTGACCGGCGACAGTAACGAAAAATTGCAGAGGGGAAAAGATTGACAGCCCAACACACAAAAATAAACTTTTCAATCCCGCCAGAAAAAAAAATTTTTTTTCTTCGTTTCCTTTCCTATTTCCTCCTCACATCTTTATGTCCTTCTCGCATGCTGAGCGCCTAAGTGGCTTATAACCCCGAAACCTGAACAATGGGGATTAGTCACACTGGCAGGAAATGAGCACCGAACGGGGCTGTTGCTATCGCTTGACTCGGACAAGGCGGATCGCTCTTCGCGCAATTCCATGAGGGGTTCACGAGCATTTTTTTCAGAAAGGACCATAGTCTGTTCATCCCTAAGCTGGTAGTACGGTGGAGGCCATGTGCTCGTTGGACCAGTACTATGTCTCTATTTAGAAATGTGATTTGCCATACGAACATGCAGGGAGCGGGGTCAGGTGACGGAAGGAAAGCTGTTGATTAGTCCGGCGAGCGCGTAACTCCCATCGCGCTGTCAACTTAAAGTCGACAGTTCTTTTTTCTTTCTTTTTTTAATAGGGCCAGCAATGTTCAGTCAATGGTTGTGTATTTTCATTATGCCAAGTTTTAGCGGCACTGTGTATGTTCAAGAGCGCAGATATGTTGCCAACAAATGACGACTCACGTGTCATTGTAAGCCGTTTTTTTCGCTTATTGAGGGGTTGCAGTGAGAACACCGAGGTGTCTCGGAGGCAAAGCAGGGCTTTCATGGTAATGATGCTTAGTGAATCACCTTCATTTTTAGCATTTGCTTCTTTTAGAAAAGGGTCGAACATTAGAGAGTTTTAGTAGATCGTTCCCATACCTCCAACAACGATGCCCGGTAACAATATGATGCATGTGCAAAGGCTTCGGCAGAGTATCGGGCATCTTTATCAGAGTCATAGGAACGATCTAGAGTGTGTCGTCACACACTCTTTTCTTGGAGAAAAATATGGAATAAAGGCTCGGGACCTCGACGTTTGTTGTATCACATAATTTTGTGGATTTTGCGAAGTATAAATTTCGGAAATATTTAGTGGGCACGACATTTTACGATTGAAAGATGTTTGCTAGGTACTCGTTATGAGTGATGTATTTGCGTCATCAATTTTTCTAAAATTTTTATAAATTGCAAATATTGGCGAAATTAGATTTTATGCAAATATTAACCCATTCTAGTATCTCATGCACTTGCCAAAATAGAAAAAAAACTATTATTCGTTCTATACTTAAAAAAAAAAAAAGTGAAAAAAAAAAACAACTGTGAGAATTTAGAATAGATACTCTCAGACAGGAAAAAGTTATCGTTCAAAGAAAATAACTGTCGTTGATGTTCTTTTGGCAGTAAGACGCTCGCTAAACGGTTCCTCAAATGAATAAATCGAGGAAGGAGCCTGATGGGCAAGCAGATGCTAACATGCCGCTTACTTTCATTGCCTGACCCCGCCCTCTGCGTATAGGTATGGGCAGGGACGTGATCCCGTAAGGAAAGATAGGCTTACTGACCGGTCCGACGAGCATGAAGCTTGCACCGCACAGTCGGCTTAGGGTACTTCGTGTCCTAGGGTCAAAGGGAAGCGGTAGCTTCGAGGAGAGGGAAAGAAAAAAGGCGCAGCTTCTGCATTTCTTTGCGTGCCTACTATCTGGCCGCTGGACTAATCTTTTCTAATTCTGAACGGCGACGTGAAACATTCTTTCTTTCTTTCCTGTTGCGGAAAAAACGGAGAGGAGAAAAACTAGAATCGGCGAGAGTCCGCCTTTCTTCTTGTTGATCGGCCTTTAAAGGCCGACCTACGCCTTCTGCCAGGAAGAAAACCGGTTCCCAGTTTCCTTCTCCCCATTTCCTCTAGTACCCTTCTCTGCACCTCTTCCGACAGGAGCGGGTCTCCGAGCTTCTCCCGGCAAAAAGAAGGAAGGTCTCCCTCTTTTTAGAATGGAAAGAGGTAGTTAAAGGAAAGTTTTCTCCTTTCTGGTTGCTCGTAAACCTCTGAAACAGCGAAGGAAAATATGTTTTCATGTTTTTGTTTTAGGCTATCCACCATTCACCCATAAGCTGAGACTACAGTGGAGGCTACCTCCTCGTTGGACCAGTCATATGCCTCTCTTTCGCCACGTTCTCACGCTGCCGCCAATACCCATGCGCAGAGAGCCGGGTCGGGAGATAAGAGGGATGCGGCCGATTGGTCCGGCGGGCACGTAGCTCCCACTGTAGTCTCAGCTTGGGCGTGAACGGAGTATAGATGGCGCAAGCTACCCCCCGTCATAAAGGATGCAGCCGTTAACATCCATCCATCCATGGCTGGAGTGTCGTTACCCCTGAAGCATAGCATATTTAGTGGTTCGAGACTTCCCCGATGGAAGAAGACTTTTCTGAGCAGTCAAAGCCCCAGTGGAGATCCAACTGTGGCCAAACTCACCTTGAAGCGGATGACGTGTGGCTTTCCTGACAGCTTCGTGCTGTCGGGAGCCAAGGAGCGACAGCGGTTGTCGTAGCGAGGAATCTGCCGGTTGCGCATCGCGTCTTTCCTGAGAAGGTCCAGACGCACGTCCGTGCAGAAGCACCGGTAGGCGTGCCCGGTCTGGAGAAAAGGACGGCAACACAATGTTCAGCAACGGATGTCGGGCACGTTGAAAAGAAAAACAACAAGTCCCCGATATTCTATACAATATCACAATCTGTGCAAACTATTAAATATAAGATACTGTTTTTCTATGATGAAGAACCATCTTGGGCAGCTGTCATACTTTACCCAAATGGTTGAAAATTCTGAAGAAGGTGGCATTACATCTGGAAAAATGGAGTTTCAATCAGCCAAACTTGCTGCTTAAAATTAGAATCGAAGGTACTTTTTACTGACCCCAAAAATGCAAAAAAAAAACAAAAAAAAAAACACAAGATTAGATAAAGGATAGTAAAGGAATTGTCTCCCTTATGGCATGTGCTGGTCCACTAACACTAAAAATGCCTTTCAATTTTTTTTTTTTTTTTGAGACAGATTCACATTTATCTTCCTCAGGTCCTTCAAATACACCCACTACTATATAGAAAAATAAATTTGGAGGTTTATACGTGCCAAACTAATAAAGTGCATCTGGCAAGCAGCAGCAAAATACTGCAGATTAACCTAAACTACCTAGAAATCTTCTGGCATCGAGTGGCCTTCATCAGAATAAGCGCGTCCGTCAGGTTGCAGGTGCCTTGACCAGCATTTGTACCCACCCCCTCAACATCCATAGCCCCGCACATCGCCAAACTTGCGACAGGAGTGTAAGAAATGTAACTATGCAGGAGCCTTCATTGTAAATTTTAGTGGCCTAAGGGGCTCAATCCAGCGGGTGACGGTCGGTTCTCGGTGCCCACAATTCGATGGAGGGTTATCGCGGTGAAGCTGCAGTTTAGCCAAGATTTCGACTGCGCGTCAAAGGATGCTGTCAAAATTATTACTATCCTTCGCTGAGATGTGCCAGAGGTCCCTCATTGGTCTGGCTCATAAATCCCTAAAACTTTCTTTTTAAACTCAATCATCTCGAACCAGGCTGCCCAAATTACGGTGGGATGCTGGTAGCGGTAAAGTATGCCTTAGAGTTGAAATTCCAGCTTGCTTCATTGCACGGCAAAATTTGTTGCACGGCCCAGACGCTGCAGCTTTCGGAACGCGACACAGGTAGAAGCAGGTTTTCGAACTTGCCTCCAACAACCTGTGGGCGTATTCTTGGTACAGCCGAATCCGCTCTGACTGGAAGAAGAGGCAATTGTCAGTGCCACGCCGACCCTACGAGATGGGCGGTCACCTGAACATAGGGACCAAAATCCCCGCCCAATGAGGGGCCTTCGTCCGGAGCGAGGCCTGCCCATTCCAGGGTGTCCACGATCCTCTGTGCTGCACCTGGCACCGATCGTGTCTGCGCAGGCAAATGGGTTCGTAGAGGCATCAAAATGGAAGATAACAAAAGAATTACCAGAGACATTCATCTTTAAGGTTCTATAATGCAAGGAAAGCGGTAGTCAAAAAAGCGATCATTTACGTTTGTTTCAGAGACATTAAACGGTAGTTTCCATATTGTTTATTAATTTCTTCGATAAATTTAGCGGGCAAATCGAGGCCATGTGACCTCAGTAACATGACGTGGTCATATGATGTGATGTCACGGTGTCACGAGACCTTGTGTCACGGGGCATTGGGTCAATGTGACGTCGATTCCCCCACTAGATTTAGCGGGTGAAATTGACATCACAGTGTCAAGCCGTGCTGCCATGTGACATGACGTGACGTGACGTCAATTTCCCCGCTGAACTGAATGGAAAATGGGCGGACGAACGAACAAATTTCCGGTGCTAAGAGATTCTGTCAAAAACCATTCCATGCCTCCACAAATTATTGGCCCCTTTCCCATGCCAGAACCGTATACAGTAGTGAAACTGACAAGTGGTGATTTGGAACAGCTCTTGTAGCAGGAGAAAACGAGTTTTGGAGCAGAGATTTTCACTTGTGCAGCAGATAATTTTGAGCTTTGATGTCAGAAAATTTCATCTCTTTGAAAGTTAACCTGTTAGAAAAAAAGCAGTTGTTGGAGTGTTGGAACAATACTTAAAGTGTCAAACCTATAAGGGACCCGGCCGCTACAGATATTTATTTATGTATTGAACAATCATACCGCGGTAATTGTGCAGATGTCTCAATTAACCTATTAGGAGTACCAATGGCGTTTTTGGTCTGTGTTTGACGTAAAAAGATGTTTTTGGCTACTTTGTAGGGTTTGTATCACGCTGCTCTCACTCGTATTCCACCTGCTGCAGTTTGTATAGCAGCTAAGCGGAGCACATACCTACTCAAACCAATAACAATGAATAGCACTAGCTATTTATTGCGATCGATGTGAGCATTGTTTGCACAAAAACCGATAACTCCTCGTTAGACAAGTATAAAAATGTATTTTGGGTTTGAAGCAAGTTCAAAGCAAATAAAGGTCTTGGCCGAATATTTTGAAGCGAATATTGAATGGTTGCTGGGTCTTCTTCTTGCCTTTCACTACTGTTACACCATGCTTAAACAAAAATTCACTTGAACTCGCGAAGGTTGTTCTCACGCTTCTAATTTACCACTTATGAGCTCTGTAAAATTTAATCTAGCTATATTTATAGACTGAGGGGGTTTATAATGTGCTTTCTCTATGCAATATTTTCTTCAATTCTGAATAAAAAAAGAAATAAGCACAAATAATGAACATGAATTGTTTGAACATCGCCGCCTAACATATACGCATGCATAATGGCCACAGTTAAATTTTGAAGATATTACTGCTATGTAAATATCAACAATCACAATGTTTCCTTTTCTTTTTTTAAAAGAGAAGGTGCGAGCATGCACCAGACCACTTTGAAGGTGTGTTTTTCGAGTAAACGCGGGATTATCGGTGGTCGAGTGGGCTAGCGCACACCAGCTCGGAGCACGTGGAGCGAAAGCTCGTGCTGCAAAACCCAGGGATCCTGGGTTCAATCCCCACCCTGCCCGTTTCGATTTGGATAAGCATCATATCGGCGTGCGGTTGTGTATCACTACTGCGTGATACACGTTAAAGACCTCAGGCTAGCGGTTGTACTGCACTGGCTAAATTTCTCATCTAGAGCTGGGAGACAAGTCGCCCGTTGAGGCGGACTAAGTTCTAGGATGTATAAACATACACACACCCCAATTTTTTTTTTTGTTGTTGTTGTTGTGTTTTGCGTCAGCGCACGGCTCTGCTGCGGCGAAGAGTGTCGTGAGATAGCGGTGTCAGCTCCGTGGGTATTGCTTCTCAGCAGTATACCTGTATTTGAGGAGAAGTGCACTTAATGGGGTTAAACTGCCGCGATTATTTAGTAATAATTGGGAATTAAGTGGATATTTATACAGCGTGTAGCTGGTCAGCCATTTCGAAGTTGCGGCAAGTCAATCGCTGTAGATGAGAAATTTAGCCAGTGTAGTACAACTGCCCTGCAATCATATTTAAGTGTCTACCTTTTTTGCGGGTTCCACATCTCTTGGGGTTCGGGCAAGCCAGCGGGCACGGAGAGAGTAACTAAATATCAGTGCGTCATATTTTAACCGGACGACACGAAAATCTCCTCCACCTGCGGGGGCAACCCGCGGTGCCGAAAGCGCGCAATATGTGAAGATATTGCGACGTTTTAGGTCCTGGCCTTTCTACTGGTCAGAGCCGCCAAGAGCTTCTTTTTAGTCGAAATACAAAATATAAGTGACACGAGCCGTTTCAATTATTTATAAAAGTAGTTTTTGTTCAGTATTTTAGATCAGAAAAGAAACAAATGCAGTTTATAAAGTTCGGAAACAAGCAATGACCCGTCGACATACCCGCGACCAAGCGGTGGAAAAGGCGGCGCATACTAGAAAGGTGTAGTGGGACCAGGCGCCGAAGAGCGGCAAGCGTAGAAAGGTCCCGGATGTATGTGGTGGCGCTGCAGTCGAGGATCCGACCGGTTCCGAGCGTTCCAAAGGCCTTCGGCAAGCAGCTTTGGCTTGCGGTTTGGCCCTTTGGCGGTATGGCAGCGCGAAGTGGCTCCCGTTCTGAACTGATCTTTACCCCGTGTTTGCTGTCGTTTGTGGCCAATGAGCTGTCATGCCGAATTAGTGTTCAATCGTGCAGCAAATGCAATGCGAGGCGCCCTGGCTGCCCGCTTCATACAGCCTATCCAAAACATGCTTTAGTGGCACCCCCTCAAGCTGTCGCCACGAAGTGCGACAGCCGTGAACGCTCGCCGAGTTCACTACCCCTCGTCTAGTTCACGGCCACTCAAGCAACCAAGAACGTCGTGAAGGATGTTATTTTTTGCTTGTTTTTGTAATTTTAATTTGCCTATAACTTTTAAAATAAAGCGAAATTTGAGAAAAGAAAAGTTTCATTAAGTTACTACATTCAGTACGCTCAGGTTAGGTGCAAATTAAAAACCAGCAAAAAAGTCCTTGCAGGGCCCCTTTAAGTTTTTAACGTGCACCACGCAGTAGTGATACACGACCGCACGCCGGTACGATGCTCGTCCAGGTCAAAACGGGCAGGGGTAGGGATTGAAACCAGGATCCCTGGGTTCTGCAGTGCGAGCTTTTGCTCCACGTGCTCCGAGCTGGTGTCCACTAGCCCACTCAACCACCACTCCCCCCCGCAATCATTTAGGAAAGTATGAATATCGCAGACAATTTTGAAGACGATATCAAATAGCGTATTATTTGAAACTACTAATTGGAAATTCAATTATTTGCGCAACCCTAGCTACTCTTCGCACATAGTACTTAGGCATCCGAAAGAAACAACTGCGATTTCTTAATATTCAGTGGCATCACCAACAATGCCACATGCCAGACGCTTTCAGTTTCCTTTGCGAGAAAAGCTCCCTTTTGGTGCAGACATGGCACAAATTGTGCACAAATGCAGCCTTTGGAGCAGCATGTAGCAGGTTGATGGTTTTGGCGCAGTTTGGCGCAAATGGCACAGTGGTTCCACCACTGCACATATAGAAAGAGTTTGGCCATTCATTGGGAAGCATAGGAGGCAAATGAAGAGGCGCCATTGGTGAGCTGGGCGTGTTCCAGGGCGTCTTCACAAATTCGAATGTGGCCAGCCAGAAGCCGCGAATAATACCAAGGCAGTTGTTGCCAGAAACAAACTTAATAACTGCGTCCGAGTAACTCTCGGTGACTGAAAATATGGTACAGGTAATGTTTCAATCACGGCCATGCAAAATCACGGTAGAAGATATATAAAGATATAGAAGTTACAAAAAGCCTGCGTGACTAGCAAAGCAATCGGCGCAATACGTATGCCATGCGCCGAGGGCCAGGAATCTGCCGTCCGAGCGGTCAGACTCTGTCCCCAAGCAAAACAGAGTTTGAGTGGCACATTAGTTTTTTTACATCTTTTGATCATAATCGAAACATCCCGTGCACCCTATTTTCAACCATGAAAAGTTACTACATTTAACTCTTACGCACTGGTTAAAACTGTTTCTCGCTACCACCGCTAGGGGATTATTTTCAGCTTTTGGTTGGTCAAAAGAGCATGTCAAGCCCTCGTTCCGCGTTTGTGCACGGCTTGGCTCTACTCACTCCTCCCATTGACTAAACTCTCTTTATGTACGGCTCTGTCCCCCGCTACTGCAGCAAAGGCAGTTGTAATGCAGAATGTATCGCATGCCGCTTGGCGGCGATGTCGGGCGGATTAACTCGGTAGGCACATTGCGCCTTGACGGCGTAAACGCTATCAACACGTAGCGCCTCCAAACAAAAAACAATCCTCGCCAAAGTTAGCGCTCTAACAGAAGTGGAAAGCAAAGTCTGTGTCTCTCGCGGTTGCACTCCCAAGCTTTGACCCCACTATTTCGCGTCTCCCCGTCTCTTTCGGGAAATGTGCTTGTTCTCTTCTCCTTTGCCTCCCGCACACTCTTTCACCGTGCATGGGAGCGTGCCTGCTCAACCCACCAAATAATGACGACGTGCATTGCCGGATTGTTGGCATCGCCTACCGGAGGTTTGTGGGGAGCAAACTAGACATGAGTGCTGCGTCGGTGTTCGGCTGTGACTCGGGTTTAACACGCGAGTTCCAGCCGAATGCTGGATGGATGGATGAATGCTAATGGCAGTACCCTTTATAATGGGCAGTAGCTTGCGCCACCTAGCAGGGGCGGATGCAGGAATTTCCTGAGGGGGGGGTCAGGTGTTGGTCAGCGTACCATATGTTTAGGAACCCCCTCCCCCTCCCCTTCGTTTAACGCCCTGAATTTTACACATGCAGAAACCAAGAGGGGGGTCAGGACATCCGGACCCCCCCTCTAAATCCGCCCCTGCCACCTAGCCTAGAAACCAAAAGCATGATTCGATCCCCTAACCCTTCTAAATTGATTTGCTCGCCTCCACACGAGTGTTGACGCAGCACTCTCACGACGCTCTTCCATTACTGGAGTGTGTTACCGGAAACTGCTAGGAACAGGCCAAATAACACATTTCGCGTTAAATAACTCACCTGGTGCCATCCTTTTTTTTTTCTTTTAACAGGGACCTACTTGCTAGAATACTGACAAAGCTTAACACAAATTCGAAACAGAGGACGAAATATCCGTAAGAAAATATAGATTTTCCAGGCTTTGGAGTCACAAGCAGAAGCCAGGAAAGATACTTAACGGATCAAACAAAACGCATACCACAACATAAAATCTCGAAGAGTTTATGAGGCTTTCTGAGACAAGGATGGCATCTTGAAATGCACGTCAAAGCCTCATAGATATTATTTAGGTGCTGATTGTGAGACTGGAGTAATTCGGCGGAGGAAATGTACACAATTTCAGTCATGAACCTATGACTATACACCAAGCAAGTGTTCTAAAATGCGTCTTCGGCGTGTCGGAACAAAAGCAGGGGCACGCCAACCAAGGGGCAACACAGAGAATGTGCAGAGAATGCGCAATGACAAGGCAGCCATGCTCGCACCATCATTGGTTAATGTCGAGAAGAAACAAACGCGCGTAGGTGGGGTAAACAAATGCACAAGGTGCGCAGCGAGCAGACAAACTTCCACGCCATATACCTTGCATGTGGCATCATCGCAACATGCTAGTGGTCATTCTTATTAGTTCTTTCCAAGAAAAATAAATTCGGTGGTGGGAAATGTATGCTGAAAAAGGTACGCGCTCAGCATTGAAACCAGCCAATAATGGCAGCCTATGTGCAACATCAATGCAAGTCGTGTATTATCAAATGAAAACATAAATGGGGGATAGAAAACAAAGTACAAACGGCAGTCTCGAAGAGTTTTGGAAACCAATACACTGTTTACAAAAAAGTCCGCATTTACACTCATCAGGTGAGAGCAGCAGCGCGTGTCAGAAGAGGCCAGATTAACGTAAAGTGAAGCATCTGTGCATTCATGGCACTGACAACAGCGCCGCCCGCAGTGGCGTGAGGTCGAAGCCCAACTCTGGCTGGTCGTCTTCGTGCTGTTTTCAACTCATGTGCATTATCCGTGGCAGGGATTGGAGAAAAGTAGCAGAGGCATTGGGCAAGCTCTTCAGCCTTCATGAAAACAAAGAATGTAGAGGACTGAAGGGAAGGCACTGCCTCCTCCGCGGGCGGGCCTTGGGGAGCTCTCTGAACGGAGCGGCGGAGCGTCGAGGGAGCGGTGGTCAACGCTGAGCGGGAAGCGTGGCGTTCCTATGAGGCGGGCCGTAAGCAAATCTCCGTGGCGGCATCCGTGTATACGTGTGAAACGCTGACGGCTGTTTACCAAAGTCTCCCCCACCCCTCCTCTCTCTGCCGAGTAAACTAGGAGAACATGTGGCGGCAGAAAAGGGCGGCCTACCTGATCCGTGTCTTCGATCCTCAGGATGAACTGCCCGCCGCGTTTCTTTGCAAAGAGATAGTTGTAAAGCGCCGTTCGGAGACTGCCCAGGTGCATTTCGCCCGTGGGGCTGGGTGCAAATCGGACCCTGACGTTGGCATCGCACTTGTAGGAGCTGGTAGCGCTGGCGAGGTACCGCAGGGACCGGTAGGAAAACAACAATCGTCTCGTGCTCCAATACCGGCTCCAAGAGCACATGGCTTGATTGACCATGCCCGCCTCGGCCAGTTTAGCAAGTTTCATGGGAAAATAAAACTCCTTCTCCCTAGAGAGTCCGCATTCGCCACTCCTCGCAGTTAAACATCGAACCACATCGCAGAAACAGAAACTGCAGAAACCTCCACTTTACAGACACATGCAAACAAGCCAAACAAACAGTCAAAACTACAGTGGCTGTAGTCAAAATGAATCCAAAGCCAACATCTTGGATTCCGAAAAAACACCCTATTTGTTGCTTTAGAAGTATTAAAGATATTAGCGCTTACATCTGCCTAGCCTAGTTTTATTAAAAACAAGACAAGGCATATTAACTACATGTTTAAATCATTCATGCATTTGAAAAAAAGAAAACCTGCTCAAACAACGTTTTTTTTTTATTTTTTTTATTTGCAGTTGCTATCATTATCATCACATAATACGCAAAAAGAAGCTCCTAAACAAGAACCAGGCCAAGCGCCAAGCCCACCACGCCACACCAGGCACACTACACATTCAAATTACTCTGAACTTGGTAGCAGCCCGGCCGCCCGTTTCGCAGTTCCAAAATGAACGCATCCTAGCAAAGATCCTAGACATTGGAGAACATGGCCTCGGAGATCCCGAAGCGCGCGTTCGCGCGCGTGCTAAGGGATCTCGGAGGCTATGCGGAGAAGCAGTTCGTGTCCTCAGTGACCGCAGGAGCCGCGTTTACATGAATGCGACTTAGTCGCATCGAATCCAGTTGTCGCATTGAATGCGGTCATGTAAACGGCATAATGCGCAAAGAAAGCGCATCGCATTCAAGTCGCTAGACAGAGGTGGATCGAGATGGCGAGTGCGCATTCATTCAGCCCATGTAAACGGAGGTCGCATCGCATTTTAAAACGGGGAGGATTATGGGAAGGCACTCGGCTGCTGGACCGAGTGAACAGCTGAGAACATGGCGGCGGCCAACCTCATCGGCGGCGCGGAGAGCGGTCCCGTATGGACGCCCGCAATTTTTTTCCGAGAACAGACGCGAGCTTTTATTGTCATCATAAGTAAGCGGAATATAGCGGAGCTGCTCGGTGAAGGCGGCCCCCGTCCAAGCCTTGCGAAGTTCGACCTGCGTGCCCGAAGGGATCCCAAAGGCTTCGGCGCAAGCACGAACGACACCGAGAGGTCCGAGCACTGCAGAGCACTGCATGGTAGCGCTGAACGAGCAGCTCCTACCTCGGAGGCAGGAGCCTTTCGGACTCGGGGTCCGGTCAGTCCGGTCGCAAACGGCGAGGTCTGGCGCGGCGAAGCGCGGAGGCTTCCTCAAAGCGTGCGCACACACGTTGCCTCTGGTCCAGAGTGGCCCGGCGGTCCGGCCTGGAGCACTAAACGCTTGGGTTTTGATGTTTCTTCCGTCTCGTAACTTCTTCCACAGCACCGAAGACAGCGGGCAGCACGATCTTTACGTTCACTGAACGCGTCGAAAGGCCTTCACGTGCGATGCACCGGAAAACGTGGTGCGGCTGGTGCCGGAACTGCATAACTTCGAGCTTTGACACGGCATGGCGCCACCTTCTAGTGCGCATTCATGTAAACGTTGCCGCGTCGGCTTCGTTCGAAGAACGAGTGGAGTTGATGCGCTGAAGGGACGACTAACGACTACGGCACTAATGACTTGGGCCATGACATAGAATCCGCATCATATAAATCTGGGGGTAGAGCGCTGTTAGGCGCCCGTTCGTTAAAACGAGTTTCGATGAAAAGGCGTTCGACGCTCATACTCGGACAAAGTCCACTCTGTTCTTCAGTTCGGTGCTCTCGGGAACTTTCTCCGACAGCGCGAAAGACTTTGCACAGTCTAGTCCTAAAGTCCTTAGATGTAACTATCTTTGTAGCTCGATGCTGTAGACTAAAATTGTGTAAAGATTAGGGAGTTTAGACCAGTTTGAGACCGTTATCCCGCTTTCGCTACGCCCTCCGGACGGAACGAAGATGCCACTACTGCGCATGCGCGGCGCTAGCCTCCTGCAGAGTCCCGGATCGCGGAGAACGTTGCGGGACCAAAAGTACACCTAATTAATATTTTGAGTCACTGTGGCGCTTAGTGGGGCCAAATAAAGTAAAGAATAGGTAAGACTATTGTATTTCTTACCATTTCTCCGATTTTTCAGTCGAATAAACGCCAGAACAGCCCAGACGACTTTTTTTTTTTTTAATTTTGGGGAAAAAAGGTTTAGCTCTAATTTTTCTGTAGACAAAGCCAGTTTTTATTTTATTTCTTTGACTCCGGAGGTTTCATGTCTTCATACTCCCAATAATGAATGCACTATTTTCGGGCACCTTTGTAGTAAATCCCGACGCGATATGTTGACAAACCGATTTTTGCGGACCGTCCGAAGTGAGAGCAAAACGTTAATGTGTACAATAATGTACACACGGTAAAGAAATTAAATAAATAAATAAAACCCTACAGCTGGCTTAGCTTGGTCCTATACTTCGTTTCACCTTATCTGCGAGCGAAGCCAAAGCTAGAAACGCGAGACCAGTGCTTTTTGTGTTTCTCCCCAGCTCGCGCGCTCGAGCAAAGCCTGAACGCACGGAGCTTTTGTGCTCGCGCTTCCAGCTTTGCCTTAGCTCCCACATAAGGTGAAACGAAGCCGCCCAGCCCAGCCCAGCGTCACGGATAGTCACGGGTTGCATCATAAAACCGAGGCGGAAGAACATATGAGACATGTGTTTTGCAAAGCTTTGTCTTTTCGCCTCGATTTTATTCTCGGAAGCCTTCACCAACACACCAATAGAAGCAAAAAAAAAAAAAAGAAACCGAAACAAGCAATAATGAACATAACAAAACGGGCAAGAGGGCAGCAGTCAGGCAGCAGTGGCGCGTAAGAAAGTAGTTCTAGCATAATACTGTTATTACCGTTTAATGCACCACTAAATCAAATCAATACTAAAAACAAAATGTTGATTTATTAAATATACGTTAAATATAATTTAGATGAATAGAAACTTATTTAATAATGCGTTCTTGAGCACGCGGACTAACACGCGAAATTTCGAAATGTGCCTGATGTGCCAGGTGGTGTGCTTGTGCGGTGTGCGACGAGAACAAGAACATCGCGCGAGGCTTAGCAGCAGCAAGGGCAGAACCGACGCAACTGTTGGCGAAGGTTTCACATGAATCCTTTGACGTAAGTTTTACATTTTAACATGTCCCAAGGAACGCGTTTGGACGTTTTTTCGTCCGCTGGCGCCGCTTTCGTTTAGCTTTGTCGCACACGCCGCCTCTAACATGGTCGATATGGGAAGAGGTCAAAGATGGAGAACGCGCTTAGATCGATATTTCGCCCGCTGTAAGGTTGCTGCCGCGCAGTAGCATGGAGCGTCTTCGCTGCGAGGCAAGCGCGAAGGAAGAGTGCGTAGATTAAAAAATTGTCGCCGCGAAACTTGATTTAAGAGGTAGGGTCCTTTGGATGATATTTGGCCTTTGCTAAGGAGGAGAAAAAATGCCCGGTTCTCTGCAAGACTCGTCGGTCTTGGCGGGTCTTGGTCTGTGTACCGTATGTGCGGAAAACGGTCGTTTCACCGTTGGCAGTATTGCTTTGTGAAATTTTTAAATAGTAGGGTGTGCTTAACACCACACCCGCATGTTTCTGCGCGAAGTTCGCTGCTTCTGTGTTGGCGTTGCTTTACCGAGTTCACGGGCAATGTGCACTCCCGTTGAAATTTTATTGTCTAATCTTTCATTTAAGATATGTCCGTGCTTTACTTGTGTGTAGTGCTTTTCTACTTAGAAAGAAGCATCGTCTGTGATTTTATTATTTAAAATGCCGTTATCTGGCTACAAGTGGGAGAAGACCTCTGTGAATAACGGCCATATACCACCCTAGCATCGAAGTTTTGTGTGCGTGAACTTCTTTGCTGCAGCACAAACTAAAAAAATCGGTTCATTAGTGAACATGTGGGGCTGTTCTAGATCGCAACTTTCAGCGATGGTGGTACTGCGGTGTAACAATCGCGCTCCCTAGTTCCTGGGTGTTCGGCTACGCGATATAGGTGCTTGCTTATACCTTCCTGACGTAAAAAACAACAAAAAAAAAACAGCTCGTATATAGCGCAACTAGAATTACTTGTGTATTGGAGACCCAGCCTCGTACTGCTGTTCTACAACAATCATCCAGATATCAGCCATTTCAATACGTGCCAGTGTGCCCTATATAGATGACTTGCATGTGACGCCAGTCCGCCCTTTCTGGTGGGCAGAAGCGCCTCATTAACGCAACAGAAGTTAAGGCCCGTTCACACTCTTGCAACCAAGTTCGACCGAGAGATACAAGGCTTGTTAAAACCTCTTAAAATTTCTTAGGACGGATGGATGGATGGATACGGCTGAGTCCTTAGGATCGGGACGAGAGAACACGCTGGCGCCATCTATGCGGTGACTCTGGAACTGCATTTCCCAAGAGGGAAGGTTTTGCGGGATTTCCGACGTCAAATGTGCATAATACCTATAAGGAAGGTTCATTTATAACATTGGCAAAAGTTTTTCGAGCCAAGAAAGATAAGATAATGCACGAGAGAAATAGAAAATATGCCGGACCGCCAAGTTTACACTGCTACCCAATAGATGGCGACAGTGTGTTTTCTCGTAAGAGGTTTTCAGGAACCCAGTTTTAAGAGGTCGCAAGAGTGTGAACGGGCCTTTACTCTCATGCCCCCTTCTCCCCCAAGTCCGCCCCTCTTTCTGGTGGCAAGAAGCGTCTTGTTAGCGCAGCAAAAGCTGCCCTCTCACTCGCCCTTTCTCCCATTATGTCTGACCAAGTGACGTCGGTGAAAGGCTTGTATAGATTGTCAAAGTAGGGAATATCTGTCTTTGATGGGTCGGAAACGTTTGATGGTCTTTACAACTGAAAGGAGCTGCAGACATATCCGGGTGCTCAAGACTGTGCTGCCACCTTCACCATTGGCGACGCGATCGAACTAACTATAGGGGGTGCTGTGACCCGTTTGTTGTCCCCACACCCCGGTGTTTACCCAAGACCTGTGGACATGCCCGTCGTCTTCTTCAATAGAGCGCAGGGCACAGTGTAACATAAAGCCGTATCTCTCCCGAAAGCAGTTGTCAGGGAACGCGACACACTTCGGCCTTTGCGCTGAGCTGGGCATTTGCACCGTGCATGCTGCATTGTTCATGCAGGCCAGGGTAGTAACAAAAGAGCCCCTCCTCCCCCATCTGGCGATCAGAGAACACAAACTTCAGCCGAACGCTCGGCCTAGCGCCGAGTCATTGTTGTTTGTCGTCCAAATTTGTGTACTTCTGAAGTTAGCAGCTTGGGGTGCCACGGGTCCGATCTCCTCCCAAATAGCCGGTTTCAGGCTAAAAACTCAGTATATGCTCTGTCTGCCCCGAGCATGAGCTTTCAGCCTTTGATAGCACTTGTCGCACGCGCAGCAAAAGCGTGGCGGAAGGCAATAATAGTGTACCGGAAGTGGAGCCCCTACTGGGTTCTTATCCTGTCACAAGCTAAAGCTCCATGTAATACGCAGCTGTTATTGAGGTATTGAAAGCAATCTTTTGATAGCCAGTTTTATGGTTGAACACAATCCACCACTCGTAATTGATCCTTTTCAAAACCCCGTTGAGCAACATTGGCGGTCGCAAGTTCTTGGGCACAAAGTGCTCGATTGAAATGGAGTCCCTACCAAATGCCTATGCGGCACTCGACACAATCCAAGCCGAGTCCTCGCCTAACGCTGACGCAGCCATCGTGTGGGAACTTGTGCGCAGATTATGTGCCCAAGCAATGGCTGACTTGGATGGTTGGCTCAGCAGCAGCTACATTAAACAAAAAAAAAAATATTTTTTTTAGGAGGTTTTTGCATTGTTCTCGACGTACCCATGTCTTTCCTACTGCAATATCAATTTTCACCCTGGAACCTACGACGTTACTGAGGCATTAAAAAGTTGTTTAGGAAGCGGAGGATTAAAAATTTGGTCACTCCCAAAGAAGCCCTTGAACATGGCTAGTTGTTTCGGCAACAGATCTTTTTTTGTTTACCCGCAGCAATGTGAAGAACATCACCAAACTCAACGAGACCGAGTTAAAGCTTGGCATCAACGAGAAAACATCTTGGCATAAGAAGTACAAGGACAGCGCCTGGATCTTCGTCGGGGGGCTGGACTACGAGCTCACCGAGGGTGACATCATCTGCGTCTTCTCCCAGTAAGTCGGCCGGGAGCGGGAGTGTCCTTCCTGGCTTTGCTCAAGCGCGACGTGGCTCGTGCTCTTCAGCGACGTTCAGTAGGCTAACGGCCTTTGCAGGTTCGGAGAGATCGTTAACATCAATTTGATCCGGGACAAAAAGACCGGGAAGTCCAAGGGCTACTGCTTCCTGTGCTTTGAGGACCAGCGAAGCACGGTCCTCTCCGTTGACAATTTGAACGGAATTTCGGTAAGCCCCCTGGATTCGTCGTCTTGGGGGCACCTTCCGGGGCTTCCGAGCGATGGAGTTTTTCGGGGACGCTTTTGTGCTGAAGGAGAAAGAAAGAGCTGCACTCTGCTTGGCTGTACTTGCGAGCATTGCAGAAGCAACATGATCGAGCTCTTTTGAATGTGTTAGTTGGGCACGCACGCTTGTACGATGCAAGCCTAGTTCAGGGTGAAGTTTTCACGCTCGTAGCTTTTGCTACACTTGCACGTAGGGCTAAACAGTTCAGGCAAACACTGTAGAAGTAGGTTTGGATCTTTTCTGGGCCTTCGTAAAACCGGTAGTCCGGAAGTGTTTGCCATAGCTGGAAGATTAGTTAGTTAGTTTGTAGTTAATTAAAGCTTCGGAACAACAGGGTACGGCTAATTATTATGGCATTTCTCGCCTCCCGATTGGTCACTGACAATTGGTATCTCGTCTGCTGCCGACGGAAAACGAGGGGGGTTTGGGCTGGCTGCTCTCAGTTGTTCTTAAGTGATCAGTATCTATTGTATGATAGCTTACTAAGAATGAGCCCTATGACAAGAATTTAGTACCGCATAACACGTGCTGAGGAGTAGTAGTTGGGAGGCACACAGTCGCTGCAAGCCATGGGCATGCGCATCTGTGCTAGAGTCGCTGGATATTAGCAGAGTACAAATCTTTCGGGCTTGATTGTTGTCACTGGACGATCCATCCATTGGGCTGGCATCAAAAAGATCCAAGTAACTTTGTCGTGAGGAGCTAAAAAAAAAAAAAAATTCTAAACATTATTCAAAACTTTTTACATAAAGGAAGTCTTCACTCAAGAGAGAGAGAGCATTGAGGTGTAGAAAATGAAATGGACATACCTCTCATTTAAAGAGATACTCTAGTGAAAATTTGAATCGAAGTTAGTGTTTGTAATGGCTGCTTTGGTCGGTTGATTTGTGGACATTAGTCTGAGCGGAGGAAGCTACCACCCCATGCAATGGGTGTAGCCATTACTACCATCCATCTACCCGTTGCTTAAAATATTCAAGCGGAAATTCTCTTAAATCGTCTCAAATATGCTGTTTTCCCGAACTCGTAAATTCCAGTTGCTTATCCCTCTGACTGCATACTTCAAGTGGGCTGTGACAGCTTGGCTGGCCCAGTTTGCACGACTCAAAATTTGTCTTCATCAGCGGAGGTCGAAATTGGTACTCTTGAAAACATTCAGTGCCTTTAGTGTTTCGGATGCTACAATTGCGAGCGAGAGAAGCCTTTCTTCATCATTCTAGAAATGCTACTTACGGAGGGGCTTAGAATTGCCTCGTACGTTGAAGACCAAGTTCTAAACTTCCCAGCTCAGTCGGGGGGATCTCTGCCAGGGCTCTTTCGAGGCATTGTTGGCTCGGCGCGGGAGCTTGGGGTCATGCTCACGGTCATATTTTTTATGTGCGTGCGATCAACCGCAGTTAACAAATGACCACAGTGACAAGGGCAACGTGTCGTAGCAGCCCTCTTGGGCTACTAGGACACATTCGTCTTCCCTCCCGAGCCGCAAATACGGCTCTTAGCTTTCTGGGTTGGGAATGCCTTCTGCGAGGATACCTGTCCAGCTCAATTACTCGTCGAGACACGATTGGCACAAAGTGGGACGGGGAGACTGGTATGTTGCGTTAGCTGCGGTTGACTGCACCGTGGAGGCCACACCTCCCAGACTTAGCGTCGAGCCCTCCCTCCCCCAAGATGGCTGACCGTTCGTCACCCGTGGATTTTGCACGGTTTGAGCCGACCTTGGGGGGGGTGACGCGGTGGCACTTCGGTGCCGTCTGCTCGCGCTTTGAAAACCGCTGTTTTCGTGGGCCTCCCGCGGCTCTGCGTGGAGGCGCCGGGAAGGGGTTCCCCGTCCCCTGGAGCCTCGTCGGCGCAGGTAAGCCCCCTGGCGCGGCGCCGGCCCGAACGGGCAAGATGGGGGGGCCCGCGCCGCGCGCGCCACTGGAGGCGCCGGGGGTTGTTGCGCGCACGAGAGCGTTGAGTGCCTGATGCGTGCGGCGGGAGATTTGACGCCGCCCCTTGGCGCACTGCCATTTTGCAGAGTCGCAAAAGAAGCGACACAGGGTTATGCCCGCCCGCCCTGCCACCAGCGGGCGCTTTAGGGGCACCCTTCCCCCCGCGGTGGAAGGGATGTCTTCTCTCGGGGGCTCGCCGTCGTGGCGTTTGCGCCGGAGCGCCACGGCGGCCCACGGCGGCCTGGACTGGAGTCGCCCCGACGCGGCGACGGTCGGGCCTTCCCGGGCGGGCCCCTGTCGGGCCCGCCCCCCGCGGAGGGCGCTCTTGCGGGCCCTCTTGCGGGCCCCTCAGCCCGTGACGTCCCGCTGCCGCCTGCCGGGACAGACCTCGGCACGGGAGCCCGGCGGGAGCAGTGCGAGCTCTCCTCCTCGGGGCGGCTAGTAGCGTGGCAGCCGGGGCCGCTGGCCCGACGAGAGAGAGCGTGGGGGTCTGTCTTTTTCCGGGGCGGGGGCAGCGGGGCGGCTGACCGACGGGCGCGGCCTGTGCCCCGCTTCTAGCTGTGCCAGCGCACCCTACGGGTCGACCACGTGGAGAACTACAGGCCGCCGAAGGACTCGGACGACCTGGACGCTCTGATGGCCAGGCTGCACCGGGACGGCTGCGCTCCCGAGGTTCGCCGGGCTGAGGAGTCCGCCGGGGTGGAAGAGGAGGGGCGCCGGTCGGGCCCCGAGCAGGCCGACGACCCCGAGTACGCCAGGCGCCTCAAGAAGGGTGAGAGGGCCGCTGGGGGACCGCCGCCGCGTGCCGCTTTGCAGGGGAGGGGGGTGGGCGTAGGCTAGCGGGGCCGAGCTCTCTCTGGTGCTGTCACGAGGCCGTTGCTGAGGAGGAGAGCCCCCACGGAACGACGTCGGCGCCGCTCCGACGGCTGACACGCCACCGCTCTGCTTGCTTGCAGAGAAGAAGAAGCTGAAGAAGGAGCGTAAGAAGAAGAAGAAGCTCAAGAAGGAGAAGCGTAAGCTGAAAAGGATGGCCAAGACAACGGCAACCTACCGCACCGGCCGTACCTTCCTCGGAGTCCCAGTCGTCGGCAGAGTCCGGCAGTGCCACGGACGGCGGCACCCCGGCCAGGCCCCAGTCGCCCAACGGGACACCGGCCCCAGCCAACGGCCTGGCCCGGCCCCCGATCACGGGCATCCAGAGCCGCCTGGTCAAGCTGGCCATGTCGGGCTTTCCCCTGAGCCCCCCGAGGCCTCGCTCCCAGAGCCCCAAAAGGCGCACCCCTCCGGCCGGATACCGCTCGCCGTCTTTCCAGAGGTTGGTGACTCGTGTTCTTCGGCCATGTTTACGATTTGTGCGATCTAGCTCCAGAGCACTGCGTAAGGTGCTTTCTGGGCGAGGACTCGCAGCACAGCAAACGCTGCGATCCAATCGACTACGTAAAGTCCTGTTGGCACGCTCCCGAGTAAGTAGCCTATGCCGACAGCGTTTCCGCCGGCCACGGCGCAACTAGAAAAAAAAGGAAAAAAAGACGTTCGCAATTCTCTGTAATACTGAATCTGAGCGCAGCTCTTGAGGAAGAGGAGGAGGGGAGAGTATGCCCCTCCGTACGCTCCCCTCCTCCTCTCCTGGTCCCCTCCCATTTTGGGGGAAATTTTAAAAAATTTCCCGCTAAATTTAACAAAAAGTTTCCCGCTAAATTTAGCGTAAAAGATATCCCCGCTAGCTTTAGCGGGGAAATGTTCCATTATGCAACGTGCGGTTACGCTGATGCCGCTCATCCCGGAAGCAGGCTCCTAAGAGCTGCACTCTAAAAAAGTGTCTCGTTGCTATGGCACTTGGGCACAGACGCTTGCCACTGTCTGAGTCTGCTCTTATCTCGACAAACGCTGACTCGATCACTACGCCAGAAATCTCTTTGCTTCAACACATTCATTAACTGCCTCTTCAGCACATTCTTGCCGCCGTTGAGGCACGAAACTAGGGTCAATTGCAAAGCCATATCTAAACAACAGGCACAGTGCGAGTGGCAAGTTCTGCACTATGTGGTTCAAGCAAAAACCAACTTCAAAAACGGTCGTGTCTCCCACAGAAAAAGAAGCATGGGAAACCGTGCCCGCAACAGGGTGACACTGGCCACTTGTTAAAGAGTCCTCTAGGTAATGCCGCTCGCAACAAAAGCGAGGGGTGGACTGACGGTCATGGTGTTTACACCTATATATCATACTAAAGAATAAAGGTTCGTGCCTTGGCATTGGAAAACCTACCCAGCGTCACTCTATCCGTATCGTCACGTGATGTGGCCCCCGAGAGTAACTCCTACCTACTCGAGTAAGATTAGCAATGCAGCCTTGCTGACGCGCTCTGTCGCAATCGACGTAAGAAAATTGTAATTGGGCGGAAGGGGAAGAAGCAGAGGGACTGGACGTGTGCAATTGGTTCCCTCTCAATTTGATGCGCTATCGTCGCATTCAAGTAAATGCTGTCAAGGACCGCGTGCTGTACTTTTAAGGGCCTAGAAATCATGCGCGAAAAGCAGGCTCAAACTATCAAGGTCTCAAGGACACTCTTGATTTGTTTATCCGCTGCAGCAGTGCCAACGTGCTATTGCGCGAGACGGCCCTTTACATAAGCTCGACATGCCGTTTTATCTGCGCCCCCTTTTTGTGGTAGGGAACTGCCCTCCTGCTACTTCTACTTCTGTCCTCTACATATTTTCTCACCTTCATAGAAATGTGTAGACTGTGCAAGCTGTGATTATATCTCAAATTAAAACTTTTTAGGTTTCATTCTTTGTTCAACTTTGGACTGAACCATCTCGGAAATGCGGATCATTTAATTGAAATCGGGGGAAAATGATGTAGACTAAATTTAACAATTGCCAAATGGAACCTAGTAGAGAGTACTGAAGCATCTTGAAGGTAATTACTGTTCCTCCATGTTATACAGGTAGTAGCAGTTGGGCAAAAATGCACACCCACATTCGAGGACGAGCTGGTGTTAGTTTACAGTTGCCGACCGATTATTCGGACTTCGCGGGGACCGAAAAAACGTCCGAATAATAGAGCAGTCCGAAAAATCGGCAGATTGAAAAACTTGCCTTTATTACTTCCAAGTGGGCTTAAAAAAGCCGTAAATGGTGCCTCGTTTCAGGTTACACCTCCGTTTCCGTTCGGCAACTTTCTGTTAGCTTGAGAATCGCTGCCTTCTTTTCTAGCGTTATGGTCGAGTACTTTCTGCGCTTAACGACACATCGCGGTGGCAGAACAACAGATGGGGCCATGACGTCCAAGCCAGCGTTGTCCGAACAAGATGAGAGGCGCAAATCCACGAGCGCAAAATGGCGACTGTCGACGCGAAGGAACGGAAAAACAAAGCAAAACAATAATGATGATGATGATGACGTGCAGCTAAATGGAAAAAAGGGCTAGCATAGCGTCACCTAGCGGTAAAACTCAAGAGTACTCAAGTAGCGCTGCCAAGCCAAGCCAATCCATTTGCAGCCAACATAAAATTCAAAATGGCCGCTTCTCGATGGTGTTTTTCGCCGATCGCTCGCCACGATTTTGTTCGAATAATCGAACTTTCGGACTTCATGCTATCCGAAACATTGGTCGTGAATATACACTATTTCTATGGGGTAAGTCACGGTTCCGCCTTTAGGTCCGAAATATCGAACAAGTCCGAATTATCGGAGTCCGAAAAATCGGTCGGCGACTGTAGTTCTCCCGCCTTCAGGCTGGTGAGGTGGTGGTGGTGAGGTGATGCCGCCAAGTGGTGAAGCTCGTAACCAGGCTCGGCCGTGCGTAGATAGGTTGCATTAGGTATGTCCCGAGGTGCACATTGTGCTTCGGTGTCTGCTTTTGACATGTTCGGCAGAGTGGGACATTTACAGTGAAAGCTGTAGCAATCTCTTCAAACCAAAGCTTAATAAAATTTATTGTAAACATTTGAGATCATAGTTAGGCTTTCAAAGTGTAGTATATATTTGTTTTTGTTTCATTATGTCTTTAGAGTAACCTCATGATTCCCATTTTGCCAGCGCTAGAAAACCAGCATTTAACTGGAAACAAAGTATGGTGCCTGGAACGGGTCTCTGACGAATGTTTCATTATCCTGTGCTGTCCCCGTAATGGAGTGCAGGAAAAGGACGAGTCAACAGGATGCATCCCGGAACCCCCCATGTTATCGGGATTCAGGTGGTTCATTCTAGAAGGGCCTGTGAAGGTAACATGCAGATGCTGGCATTGTAGACGACACGGCGTGCCAACCTGCGGCTGTTGAAGTTTTTTTCAACTGCTAAGCATGTCAGTCGACTTCCTGCAATCAGTCACTTTGTTTAACCTTACATAGACGTCCATGAGGAAACAAAATGTGCAGTAATGCAGTGCTTGAAGGGGTATCTGGGGATTTTTTTGAGCTACCCCAACTAACTACATTTTTTAATTACTTGATTTTTTATCCTTTCTGGCACACTATTTAGTATTGCGAAATTCAGAATATTTATTTTGAAATCGAAGGCAATACCAAAACCAACATTATAATATACCTGCACTTTTCCGTGCCATGATGTCACTGGCAAGCAGGCTTGCAGGCAGTCTAGAAAACTGCACTTGCTGGGCACTTGTTTCGTGCTGCTGTGCGCGTTGTGAGGCGAGGTTCCAAAGTGTTCATTGGGCACCATAAAACTGCTTGTAATCCGTTGAGAACAAATTATACTAACCAAAAAGTAAACCCCTGCCTTCCGCTGGCATCACTTTTTCGTTGTTGCCGGTGGACCTTGTTTGAAAAACAAACAAACTGAGTACCAAGGTTGTAAATTCACTAACTTGACAGAGAAGGATAATTTTGACCTAATATTTGGGTTACTATTTGGGTACCGTAACAAGAGTAAAAAAAATTTGAAGAATTTTTTATGTGTACGTTACTAGTCTGGTAGCTCCAAGAGCCCGAAAAAGCCTCACTATTATGCTGACGACACCTAAAATGCCACCATGCACGCTTTATTCCTTTTATCGGCTGTTTACATGGTCATGAAAAGTGAAGAAGCACGAACGAACAAGTGCTGCTAAGCCGCCGGCCAAGCATGGTAGTGGCCATGGCCACCATTGCGCGGTAAGCACCAATACACTAGCTTCTTTCGATTTACACGCACCTTCTGCATCGGTACAGAAAAGGCAGGCGGTGTACTTCCGGTCGTATCTCAATACACATACCGGAAGTACATTGCCCTGCACTTTTCTACACCTGTGCAGGAGGTGCAGGTAAATTGAACGAAGCTACTGTTTACAAACAAGCCCGCGTTTAGTGCGCATAATTCTCCTTTTATCAAAGGGAATGAGAGCAACGTCTAGACCGTCAACTTCGACGGTGGCTTCGAGCTTCCACTATAATTTTTACACACACCATGCAACTTGGCGCTCGCAACTGATGGTAGCCTGGGTCACAACTCGTGACGTCGCGGCGAGGCAAATCCTGGTCGTGACGTTGCAGACAGAAACCATAAGAGGGCGCCACCGAAACACCTCGGCGCCGATTGTTCTTGGTGCCATCCCTACAAAAGCGGTCAGCAGCGTGGCAGGGTGCACGGCCAGCAAAGCTGGGCTTGAGGAATTGCCCACCCTCTGAGGCATTTCGTCCATCGAACACATTGGTGTCAACGAACACTCCGTGGTCTGTGATCTGCTTTCAAACGGTTAACTCATGCAAGTGGTTAGGCCTAGGAACTGTTGCATTGCTTTGCGTACTGACCGTCACTGAGAATGCCGATGACGCCCTTAGATACATTAGTGATTTGCAGAGCATACATTAGTGAAGATGAGCCAAGGTAAAAAGCCGTTTATGGTTTTTAAGTGCTCAATATATATATATATATATATATTTTTTTTTCATCTAGTATGTTTAATTTGAAGCATTTGGTCCCCCTTTCAACTTTGATTCACCAAGAACAGGATGTGCAGGCATATTCTTGTATTTACCCCCAGGATGTTCTGTTTGCAGCGTTACACCGGACAAAACAAAGATGTGGTAATCACACTAGTTGGAGAAGTGTTCCAGGCACCATATTTGGAGGTGTTTGTGCCTTTGTTTGGCACCCCCAGGTTTTCCTCTTATGTGCCAGAGTGAATGGGGCATTCTCGATCGATAGCTTGCTTGAGCCCTTTCCTGTGTTACAGGAGGACTCCATCCCCACGCGCAGCCCGCCAGGACTCCCGTAGCCCGAGGCGTTCATCGGCGTCTCCCTCGAGACGCTCTGGCAGCCCCAGGCGCTCCCCGAGCCCTCGCAAGCGCTCCCCAAGCCCTCGCAGACAGTCTCCGAGCCCACGCCGACGTTCCCCGACTCCTCGCCGACGATCTTCGAGTCCGCGCAGACACTCCATCAGTCCACGGCGACGCACCCCGAGTCCTCCGCGGCGGCGTACTCCGAGTCCTCCGCGGCGACGTTCCCCGAGCTCTCCGCGGAGGCGGTCTCCGAGCCCGCGCCGACGTTCCCCGAGTCCGCGACGACGATCTCCGAGCCCACGCCGGCGTTCTCCCAGTCCTCCGCGGAGACGTTCGCCAAGCCCGATCCGCAGGCGGTCACCCAGCCCCATCCGCCGGCGATCGCCCAGTCCCATACGTCGGCGATCGCCCAGTCCGATCCGCAGACGGTCGCCGAGTCCGGTGCGGAGGCGTTCGCGTAGCCCCCGAAGACGTTCGCGAAGTCCCCGCAGAAGCCCTCGCAGAAGCCCCCGCCGAAGGAGCCCCGTTCGCAAGCGCTCGAGGAGCCCGCGGAGGAGGTCGAGGAGCCCCGTGGCCTCGCGGAGACGCTCGAGGAGTCCGCGGAGGAGGAGCAGAAGTCCGCGGAGACGCTCGCGATCTCCGCGGAGGAGGAGTCCGCGGAGGTCGACGCGGAGCAGGAGTCGTTCGCCGCGCAAGAAGTCGCGCTCTTCGAGTCGGCACCGCAGCAGACGGTCTCGCAGCAGGGACCGCCATCACCGCTAAGCTCGCTCGTTTCCTCCCGTTTTCCAATCCCCATATTCGTGGTGTTAATGTGCTGCACTCAATAAAGTCATTTGTCATCCCAACTTTTGCGTCGCCGCTGTCGACGTACGTCGCATGGGAGAGGATGCTCCCGAGGGAAGGGAGGGCAATAACGAAACGATGCGTTCGCAAAGGCGTCAGCGGGGTATCTGGTATCGTTATCGAAGGTATATTGGAACAATCTACTAAAACGGAGGATTTTCGTAGCCCACGTTCCCCCTCCGCCACTCTCTGCAAGGAAAGGAAGAAGCCGCTAGGAGTTTTACGTGCCTAACCAACGTGGAGCATCGCATCTGGCAGGCCCCAGCGGAGGATCTTTTGTCTTGCTACGGAAAGCTCAGTTAACCCCCCACCAGGGTATGGGCTCTAACCTGAACACTTTGCGAAAAATTTGCCCGCCGTGTTTGGCTGGTGCCAATCACGGTCGCCGAGTTCCTTGCCAACGTTTTCGCCAGGTGTCCGAATTAGAGACCCATAGCCAGCGCTTCGCCTTGGAACCACTAGCCTTGTCTGGAGAATGACAATCTCGTAGCGGGCTGCGGAGAGCGTTGCGGGACGGCGGAAACTACTTACGAAAATTCTGAGGTTAAAAAGGGACGAAGACTGATGAGCCAGCCAGCGCAGCATGAACAAATGCCAAAGCCTTTGTTGCTGCAACAAAGGCTTTGGCATTTGTTCATGCTGCGCGAGAGTTGTGCACCGGGGCCGCGTCCTTGAGCGAGAAACTCGAGCTTGTTGCCTTCGGCGTAGAATTTCCCCAGTAACGTGCGTCACGCGCTACTGATTTGACGAAACGTTTTGCCGTAGCCACGACAATAGAATGAATTTAGGAAATAAGCGTAACCGTCATCCATTCTTGTTTGTCTCCCCTCTATTTTTTTTATTTATTTACTATTTGCAGGTTGAAATGTATTTGGCGGCTAAAAACAATAGTAAGGATAAAAAAAAAACTTTTTTAGAAATTATATTTGGAGGGAGGAAGGTGCCTTATCGACTGAATTGTTGCTATATCGTTTTTTTTTTTTAAACCTTTTTTGTTTTAATACCGATTGTAAATGGAAATTGGGCCTGAAATCATTGGAGAGTTTTAAAGTATATTGTACGCAAAGAAATAGCGTTGTCACCACTAGAGCACTATATAGCTCCTTCGGAGCAGAGTAGCGCAATCCTGAACGCCATCTCTTAGCGACTAGCGGCGAACGAAAGGAGGTTCCAACTCCGGTCAGAAATGCATGGGGAACGTGAGAAAATCGTTGTTTCTTCAATATTGTGGAGATGTACGGAACGACAATAGTTTTTGACATAATAAAGGAACATTTTAGAATAATTTGCGCTGAGTTGTGTGCCAAATAAGGATGTAATATTTTTTTTTAAAATTGCATGAGCGGCATCATGCAGCAGACGACGCGGCGACGTCACAGCGTTCACGTGACCCGCTCCAGCCAACCCAAAAAGCCCATCTCCGCTGCGAGCAAGAATCGTCTGCTTCAAACGCCATTGCCTTGGAAATTGCCTTCTCAAAATTTGCACACGCATCCGATATTATTAAAACTTTGATAAAGTGTTTAGTGCTTTACTAACTTCACGACAGACTAGTTTTGAAAAATGTGAACTCGCCGTTTATTTTTTAATCAGCCGTGTTGCGTCGATCTCCATGTATTCTCTCATAGGGCGGGCCGCCTCCTGGAACCCTGAGTACCACGTGACTCGCGCCGAGCTGCTCTGTCGGCCATGTTGTCGGCAAAACACGCGGATCAAAGGATTGCGCTACTCTGCTTCGTAGGAGCTATATAGTGCTCTATACTTCGTCTCACCTTAGTATGGACTATTGTTAGGCGCGCGTGCTAAAAACGCGAGCTAGTCGCTTTGAATGAAGCCGCGGCGGCTGCACGAGCGCTCGTGCAGCAAGTGCTCTAGTCAAGGTAGTCAAGGCTGGTCGCTCGCGCTAGCACAGCCTTCGCGGTTAGTCCATGCTAGGGTGAGACGAAGTATAGTCACCACGCGCCAATCGAAATCGCGGTTTGAGCTCGGCGCATGAGCAGTCTGCGTTATTTGCGTACGCAAAGCCTTTGTCTACGCTATTTTAAAACTCCTTATTAAAAAAAGCTGTTTTGCGTCTTTTTTTTTTTTTTTGGGGGGGGGGGGGAGCAGAAGTTTAAAGATTTTTTTTTTTTTTTAGCCGTTAAAGGAATGCGATTTGTGCAGGTTAGTTTTTACGGTCAGTGGAACATAATAGAGAGTTTTAGGGAACCGGAACAAAATACGATCGATAAACAAAAACGATCGATACCTTGGATCGGGCGAGTCGACCGATCGTGTGCCTCGAAACGGCTTTGGGGGAACCGTATTTGCAGACGATAGCAGACGATCGGTACAGTCGCGCCCCCTGGCAACGGAAACCTGCATCGGCCTCATCGAGAAAAGCAAATTTGCGTGTGTTTGTACAAATCGCAGAAACTGAAGCAAATAAAAATCTCATCGTAAAAATATAGAGAACCTAAAACAATGTATACCTTCCTATAGTTCGTCCCGTTTTTTTCCTGGAATGAATGCGCTTCCGTAATACAAAACCTGGCGCTCCATGGCGTGTCGCCACTGGCGCTGCGAAGTTCTAAAATGTTCGTCTGCTAAAGAAGCAGACGAGCTTTCCGACAACAAAGACGCTCGATCTTTTTTGACGATGACTTGGGGTTGGCTCTATTCGGAGAAAACAATTTACAAAACGTTCTTTTGTACGACTGTCTGCGCACTAAGAGAGGCGCTTGTTGGCGGCAAGGCATGGGACGTTCAACTTGTCGTCGATGGACGAGGAGGACGTCGTACGGCAGTTCAGGTTCACAAAGGAGGATCTGCCCCATCTCCGATCGGCGCTGCGCATCCCGGAGACGTTGACAACCAACGGCAGAATTTGGGTGTCAGGGACTCGTTTGCCACCGTATTTTTTTTTTTTTTTTTTTAGTTTACCCGATTCATATCCTCGGGAAATAAAATAGTTCCTCTATCGTACGTGGTAACTTGTTTTGTAAGTCATTAGTTCTCAGTGGGCAAGCTTTGGTGTTTTACATCAACCAAATATGATGTTTACTTCAACCACGTCCTGATATGCTGAAAAGTCGCCGACAGCAAACTCGATTTGACACACAAATAACAACACGCTCGCGCGCGCTTATCATCAACATTCGAAGTCGTCTGCCAGCGATCCTGTGTCTTTCCCTCGAAGCCCACTGCAGGGTCGAGTATTAAGAAAGTTATGGACAAATAAAACTAGGAATATTAAATCGCGAAGAAAATACAAAAATAGCAAAAACATACTCGTTTTCTCAAGTTAAGGCGGTCATTTTTCTTGTACAAAGTTACGAGGAGGTCAATCCGTTCCTTCGCTCCTCGCAAAGAGAAGTTCTTTTTCGACGCCGCGTTCAAGCCTTTAAGGACGTCATTCCAAAGGGCCGGAGTAAAAAAAGGATTAGGGCCTAACACCTCCCGAAGTAGGAAGATACATCTTCCGCTGAAACCCGCTTGCGAGGACAAGGCGGAGGGGCGGAGGTAGATACGGCGCTCATGTGGCTCTCTTACGGTAAAGATAGCAGACGATCACGGTCGGACGCCCGCGAACCGATCGTTGTGCCGTGTACGGTACTACCACGAAAAAAAAAAAAAAAAAATTAATACAGGAAAACCTGTAACTTTACTGCTGTGCATTTATTAATCACCCAATATTTAAAGGGCTCGTTTTATAGAATATATGTGATTAGCATTAGAACACAAATTTTTAATTCATGCAAAATTTTTAAACTAAAAAGTATCCAGATCCTTGATCCAGAAGGCTGTTGCTCACTCTGTTGACACTACAGATAACCCTCAGTCATAAAGCGGCTGTAAAAACGGGTGATAAGAGCTCGAAATGCACATCCCAACGTTTGTATGGAAAAAAGAACTTAAAATATAAAAAAAAAAACTTAAAATATAAAAAAAAACTTAAAATATAATAAAAAAACTTAAAATATAAAGAAAACTTAAAATATAAAAAAACTTAAAAATATAAAAAACTTGCAATATAAAAAAACTTAAAATATAAAAATCTTAAAATATAAAAACAAATAGAAATATAAAAAAAAAGTAAAGGACCAGCCGGATTCGAACTCACCACTACCGCACCCCTACGAGCTCACGAAATCGACGCTTTAATCAGACGAGTTTTGGCGCTGCTAAACAATAATTTATTTCCATCGAAGATGTCTTATTGCGTTTCGGTCTGTATTTTCTTTCTTATTTGCTGATTCCAACTTTATGCACTTGCTATCACATATGCCGCTCCTGCTAGGTACTACCACGAGTTATTTTATTCATGTTTGAAGCCACGGCACGCTCTCTCCGCCAGCGAAATAGCCGTTTTGCTAACCAAGCGAGACCGTCCATGTCGGCCATTGGTCGTGCCGGTCGCGCCTTACGGTTCGAGCAGCGCATTACGGTAAGATCGCGGAAGACAAGCGCATGCGCACTTCGTACCGGAGGGCCCATCGTACCGTATCGGATGTGCAAAAACGGTTCCCTAAAACTCTCTAATGTAGGGAATTAACCGTCAGGATAAATCGAAGACTTAAATACAAGTTGTTAATTACCTACTTGCTTTGTGAAAATAAACATATCGTTCCACTTAGAAAGTAGTTGAGCGTCATCGAAAACCACTTCGTCAGCAATTTCTAGAAAGACTTTGAGCGCGTGGTAAGCGCAGTAGCGCGCTACAGTTACCACTCGTGCAGCAGGAGCGCAGCTGGCGTTGTGAAAACGCGGATCAAAAGAGGCGGAATAACCGCGCGGACGCGTTATCGCACGGGTACCCTCGCTCCTGCTACTACTTCAGCCATAGCCTCCTGGCAGTTGGACGACGGAGCCATAGAGCGCCCGGTCGCAGATTTGGAGCGCGATGGTCTGGTAGCACAGAGCATTTGTCGGGGAGTCTGGACGTCAGCGCGCAGCTTTTGCAGCAGCGAGGACCCGAAACATTGCTTTGAAACCCCACGAGAAAAGAAGCGGTAGCGCGAGGAACGCGAAGAGCACGAGCGGACATTCCATCGCTCGGGAGAAGTGTGCTTCCGCCTCTCGCCGGAGCGGGGCGCCCGTTACATGACTCTCTTCTCATCCGCCGCTCCACCTTTTCACTTTCGGCGGCCGCGCCTTGTGGCAATCTGCCAGGATAGAAGGGTAGGAGAGGGCATGACGTCGGCGGCGTAGCTTCCACAAGCCATACTCCCTTGACGCCTCGTCTCTTTCTCATTTTCCTCCTTACTCTCCTCACTTATCTGCCCGACACGTGACCGTAGCTAGCCTTCGTCTAGCTATGGTGTACGTGAATACACCAGTGTTTCGGAGTTGCCATTCCGGAGTTGGAATGATTCCGGAATCATTCCGCATTTTCGCGACCCCGAAATGGAATGGGAATAGAATGGCGGCGACGTTGAGGGGAATGGAATGGGAATGTAATTGGATGCCTTTTGCACGGAATGAAATGGGCCCGGTTATTTTTTTATTTATTATTTCTTTATTCATTTAAATATCTTTTTTTTTTTTTTGGGGGGGGGGGGGGGGGGGTTACGAGCCAGTCAGCGAGTCAGTTGTTCAGAAATAAAAAGAATACAAAAAACAAGCGTCAAAGCAAAGAGCAGAAGGGGGGGGGGGGGGGGGGGGGGGTCGGTGGCGCCTTTCACGGACGCGCTGGCGACGGGCTTCTCTGGTTTTACACGAGAGCGAAACAAGAAACAAAGGGTGCGGCAAAGAAAGAAACCGCCATGCACGGCTCCTCATCGTCCCTAATGTCTTGCCTTTTTTTTTTTTTGCGACGGCATGGAAACAACGCGCGCTTGCAAAGACAGATCTGGGAGCGGGGGGCGACTCATAATTCGCAGAGCTCTGATAACTCGTTGACTCGCGCGCCACCGAAAGATGAGGAGCGTTGTTTAGCAGGTGGCCAACCCTGCTGCCTTCCACGTTCATTCGCACGCACTCCTTTGAAGTGCGAAATGTGGGTTGGCTTCGGCATTAAGGGGGATTCAACCGCTCGTCACTCAATGAAGAAATGTGGCTACACAAACCTGAGTTTCAGGAATGCAGGATAGTATTCATTCTTTTGGAGGTTACTTATGATAACCTAATGAAGGTTGTATGGCCCTTGGATTTTTCTTTTAGAGCGCTGGAGATTTTTAATAAAATCCAGAAATATGACCGTTTTGACTGTTTTTAGCGCGTTTTGAGGCATTTTTGAAAATACAATTATTTAGAACACAAACATGACAAAACGCTTGGCCGTACGTACTAGGGGTGCCTCTAATCTTAATTTTAGGACCATGACGAGAAAGCAAAATATTGCTGTATTTGTGTAAATAAAATCACCCTGTTAATTTTATTTCCAACTTGTAAACGAGATGGCGACACTAGTACTAAATGCCTCAAACCGGAGATTTTCTTGCTGTTGTTTTTCTCTCGAGCTAGAATTCGACCGCGATGTCTCGTTGCTCGTGGATCGGTAGCACGTGTAGCGAAAGCTCACGCTGTAAAGCTCACTGATCGTGGATTCCATCCACCGCCTCTGCCCGTTTCAATCTGGATGAGCATCGTACCGGCGTGCTGTCATGTATCACTATTGCGTGATGCAAGTTAAAGTCGTTAGACAAGCAGCGGTATACTTCACTGTCTTTCATCTCCAACCAAGACACCAGATGCCCTCAGAGCTGACTAACTTCCCGCTGTATGAACATAGACACAACAGAATTACAATTGATGGCTCCGTTGGTCAGCACTTTTTTAATGTTGCAAAAAAGTGTAGCTTGTCATCAGCAGACTCCTAGCGAAAGGCCTAATAAGTCTCTGAAGGCGGTACTTTTGTTGATTCTATTTTTTTGTGTGTGCTATGTTAGCGCGCGTGGTCAAACGCTTGCCTACGCTACAAGCGTGGCTCGTAAGCACCCTAAGATCGTGCAGGGATGAACAGAGATATCCTAATATGTAGGGTGCCTCAATGTCCTTCTGCTTAGAGTTATGCCACCCTTTGTAGTACCCAATGCCGACCGACAGCACGCGCTCACGGGTAAAATAGCACAGTCAGCGCCACAAACGCGTGCCTTACAGGCTCTTTCACGCGCTTCTGAACAAAAAAAGAAAAATAAAAGTGTGGGACTAAATGGCCAGATGTCTCCACCCTAAGGAAAGCGCACATGAAGGCACCTATGCTCTGTTTCACCTTATGATGTACCGTAGGAAAGGCTACAAGCGCGAGCTCCTTGCTCTAGGGAGCATCTCGGCGGCACAAGCTCTCGTGCTTTAAAGGACACATGCAAAGAAAAAAAAAACATTTTTTTTAAACAGCTTAGATGGAAAAAGGATATCATAAAACGATTTTACAACGAAGAAAAAAATTTTAGAGCTATATTTACGGCGCTATACAAATTTGTAGTTGGCGCCCGCGGGCGCCGCGGAAAAGTGGCGCTTATTTATCACGTGACGGGCCCATATTTGTCACGTGGTGCTCGCGCTCTTTCGGAAGCTTCCTATGGCCTCTAAAAGTAACTTATTCATCTTTGTTTGAAGTATAACAAAAAACTAAGATTAGTAAGTAACTTTTAGAGCCCAAAAGAAACTCCTGAAAAAAGCGCAAGCAGACGTGATCGACCTGTGCGCCGGTCAGATGACGGCGGCGGCGCCCCGAACCAGGCGAACTTGTGCGGCGGCGGCGACGGCGGCGTGGAGAAACGCGTTGAAGCGGCGTTCGCACAACGCTCAGCGTGCGGCGGCGGCGTGACGGCTCCGGCGACGCAGGGCGGCGGCGCGCGGGCCTACCACGTGACCAGCGCCGGCTCTGGCGGGCGCCAACTACAAATTCGTATAGCGCCGCAAATATAGCTCTAAAAATTTTTTTTCTTCGTTGTAAAATCGTTTTATAATATCTTTTTCCATCTAAGCTGTTTAAAAAAAATGATTTTTTTCTTTGCATGTGTCCTTTAAAACATGGCGAGATTCACTTCACTCTTCTCCTCTTGCGCTTTGCTCCGACGCTTGTTTTCTTATACTGCATTTTTACTTGTAAGTCCGCCTTTTACTTGGTCTTCGTTCCGATGCTTGTTTTCTGTGTTATGTTTTACATTCAGGTGGGTTAGGGTTACAAGCAAGCTAGCGGATTCCCGCTCATTTCCTTTGAGTTTAGACTCTGCCTACTGTGTTTCACCTTGCGATGGACCGCTGCGGACGCTACGAGTCACCCCAGGCAATCCAGCACCGTGAGCTTAGTAAAATCAGTGTTTTTTTGAGGCAAGCATTTTTTTTGCAACTGTCTATGTGTTTGAGGATGTCAGCTTTCAGCTGCTTATGCTGGCAACACAACAGCGTTGGACAGTATCGTATTTCAGCAATACATTTTGTATTTGCATTTCTGTGTCGCAATACATTTTTTCACCAGTATCTCCATTCCTGTATCAAATACATGTGGGATGTTTCCTTTTATCGTGATACAATCAGGATGAAATGTATTTCGTTACATTTCTTAAAATAACCCCCCCCCCCCCCCCCCCCGAAAAACAAAATACAAGTCCGAACGCCTTTTTTTATTATTTTTTTTTTTTTACTTCTGAGGGCATTAGTGTCAAGGCGATGCTGGTGCATTGTTACTATGCTGAGCAAGGTTCCTTCCGATTTTCCAAATTATTTTTTTTTTTCTAATGAGAAGTGTTGCGTAGTCGGGACTCGAAACAGGTAGCGTGCCAGGAGCTGAGTCGGAGTACCTTCTACCGCAGGTCCCTTATTTAGAGATTTCATGAGTCATTGTTTACTGGCATCCAATGCCCGCTGCTAGTTAGTTAGAGCCTTGAGAAACAGGAAATCAAAGGAAGTGTCGCTTGGCCTGTGGCCGAGTAGCTAAGTCACAGTCCGTTGCAACACGAGTCTGGCGGTGGTTGACTTGAAATAGTAGGATGACTGATGCAGTGAAATTCAACACATATCCGAATGGGTCTGCGCCTGTAATATCGCACTGCTCAAGGGTATGTCATCAGTCGACGTGAACGTGACCCGCTGCTCTGGTGATCCGATAACCAGGAAGGAGGCCCAGACTTGGCCTCGTTGTGCCGACCCAGACCTCGTACACCTGCGACTCGTCTCAAGCGCGCAGTTTCTCGGAGAGCTCGCACCTGTGCCGGCCATCTCAGGCCGCAATCCACGGTCTCTGTTTGGATGATGCTAGGCGAAACTTGAGGACTGCCATTCATGACCGACTCCCACCTGTCGGGGACCGCATGTTTGACCACTCGCCTATTTTCTATGTTGAATTAACCTGAGACTGGGGTAGAGAAGAAACATCAAAACGTAGAAGGGACAGAAAATAGACAGGACGACGTCTGTCCCTTCTGCGTTCTGTCCCTTCCACGTTTTGATGTTTCTTTTCTACCCCAGTCTCAGGTCAATTCAACATGGTTAATATTCACCAGCTCGCTTGCACCCTTACGATTTTTGCCTAGTTTCTCGCTTCTAAAAATAATGCACCACCTTGACCTCAGGGCATTTGTGGGGAACATGAGGGGTGAGAGATGGGGAATACAATGAGGATGAAATGTTTCAAAATAGTGTCGGGTACCGGCTTCTCGAATGAACTTTAGGACATATTTTAGGATAATTGAAAAAAATAATAAATAAAATGCCGATCCCGAGTTTCTTTGATGAATTTTGGCCAAGTTTGGAACGTTCTTACGTCTGTCTATCTATGTTGGAACGCAAACTAAATGATGTAGAAAACTGCATCGGGCACTGATTGGCTATTTTCTCGGGTTACGTGACATGACGTTGAAATGTAGTTTTTCCCTATGCAGTTCGAGCTATGCTCGTAAAATGATGCAGTTGGCGGTGACGTCAAAATGTCGTCACGATGCACTTTGACGATGCAGTTAACTGAGTGGTCGAGACGAAGCCAGAGATCAATCTGCATCGTAAAAGATGGCGACCCTAACATGTGCATCTCAACTGTTGGGTTCACCAGCGGACCGAGTTTTTAGAGATCACCGGGATGCTTTCGAGACAAGCGATGCGAGGTTTGTGGGCGAATAGCGGCTGACCAAAGGGGTGACTCGCTGGCTGTGCGACCAGCTTCGCGGAAAGCTCCAGCGTTGTCGTGAAAGGCCCCGTGTGCTGACGGTCGAACAACAAGTGATCGCAGCTCTACGCTTTTACGCCGCTGGCGGCTTCCAGGGAACCGTCGGGAGCGACGAAAACATTGGTATTCACCAGTGCTTTGTGAGTCGCGTACTTGTTGATGTCACCAACGCTATCATCGATTGCCTCGGATCGAAGTGGCTGTGTTTCCAGAAAACTCAAGCGGAGAAGGCGCTCACAAAAAGGAAGTTCTTCGAGCGATGCAAGTTCAGCGGCGTGATCGATAAATATTCTAAATATTCTTACACGATTCAACACGATTGTGTTTTCATTTCAGTGCACCCCATATTGCCGCGCGCGCAGCTGGCCGAGTAGGCAGCGCGCGCGTGGCCTAACGGTTATCGTACCTGCCTCCCACGCGAAAAGCCAGGGTTCGATTCCAGGGTTCGATTCCAGGGTTGGACGTGTCTTTTGTTTATCCCTGCATTTTAGTGTTCTGGCAAATTCGAGAATCCTGGTGCTTGTTCGAGGTGCGAATGTTCTACGCGTCGAACTTTCTGCGCCGATTATTCCAGAAGCTCACGTAGCGAGCGAGAGTCAGTCTCTCCTCAGCGTACGATCCTGCTGTTACGCCGCCATCGACATCCGCGATGCTCTACTCTTTTCTTCTGTTCCTTTTTCATTTTTGGGCGCAAGTTCGCCCCATTAAACGTTTAGTTTCTTCAGTTATCATCGCCTCATCAATATTCATCCGTGACAATATAAGCGATTTGGCTGAGCGAAAAGCCAAGCAACGGTAACATGCTCAAGTTGAGCTAGTTAGTTCATACTTTATATATATATATATATATATATATATATATATATATATATATATATATATATATATATATATGCGATTAACAAGGAGACGGCAGGCTCTTTAAATCGACCGGAAAATTCGGTTTCTTAACCTATCGCGCTACGACTTTGTGCAGCGTTGCCCACAGATGGTGCATTTTTTTTTTTTTTTGTAAAATTTGCAAAGAGCGAACTTACCTGAGGAAAAAGCAAAGAAAGAAAAAGGCTTAGCTCCTATGGAAACGCAGCGACGCCACCGGTCTTCAAACAACACGACGCCGTTTCGCACGGGACACAAGAGATGGCGCAACGAACGCCGCCAACGAACGAGCATACGGCGCCGAGAGCCAGCGTCTTTAGCAGACAATCTTTTCGACTCAAAAGCGGCGCGCGTTCCGCAGGCGGCGACAGTCGCAGAAACAAAAACAGGCGCGGTAACAACAAGCAACTGCAGTTCCTTGTCTGCTAAATACGCCGGCTCTCTGCGTCGTCTGCTCGTTCGTTGGCGGCAGTTGGCGTCGCGACCGCTTGCGCCATCTCTTTTCTCCCGTGCGAAACGGCGCCGTGTTGTTTGAAGACCGGTGGTAATATACGGCTCTGATAGGAGCTAAGCCTTTTTCTTTCTTTACTTTTTCCTCAGGTAAGTTCGTTCTTTGCAAAATTTAAAAAAAAAAAAAAAAAAAAAATGCACCATCTGTGGGCAACGCTGCACAAAGTCGTAGAGCGATAGGTTAAGAAACCGAATTTTCCGGTCGATTTAAAGAGCCTGCCGTCTCCTTGTTTCACCCTGTATATATATATATATATATATCCACACTTTATTTTAATGCAACTACTTTAGGTAAGGCCAGCTGAACTAGCTAGAATGAACATACACAAAGAAAAGACCACACACACCGTGGGGCAACTGATTTTCTTTTTCCTCCTCTTCTACTACGAACCCCACTTGAGGGAAATATTCTCTTTTCTTCTCTTTTGTTTCCTACTTCACCGAAAATTTAACCCCCGAAGGAAAATTGTTTCTTTCTCGTGCAGCGCGAGAGACGTTGCACTAACGCAGTCAAACGAGGTTATTCTGCCTGAACACGGTGACATTGTTACCCACTAAGCAATTTAGCCAGTGCAGTACGACTGCTAGCCTGGGGTTTTTAACGTGCACCACGCAGTAGTGATACACGGCCGAGCGGCACACAATTGCAAGCATGTCACCCGACTGGTGCCCCATGCGTGCGAGCACCTGCAGTGTGCGCGTGAACAAAGCTTTGGCAAGCTCGCAATTTCACGCACTTGCCTGCACGAGCAGAGGCATGGCGGCCTCCAGATGCCCTGCTTGCAATCGTCTATACTCTGTTTCACCTTATGCTGAACCGCAGCAGGTGATACCAGCTATCCCAACCAATCCCGTGCAGTGAATGTATCATCTGACTACGCGCCCCGCGCGGCGTGTTACGCACATCTCGAAGGTCACGTGGCACTCACAAGGCATTGGATTGGCTTCGATGGTTCGTAGCGTTTATCGCGGTCCATCGTAAGGTGAAACGGAGTATAGAGGTTTTCCAACCGTCCCCCCCCCCCCCCCCCCCCAAAAAAAAAAAAAAAAAAAAAAAAAAAAAAAAAGAAACTGCATACTAATACTACTACACACGCTATATTCAGATCCCGTGCTCGGGCGTGGCACGCACGAGTATTCCAATGGCCCTTTCATTCTGGTCGCGTTTTGATGGACGGGCCTTGGGCGAATTCAGCTCGTTCACAATTCTGTCCCACAACTCGTCCCGCTCAGGCTTGGTCAGAGGACTGTCAGTGGCGGCCCTCACTAAAACTTGGTTTTCTGTCAAAAAGTCGTTAGAAGGCTAATCTGGTGGACCGACACGCGAGGACTTTACTTCCGCTTCTTCGTGTTGTCGGCCATGACTGCCTGCCTGCGCAACGTAAAAGGCTGCAGCTAATGCTAATAGTTTTTGTGTAACTTAAGTAAACTAAATATTTCATGCGACAAATTTCAACAAAACAATAGTTTAATTAAATTGCTCTGCACTATACGTTTCGGATACTTAGTACTGCTTTCTAGTACCCTTCACTGCCGAGTTTTGCGATTCTCCGAAATTCCCTGTAGGGAGAAAACAAAAAAAAAAAAAAAAAAAAGAAAAACGACGTAGTTTCAACTCCATCGCCACAGATCGGCGACGTCACCGGACACGTCACGGTGCAGTTCTCTTCCGATGTAGTTTGTTGGCGATGGAGATTAGGCTCCTCCCACCGGCGACGTCACGATGCAGTTTCTCCAGCGCTTTTTCCAGCATAGACAGTCTGATCTATTTAAGATATTTGAATGACCTTGACATCAGCAGAAAGCTCAAATCTAGCTCTTTTTAGTAGATACAGATTCAATATTATATGTTTAGAATAAAATTTGTTACATACATTTGAATGAACGAATGTTTGGAAAATCGGGCAAGTTCGAAATTGATTTTCTTAAAAACCTCATTTTTTATTTGGGTTATTTTTTTATTAGTACCAAGGTATAATAGTGCTTTATTAGGGAATATAAATATAATATATATCATTTTGTTTATATGACCGCGATCAAAACTTGAATTTGTCATGCGCGTTGTAGAACGGCAAGGTTTTTTTGCAGAGTTAAATACTTTCTACTTCGCCTTACGCACAATTTGACTTAGTTTTAAGCTTACAGGTTAAAGTATTAATATTAGGTAATTATCTATTACACACCATTATGCTGGCCAGAATAGCACCTATATGCGGGGACGCAGTCACATTTTCTGATAAACCGCAATCATACCTTGCTACTAATAAAACGCAAAACAAATTAAAACAAATTTATGGCAGATTGCTAGGCATTTGTGTTGCATGCGTAAAACGTTCTAACAGCACAACCGCTTAGCGACACTCTGATTTTAGACGCGTATACGTTCACGGCGCTTTTCATCGGATAGTTTAACGCGTGTGTACACTTGGAAGTTGTTCCTAGAATGAAGCGATAATGCTAATTAGGCTGATAAACCTGGCAATCTTCCAGAGCCTTCCACACTCTCGAGCTCCTCTTTCTCGGTGCGCACAGGTGGTCGAACTCCTCCTCGCCTACCCCTCTGGTAACATGACTTGAACATTAACCAATCAGCGTCGAGCGTCGCGGCTACGCTTTTATCCAGGTTTCATGTTTGTCTGGGCTTCACGAAACTCCTAGCCAAAGGACGTTTCACGCTAAAATGATGTTTTGGGGTCTATGTCAAAAAGTTCTGTCGTATCGTGAGCATGGTGGCGAAAGTTATTGTTCCACTTTGTGGCGGTAACACGTACCTGCACGAAAAACGTGCGAAAAAAATGAAAGCCGTTTACAACTCCTGGAGAGTACCTCGTCCTAGAACAAACTACGGGCTTCAAATGTTAGAACATACACTTCCCACAGTACTTAACCTTTTAAAAGAACACGATGTCTGTCTTGATAAACTTAATAAGAAAACAATACGCAAAGTATTTGTGTCTAACTGATTTTTTTTACTCTTCTTTCCTGCATTGCAGTGATTGTATTTTCCGTCCGCTAGTCTAGTATTATTTTTTCCTGTCGGCCGATCTGCCTATAGGGGGCAGGGGCTTTGTCAAGCTGCACCTTTTGCAGCTTTTTCCCCTGTCTCCATCACCCATATGTATCATGGGAGTAAATAAACGAATTGAATTGAATTGAATTGAATTGAATTGAATTGTAACGCCGAATTGGAGCGCAGCTCTTGAGGAGGAGGAGGGAAGGGTACTGAGGGGAGGGTATACCCCCTCTCCCTTCTCCTCCCTTGTGATCCTGCCTGCTACTCCTCCTCCTCTCTTCCCCTCATCCTCCTCCTCCATCCCCTCCTTCTTCTTCACCTCCTCCTCATCCTTCCTTCTCCTCGTCTCCTCGTCCCCTCACGGGGGTCACGTGACCTCGGGGGGGGAGGGGGGGTCACGTGACCTGAAGGGTCACGTGACCAGGGGCGGTCACGTGACCTCGGGGGGGGGGGGGGGGTCACGTGCAACTCAGGTTGCATTCGATGCAAGTTGCATGCAACCTGAGTTGCATGCAACCTGGGTCACGTGCAACCCAGGTTGCATTCGATGCAAGTTGCATGCAACATGAGTTGCATGCAACCTGAGTTGCATGCAACGCGCGGTTACGCCGACGGCGACGCCGACGCCGACGGCGACGCCGCTCAAGCCGGAAACGGGCGCCTAAGAGCTGCGCTCTAAAAGATGTCCTGTCTGTCAGAGCTGCGGTACACGCCATACACACGGTTCAGTCAATCAAGAAACTCGAGTTCATAAAAGGAATGCTCTTTGTCTGAATTTTTCAGCTCTGATTTGGCACCACGAAATTTCTCGTGTGGGTTGAGGGCAAGGTAGTGAAAAGTGACACAAAAGTGCAAAGCGATTGAGGGATTAGTTTTTTTTTTTGTATCAAAAAAGATCGCTTTGGTCCATTGAGTTGCGGGCGCCGGCGCAACGGCGGCCGATAGATGGCGTAAGTAGTGGCGGCGCGCTAAGGGCCTTACGGCGCGCGCCTAGGGCGCCTGTCCGGGAACCTCGGGGTTGCCCCAAGCTCTACGAACTCGGGAAGAAGCCGGAGCTTCGTAAAACCGATCTACAGTGCTTCGCTGAAGCGCTAAAGTACGCGGATATACACACAGGCAGTTAAAAGAAAAAAAGCAAAAAAACGGCACTTTTATTTCTCCTCTTTCACGCAGTTGAGCATTGATCACGGAAGCGGCGACGAGCGCTTGCCGTCGGATGTCTCCCCGCACCCGAACGTTGAAGCGCAATTGGAGTGAGCAAGTGTGGATCGCCTCTGAAATGTCTGTGAACTGACCTTGATGTGAAGTTGGGCTATGCCGATAGAACGAGCTGCACCTCAAAGTAACAACACTTCGGTCATCTTTGTGCGTAAAACCGCGGTTATGCCAGCTATCCGAAATCGCAGGAAACGCTTTTCCGTTTTCTAGCAATGGTAAAGGAGTCCGCAACAGAGAAAAACGCTCTATACTTCGTTTCACCTCAAGTCCAGACGCAGCAGACGCTACCAGCCGATGGGAACAATAAGACATCGTCAAAACCTCACAATCATGGCGTTCGACGTGTTTTCGTACGTATTATATAGCTGAACTCATCATAAACAGAAAAGGCCCAGTGACTAGCGTTTCTGACGCTGCTTGATCGGTAACCGATTAGCTCGATAGCGTCGTCGGCGTTTGGAGTTAAACTCGGTAGAAGCACAACATGCTCGTTACACCGGCCGTGCGTCTATCTTTCACCACGTGATCACGTTCCCGCCCATATCCATGGGCAGAACGCGGGGTCAGGTGATGAAAAGGAGGCGGTTCATTGGCCCGGCGAGCGTGTATATATAGGTATACGGAGCGCAAGTTTGTCTGCTTCTGTCTGCTTCTGCAGAGCCAATCAGAACGCCGAGCTCTGATTGGCTCTGCTTGAAGGATAGTGGGTAGACCCCATAGCGAGCTGCCTCAAAGCCCTACAAAAGAAGCAGACGAACTTACGCTCCGGATAGCCACCGACCGAACTGCGCACCTACGGCTTGTGGACGCCGAGTGCTTCCAAGACATTTTAAAACGAATTTTTTTTTTTTTTAGAGAGCGGACGTTTCAATGCATACTACGGACACCCTATTTTTTTTATAAAGCTTTTTGTTTTGCTTAGTTTATGCAAGCGTACCACAGTATCCGCCTGGTAAAATACGGTGTCTTATTCGCTTTCGATGTGGCAAAACAGTGCTGCAAGTGGCCACACTATTACTCCCTCGGTTCTCGACACGAGCGTTATAACGGAACTTAATCTCTAAGCTCTGATAAAAAAAAAAAAAAAAAAAAAAAAAAAGTTACAAGTTACAAACACGCGCATCCTGCTTTCATATAAAAAAAGAAACAATCACGAGAGCATACATTTACACCCTTTCTCTTATTACTCCAAGAAAAGGGCGGAGGCGGTAAAACAAACTAGTAGACCTGGACCAAAGCATTTGGACGGCACCCGGCTGTTTATCGTCAACCGACTCAACTCTCTTTCTTTGCGATTGGAAGAAATGATCAGCTGACACGAATTACTTTTGCTAATTATATACTTCTCAACCTCTTTTCCTCCATTGCGCGTACAGATTGACCTTCGATCGCGTTTTTTTTAAAGATCAAACGGGAAGCACGTGCATATGTTTTGTTAGATATGCTGAAGCAGGGAGATTGAACTAGAGCCAGAGAAAAAGACGAAGGCAAAAACGTCTTTCGTGCATCTTCATGTCTGCAACTGTCATCAGACATCTATGAGGAGCGCAAGTTCGTCCGCTCCTTGCGCATGCGCATCCTTACAATCCAATCAGAGCTCGACGTTCTGACGTCAATGCTACCCCTGCGCAAGAACCAGACGAATTCGCGAATCCGTCTTCTCGTCGAAACATCTTGACACACAATGGCCGTAGCGGTTCCTTCTGGTAAAAAAAAAAAATAAAAAAATAAATAAATAAATAAAATAAAAAAAAAGAAGCAAATACGTGTTGGGGGAGGAACGGATCACATTGTATTTACAGGCCGTAATAAAATATGCTCGAAACCTCAAGTGCTGCCCGTGTGAAAAGCAGTAAGCGATCCATCTTCCAAACAACGTGTCCAATGTCGGTCAGACGATACTTTCACTGTAACCCAGTTTCCCTTACGCAACTGCTCTTGAAACGATTCGCGAAGGACCTTCCCTCGTGCAAGTCAGCATGGCAGGAGGTGACCACGGGACACATGCGCGTGAGAGATGGAAGGCCGATGTGGCATTTCCATTATGCCACGTATAAGAAAGGGGCGTTGAGAAGTTCTCGCCGATTGGCTTTTGTAAAGACGTTACGGCAGCCAGTCAACACGGGCTGCTCCGCGTCGCTTACTGCGCGGAATTAATATGTTAGCCGGAGGACGCCTGGCATGACGTTCCATCTTGCAGTGAAGCGACGCAGAGCAGCTCTCTGTCGTTGGCTGCCTTTACTGCCTCCGTGGCCCTTGTGGTACTATGACGTCACGTATCTGCGGGGCGCATGCGCAAAAGCTTCACCTCGCGCAAGCCTGGCTTCTGTGCTCGCGCGCAGTACCTACAGGGACAAACGCTGACTTGTCTGTAAACGGCGCGTTTGTCTTTCGTCGTCATGTATGTCAAACGGCGTCACACCTGCAGCGTCTCTCTCGAGGCGTACCCTGCTGCCCGGAGCCTGTTGGCGGGTTGAAAAGTTTGGCGTACTCGAGTACGAAGCGTTTCTTGACAGTACCCAGAGTCAATCGCAGAGAGGCGTAAGCGGAAAAACGTTCGAGAAGGGTACGTGGGCACCAGAGTGTCAACCGACGGCGGCGCAACGCTGTCCCTTCTGTGTCCTCCCTCTCCTGTCCTTTGATTGTGAGCGAAGACGAGCAGCCTAGCCCCTTTCCCGGATCCAGGCCGGGCTAATAAGCTCGGGGGCGGCTCTCGCGTGGCGTCGGCCGTAGTGCAGGGTAGTCTGATTGTCGACGGCCGGACGACGTAGTTTCTCCGATGAGGCGCGGAACTCCTCAGATGAAGCGGTTCAGCGCCGCGTACAGGTCGGCCAGCAGACGCAGCAGGGTCAGCCAGCCGGGACGGCTCTCGGGCTGGGCGCGCCAGCACAGCTCCATCACGCCGAACCTGCGATCGCAGAGAACAAAAACAAAGCAGGCGTTCAAGGATTACACCGGTGTCGGTCGCGTGTTCAGAAAAGGTTGTGAACTAAGCCCACAAGCCAGTTCCGTCACTCTGATATCACATCGCCTGGTTTACGAGAGAGAGAGAAAGGGACCGAGGCTTAAAAGGGGTCATGAAACGATTTTTCAACTTTTTCCTTCTTAGCTTTCCTCCTCAACTCACAAATCGCGCATTGTACCAAACGGTTCAAGACGGAAAAAAGGAACTACCTCTTTCTCGGACCCTCGTTTGTGTACCCGGACACGGCCATTCTCCTCCTAGATTGATTAGCCCGTCGCTCAAAACTGCAACAAAAGTTGCTTTCCCCACTCAGTTCACCCCCAAGCTGACAGTGCTGTGGAAGCTACGTGCTGATTGAACCAGCCATACTTTTCCACGTGATCACGCTCCCTCGCGCATACCCACGCGCGGAGAATGAGGTCAGGTGATGAAAGGGAGGCGGCTGATTGGTCCGGCAAGCGCATAGCTTCCACCGCATTCTCAGCTTAGGGGTGAAGGTGAGGTCCGGTGTCGTGTGACGTGCGTTTGGGCCGGTTGACGCGCTTTGGGCACCTCGGATGTACCACAGTGAACAGGCAGAGGGCTTTCGAAGGGAAGGAGGTACGAAATAGTTCGCTGTTTTCAAACTTTCGTACCGAAAATCAGGCCTTGGACTTTCTACCTTCTTCCTTTTGGCCCACTAAACGGTATGCTATTAGTAAAATTCCAATCTAAATTCATTTATTCCAGCCAAAAATTAGTTTCGTGGGCCCTTTAAATAAACACAATACCTATTCCCCCTCCCTCTTCTCCCGTAAACCAGGTGATGTGACGTCCACGAAAACGCACCACCAACCGGAGTGCCGACAATGGCCTGTTGACCACCTACCACACAAGCTTTTTTTCGAATACGCGTGTCGGTAGGACTTTGAGGTATGGCGACACCGGTTTACGTCCGATGCGCAATGGACCACTCGCAAAAATCCCCAGAAGGCCGCACTCAAAGCACACAACGAATTATGGGTATGTCCTGTATGCTCCTTGCTCCCGCAACGTCTACCACGTGACACTGAAGACGCCGAGAAAGAAAGCGGGTAGCATAGTTAAGCGATACCTCCTATTAGCGTCGAGATGCTTCGGTGGCGCCCTCTTATGTTTTCTATTCGTGACGTCACGACTAGGATTTGCCTCGCCGTGACGTCACGAGTTGTTACCCTGGTTGTTTACCGTCAGTTGCGACGGCATGTTCGATGGTGTGTATAAAATGCACAGTGGAGGCTAGAAGTCATCGCATTCCCAAACTAACACCGACCAAGTTAACGGTCTGATAATGCTCTCATGCCCGTGGTTTGGCCAATCGTGGAAAGCTGACCGCAGCGACGCTTTTGTTCGCGCACGTCGCTAATAGTCGCGGTGACAGGTCAAGGATTTCAGTAGATGCTCCGCGCCCGCACGAGTGTTCTGTCCTTTATTTATTCATTTATTTATATATTTATTTCAAATACCCTCAAGAGGGGAGAGCGCTGTAAAATATTACCTACAAAGTGCACATATTAGTAATAGCATGTTTAAACAAAACAATATCAGCCTTGTTTGCAATCGAGGCGGGAAGGTGGTTCCAGTCTATCAATGTTTGAGGCATAAAAGAATACTGAAACAACAAAGTTCTGAAATTTCTAATACCTACCTTATGGCTATTATCAATGAGAGCAGAGATGTAGAAAGGTGGAGTAATTCGTTTATGACGAAGGACAGCATTGTGATGATATATTTTATGAAAAAGACACAAACGAGAGATTTGTCGGCGGGGAATTAGTAACGACAGACCTGCTAGAGTTTTTTTTTCTTTTTTTAATGGTAGAAACGCTGGCAGTGCGATGATAGTTTGTCAACATGAAACGAGCTGAGCGGTTTTGAATGGATTCAATAAGAGTAATTAGTGATGAGTGAGCGGGGTCCTACACAGCAGCAGCATATTCTAATTTCGGATGGATTAGAGTTTTGTACATGCTTGGTTTTAATAAAGACGGAGCGAGAAGGAAATTTGTTTTTAAGTATACCTAACATACGGTTAGCACTGTTAATTACGTATTCGATATGAATCTTCTAAGAAAGGTTAGACGTTGTATGAACACCAAGATATATGTAAATACTAAATAGGCACTGAAGCGAGATGATTGCTGTTAAGAGGATATCTCAGTAGAATTTCATCTCCGATAGGAACTTTTCCGGAATCCAGATTGCTCTGGGGAGGAAGCCTTTGTACTCACCTGCTTACGCGATATAGTGCCTTTCAAAACAAAAATAAAGAAAAAGCTTCTCTTTTTGTTCCGGTTATCAGCGGACGGCTTGACCCTGAAAGCCATCCCGTCCCTCCGCCCTGCGAGCTGCAAGAATGGCTTTGTGGGCCTCCCAGGGGGACCGTTCGGCTGGGCCAGGGGGCGCGCTGGAGCGATACCAGTGGCGCCGCGCCGTGGCCCAAATGCGCCCTACTTAGCCGTTCGCTCGTCCCATCGCGCTGCCAGTTGCAATGGCGGGCACCGCGTTGAAGCTTTCTGTCCGTTAAAAAACTGTGATCATTTTTTTAGGGAGGCGATCCTCCGCAAAGAAAGGTTGCCTCTGTGTCAGGTCTCCGGGGTGGAGCAAATAATCCAGGCGTAGGAATATTTGTCGTTTGCGAAGTGTGTCTCGCAAGTGCAAGACAGCGTCGACTGTAACATCCGCCTCGAGATAAATGCTCTTTTTCTTTATGGTTTCGCTAGCTCTTCAAAGTCAGGGCTATTCGGACAAAGATGAGGACGCAATATTGTTTAAATAGTCTTTTCGCGCACAGCTGCGCTGTCGCATACACACCTTGAACTCAGGTCAGTTCTCTTAGAAACTCGGAGTTACCGGCTGATGGAAGTATGCCGCGCCTGTTCTAATTCATCCGAATGAAGTTAATGACGAGGCACGTACAGCCTGATCGCAACGCAGGGTCAGGTTCTAATAAAAAAACCGAAACGGTACGTCAATAAGGCATCCGCTTTTATTTTGAGCGGGTCCAACAAAAAATATATTACTATACGCCGCAACACCTTGCTGTGTTTGCGCTCATCTATCGCTGCCGTCAAAGCGGTAGAATCGCAATTCATGTACGTGCGTCAATAACCCACTTTTAATTTTATTAGTGAAGAGAGGGATCTCCAATCGACTTGCATTTGCGTTGTAAAGCGTCCCCTTTTTTAAACTTAATTTTATGTGACCGCAGAATGGTAATTTTGAACACTTTTCCGGTTTACAACAAATAAAAAATTTGCGTCACTATTTGCTTTGTTTGCTGTTTAGGTACAATTAAACTTGATATATCTTTAGTCTGTGTGCCAGGAGAGGATCGTCAATATTCCTTCACTCTCTCTCTGCAAGAAAAGATTATTTAATTTTAAATTTCAGTCATGAATGTCCTTTGTGATGTGCCCTGTCCTCGTCCTCTTAATGGCGCTTTCAATTTATACATCTAACATTGCCAACACACTCTTATTGGTTGACCGAGGAATGTCCGGGTTTGATGTTTTAGAGTTCCTTGGAAAGTAATTATGCCTGTTGTAGGTTAACTACATCATTTTAATAATATAAAAAAACAACTAGAGTACGGCCGTCAGTGTCAATCTCTTTTCAACTATGCGCTCAAGTCAGTGCTCAAAACGGGCTATGATTATCTGCCTCGTTGGCCCTCATGTCTTTCGCTGCTTACTCGCCTTCTCTTGTAAGCACCAGGGAACAAAATTGATAGAACTTACTGTGAAAGCGCAGGCGAGCTGGTGTGTATATTAACAATTTAGATGAATTTCCCGAGACTGGGGCGAAAAAACTAAAAATATCAACCGTGTATGAGAGATACCTCTTTCTGTCCACGGTTGATGTTTCTAGTTTTCTCGACCCAGTCTCCACTAATTCATCAAAATGAAAAATTGGCTAGTAAGCAAGATGAGCTGGGTTCTTAAATTTAAACTTGTTTAAAAATAGTAACTGCATAATCGGGTTTATTTTGTAGACACCCGCGGGGAACCATCCTAGCTATTACATTAGGAACATCTAACATTGCCAACACGCTCAAATTGGTCGACCCAGGGATGTTCTAGTGTCTAATTTTGTGAGGCCCTTAGGAACTAATTATACCTGTTGTGGGCTAACTACGTCATTTTAATAATATATCGAAAAACTACCGGGTGAAACAAGGAGACGGCAGGCTCTTTAAATCGACCGGAAAATTCGGTTTCTTAACCTATCGCGCTACGACTTTGTGCAGCGTTGCCAACAGATGGTGCATTTTTTTTTTTTTGTAAAATTTGCAAAGAGCGAACTTACCTGAGAAAAAAGTAAAGAAAGAAAAAGGCTTAGCTCCTATGGAAACGCAGCGACGCCACCGGTCTTCAAAGAGCACGGCGCCGTTTCGCACGGGACACAAGATATGGCGCAACGAACGCCGCCAACGAACGAGCATACGGCGCCGAGAGTCAGCGTCTTTAGCAGACAATCTTTTCGACTCAAAAGCGGCGCGCGTTCCGCAGGCGGCGACAGTCGCAGAAACAAAAACAGGCGCGGTAACAACAAGCAGCTGCAGTTCCTTGTCTGCTAAATACGCCGGCTCTCTGCGTCGTCTGCTCGTTCGTTGGCGGCAGTTGGCGTCGCGACCGCTTGCGCCATCTCTTGTCTTGCGTGCGAAACGGCGCCGTGTTGTTTGAAGACCGGTGGCGTCGCTGCGTTTCCATAGGAGCTAAGCCTTTTTCTTTCTTTACTTTTTCCTCAGGTAAGTTCGTTCTTTGCAAATTTTACAAAAAAAAAAAATGCACCATCTGTGGGCAACGCAGCACAAAGTCGTAGCGCGATAGGTTAAGAAACCGAATTTTCCGGTCAATTTAAAGAGCCTGCCGTCTCCTTGTTTCACCCGGTAGAATACAGCCTTCAGTTTCTTTTCAATTATGCGGTCAAGTCAGTACGCAATGGGGCCTACGATTATCTGCTTAATGTTTCCCCAAGTCTGTGGCCGCTTACCCGCTTTCTCTTGTTAACATCGGGAAACAAAATGGGCGGGTAAGCAAAGTGAGCTTGGTTCTCAAATTTAAAGTCTTTTATTAAAAAAAAATAGTAACTGCATATTCGGGTTTCGTTTGTAGACAGCCACTGGGGAACCATCGTAGCTATTACATTAGGGACTTATCGTAGAACGTCAATGTCGGATTGCGGGCCCCACGGGCGCCAGCTCATACCGCCCCCAAGCAACGCAAACCCCTGCATGCTCTCGCCTGTGACCTACAAAAAGTCCCTATTGATGTGACGAGCAAGCGTAGCTGCATTACTGAATCACGCGACAAGATAGAGAAACAATAATTAAACCTGTCCTCCGCACAGCTGGCGATTCATGCTTCTGGCGATCTTTCTTGAATCACCTCCCAGGAAACAAACAAAACTTTTCGGGAGGCGGATACCTTTCTGTTTAATACGACGCTGTGAGATTTGGGTACCTCTTGCATTCGGTACATTACTTTACGAAGCGCGAATCCAGCACAAGCGCACCAGCCTCCCGCGTCGTCTGCTCCTCGTGCTTCTAACAAGTATCGGCGCGCCTCGCCAGGGGGAGGAGTGGCGCTGCGTATGCGCGGCGAAACTTCAGCCGCACAGCCCACCGGATTAGGAAGAAAAAAAAAAAAAAAAAACGCAGTTAGAGAACGCCTTCTGTTGCAGATTGAAAAGAATTTGACGCTCACCAGAAAATTTACGTTGAGAAACTAGAAGATTGGAACTACACGAGTGGAGCGAGGCAAACGACAGACAGAAGCCGTTCGAGACACTTCTGTGTAATGATGTATATTCAATTGATTTATTAGTGTAAATACAGTTTGTGTTTTGTTTTTGCGTTAATCGCCTGATTTAAAATAAGACGCCCACACGACCTCTTCGATTCTGAAACAGCCTCATTTCACTGCCTGATACTTTGGATTCATTTGACTCGGTTCTTCGGCTATTTTGCGTTTCGAGATTTTTCGTACGATACGATTTCCAAATAGCATGTAGACTGTTCATATCGTCATTACAAAAAAAAAAAAAAAACGAAATATGGCGTATCATCATTATAAAACGAAATAGGCCATGTGTCGTGTCGTAATGCTGCGAAATAATCTACCACAAGTCAGAATGGCGTTGCGTACTAAATAGCGGCCCTAAGAGCTTACTTTTCATGAAGCAGTGCTTTAAAAAATAAAGCTACTCACTCTAAAAAGTGTCTGATCTCCTTGTGCGCAAAAAGAAACGAAATGAACCAGTTCACGATACTGTCAGCAGCCATTAGATTCACAGCTTTTTTTATACTTGGGAGAAGAGCGTGTTGGTTCAAGTGATGGATAAAGAAAGAATAAACAATTAACACTAAGACAACACAACCACATCTTTTTTTTTTTTCTAGAGCACCGGATTTCAACGGTCACCGTAATTTCTAAATCGGTGTGCGATGTCTAAATGGCACGGAATCAGAACTTTATGTTGTACTGCCGAAGTGCCAAAAATCAATAACCACAAGTTTATACAGTGTTACGTCTTATATACCTACTGTTCAAAGCGTAGTTCTAGTGTCACAAAGCTATGCCTTAAAAAATTATTAAAACAATACCTTCCATAATTACGTGTTCCGATTAGTTCCGATAGTGACCTGACGAGATCAATTCTTTGCCTAGCCGTTTTGGAAACGGTTTAGTATTGGCTGATAGTATACTCCACGATAATTTTTGCCTTATTCTTGCAAGGCAAAAATTATCGTGCCTACAGTGCCAGAGTGCCTATATTTTTATTCGTGCGATCCTAATCTCCCGGGGACAAAACCGCTCTACCCGTGACGTCACGGCGGGGATAGAGCAACCAATCATTACACTGATTTCAAGCTCGTTCTCGCGGCTAATAGAGGCACTATGCATATTGGCGCGGACGGCTTCCAACTTCGCTCTCAGTCGGAGTTGAAGTTTCCACAAACCTGCGAGTTGTTACAAAGAAAGGGTGACGAAACGACGAACATTGTATGCTCCCACTTTGCGCTGGGGATAACGCAACTCTCAAAGAGAACAGACCCATCTCACCAGGCAGTTTGACTACGCCACCGCTGCCGCAATGCATCGAGGGAACTTTAGTATTTCAGCACGTGCCCGAACCTCGCTGGAACTCTGCGCGTGAAAAGCACGTAACGGCACGAGCAGTCTCGGACACTGCCACCTGCTTCTTGCGAACTAAACGTTTGTCGGCTTCACGCATGCGCAAACGCTTGGTGAGGTCGGTTTATTAGAGGGGATCCACTGGTTTGTGGCTAGGGTAGGCATCGTTATATGGCATATCGAGAATCTGGACCTTCTTTGTGTTTAGTGCCAATTGCCTCTTTAGGGGGAAAAATAAAGGGGGAGGTTCACAAACCTGTGCCCGAGTTGTCGTCGAGCAAAGCAATAATTGGGAAAATAACCCCGAAGGAAAAAAAAAAAAAAAAACGGCAAGCGCGTAGGTTCCAGGACATTTCATCGAACGCCGTTTCATCGAAAAAGTGGTCGTCCCGTACCGAAACGTTCATTTACAACAATTGGCCGGTATTTTTAAACAAAAAATCCTAATAGCGGGCCAAAAAACGTTGCTAACAAAACAAAACGAAAAATTCGGGGCTAGTGGAGGGGGAGGTGGCGGAACCCGAATCTATCCGCTTGGGTACGTTGTAGGCGTTACCGAAAAAAAGTAACTAAATACGTTACTCGTTACTTGCAAATAAAAGTAACGCGTTACCGACCTACGTTACCTCAAAATAAAAGGAACGCGTTACCGTTATCGTTACTGATAAAAAGTAACGCACGTTACTTTTGCGTTACTTTTGATTCACGAGCTAAAACATTTGCTGTTTCGACGTTTGATATGTGCGCAAGCGCCATAGCTAAGATATGTCCATGCGGAAACTTAATTACCCTCTCTTTTTTAGGGTTTCACCCGAATAGTTACAAGAAAAAACGCGGAAGTATATATGAAGCTGATTTATAACATGTTGGCACGGAACTTAACAGAAGAACCGGCCTCCCTCATTAGCACAGAAATTAAGACCAGCCGAGATTGAAACTTTGAATATATTTTATTCACAACATGTCGAAGTACAGATAGTTGCTGTGAACAAGTTCCTCCGTTACCCGAAGCACACTCCGCTGTTGTGCTTCAGCAACAGCTGAATTTCGAAATTTAATTTTTTTAAGTTCTAGGAAGTAAAGTAACGTAACGTAATTTCGTTCCACGTTACTCAAAATAAGTAACGTAAGTACGTTACCCGTTACTATTTTGGAAAAGTAACGAGTACGTTACTACGTTACCAAACAAAGTAACGCGTTACCGGTAACGCCGTTACTTGTAACGCGTTACCGCCAACACCGTACACCCCATGCAGGCATGTCCTCCGTCGTGCCATCCAGGCGTCTGTCGTACGAGAGGACAATGAGAAATTATCAAATTTTATTGCAGAAACCTATGACGCATTCAATGAAACGGCGTTCGATGAAATGTCCGGTGTAGGTGCGTGTGACCTTCTAGTGCGCAACAGAACCTAAGGTGCCTCACTTTGTGAAGATGTGATGGCTGAAAACCAGCATCGTCTTTCAGGCCCGTGCGATCTTCTGCGGTTCCGATATAAAAAAGGTTCAGATCCATGCCGAAGTCACAAATCTCGGCAAATAGCTAATAGAAGAAAATCTCACCGCAAGACCGACCGACGTGGAGAAAAGCTCATCGGAATCTTGATGAGTGAGGTGGAACCTCACCTACGATGTTCGTTTTCGGAAATGGCATTATGTTGGTATATGGATAATAAAAACATTATTTTCCGTATTTTTTTTATTTGTTGTAACTTATGACTTTTGGTGTGATGGGTCCTGCCACAATTCAGGGCTCTCTGTGGTCGTCGGGTGCAATGAAGAGGTCACTTTGTTACTGTTCACAGAACTCAACGTTGAGGCAATGTCTTTATAAAAAAAAGACGTGTCAATCCCTTTGTTAATTGTTCCCATTCTGCAAAACTGTGGACTTCTGCTTCTTCACTTCCTATTGGTGTCTGCAATATACGAATCTTGTAAATATCTCTCCGTTTATACCTCTCCGCAAATACTAAATTTAAAAGCTTGATCGTATAATTCTTGAGTGGGTTTATCTCACCATCTGTCAGATTTTCGGTGAACTTTTCTTTGGTGTGCTTTTCTCCCGTTATGTTGCGCTTGTTCTCCGGTGTTGCGCTGTTCTCCTGCGGAGAAAAGCACACCGGAAATTCGGCAGATGCGGAGAAGAGCTCACCAGACTTTGGATAGATGCGGAGAAAAGCTCACATTTACAAACCGTTTTAACATTATTTCTTCGCAGCTCTCGATATTTTATCGAACTCTGTTCTATCAAAGTCATTTAAATGAACGCCATGTAATTGAATCCAATTTCATCGAAGCCGTTTCGTAGAACACCGTTTTATCGAACATCATGATGGGAATTCTGGCCAGATCGTTTCTCGTTTTTGTAAATAGTGTTTTTTTCTTTGCATCCAAAGGATAAAGATAATGTCACGAATGACAAATGATGAGGCGGTGAATAACTGAAGAAACTGAAGGTTTAATGGGGCGAACAAAATAGAAGGTTGGCGTCGCAGGCGTCGATGTCGACGAAACAGCAGGATCGAAACTGACTCCGGCACTCCACGCGGAGCTCCTTATGTACACGCGTGGGCTTCTGGAACAATCGGCGTAGAAGGTTCGGCGCCTATAACATTCTAACCTCGAATAAGCAACAGGGTTCTCGAAATCACCAGAACGCGACATTACAGAAACAATAAGAAGGTGAATCCGCGGCCAGGCATCGAAGATAAGCACGGTAACCGTTAGGCCACGGGCGCGCTGCCTACTTGGCTATAGCTGCTCACGCGGCAATATTATGTTCCGTTTTTCTTTTGCTTTGTAGTAAACAATAACCTCTTTCGGTTATGTGGCCTAAGACGAACTTGATACTTTTTGGGAGGTCAGGAGTCGTCGGGTGCCAAGACGGAGGTCACATTGTTGCTTTTCGTAGTAGGTACTCAACATTGAGGCAATGTACGTGCTGTCTCCATGTAAAAGTTAACAGAAAAAAAAAAAAAGCGTTCCCCACTTTTTTACATGTTCACATTCCGCAAAACTGTGGATTCGTCTTCCTCTTCCCCATTTTTCTTATAAGGTAAGCTATTCTCCTGGGGCTGAACGAGAACACTTGGTTTTACAAATATACGAACACGCAAAAGAGCAGCATGAGCGCTGAGCAAAGTGCGGACGTGAGTTTTAAATATAAACACCGCAGTGCAAACAATAATAAAATATTTCGTAACGGAGCTTTTCTCCGCATTTGTTGGTTTTGCAGTGAGCATTTCACTAGTGAGCTTTACTCCGCCACCCGTTCTCCGGTGAGATACAGTATTTTGTCCGCCGCCCAACAGTAACAGCCGACCAAGGGCTTATCGCAGCCAAGACAGTACAATCGACGAACACCATAATAAAAGATGTGCGGGTTCTTGTCTAATACATTCGCCTCTATTTCATAAAATACTGAATCAAGAGTGTGTTGGTTCGGGTCAAACAAAGAATCTTCAGCGCAACTCTCACAACTTCCAAATAGCAACGTGTCACGCCTACTACCAAAAAGCTTGTTCTGTTTTTAGCTTCACTGAAATTTTTTTCGCAATGTTTGTTTTATTTCGGTAGAAATCCGCCTCCACAAGTTGATATGCAAAGCGAATGTCGAACTTAAAACAAAATCGACGAACTCACGTATGGTTCTTCCACATTTCAAATAAGTAAACATTTTAAATGCATCACTTCAGAACATTTGAAATCGCCAGATCAAATCACCTATCCAACTTCGAACACAAAGAAGTGGTAAGACAGTATCTACTCTTTGACGCTTCGGTTGCTTTTGTCTACCTGCATGCATTTGCTGACTTCAGGCCTCACGCAAGGACCGCTTGAAGCGTGAAATCTTTCACTCCCAATTTCTTCACCCAAAATGCCAACAAAGAATGGAAAATCCTCCCAATGACGCGCTCCGGCGATTGAAAACCAATAGGGAATTGTAGTAGACCGTTTTTCTCCTTCGCTACGGTATCCTAGGGTGCCTACATGTTTCCGAGCGGAAACATGTAGGCACCCTACGGTATCCCTGAAGAAAACGCCGCAGCTGCGCAGGCGCGCCGCCAGCTTTGTCTGCATAGTTCAAGGTCTTGTGGCGGATTACGAAGAGCTATCCGGGTGCTTAGCGGGCTGCGGAAACGGTCTACTACAATTCCCCAATGACTCGCACCCACCCGCTAAACATCTCCGCCGCCAAAAAAAAAAAGAAAGAAAAGAAAAGGAACTTCTAACTATCATTTGTGCGACCCCCAAACACCAACAAAGAACCACTTATGGGACAGCATGGACGGGCAGAACCTGGTGGTGATACACGCTGGGCTGAACGACGTTTTGCAGGGAAGAGAACAGAACCTGGGGAGGCAAATCGAGGCCGGGGTGCGGAAACTGAGGGCGACGGCTGAAGGGCTCCAAATCGTCATGTGCACGATTCCGGAGATTCAGGGGCAAAGTGTAAAAATTGAGAGGAAGGTGGTCAGAGCAAATGCGGTCATAAAGGGACTGGGGCGGGAGCTGGGGTACGAGGTAATTGATATTAACAGAGAGGTGTACCAGCCAGCGTCTGCCAGTCCATTTGTTGCGGACGGTATTCACTACCGTGAGCACACCGGAAGGAGGGTGGGTCGAAGGATCGGATGCACAGTGAGGTATTTTTTAAATACACACAGGTCCCTAGGGGACGAAGCCTAGAGGCCGGGGCGGGGAAGGGGGGGATGAAACAGAAAAAATGTAGAGTTAGGAAACAGAAAGAATGTAGAGCTGGAAGCACAGACCATCCTTGGCTAAATGGCAACAGAGCGGGAGAAGATGTACCGGTACCAGAGTTGGAAGAAGTTACGGGGTGTGAGTACCGCAGGAACAGCAGGGAGAGCAGGAGGAAGCCCCGAAAAAATAAGAGAAAGAATCAACTCAATATAGGGTTCATAAACATGCAGGGGGGTAGAAACAGAATAAAGTGGGAGGAGATTGGCGAACAATTAGAGGCTGAAAATTTCACAGTATATGGGGTAGCAGAAACGCACCTTAGAGATGAGGAGGAACCACCATACATATCAGGCTACTCCTGGATGGGATGCAACCGGAGGGAAGGTGAACGCAAAGGCGGGGGTCTGGGCATGTTAGTGAAAGGACAGGACTGGGAAAGAGAGAGGGAAGGCTGCAGAGAGCACTTATGGTTGAAAGGTAGGGTAACAGGCCTCAACACTCTTCTGGGATTTGCTTACCTGAAAACAGGAAAAGACTCGAGGGAGGAAAATACAAAACATTTTACATGTATTTCGAGGGACATCAGAGAAATTGGCCTTAATCAGGAAATAATTATCATAGGAGACATGAATGCCCATTTAGAAGAGTTTGATGGATTCACAGATACAACCGGAAAGTTGCTAGAAGATTTCTGTGATGCCCTTGACCTAGTGTTAGTGAATGCTCAAGTAAAATGCGACGGCAAAATAACGTGGGAACGAAACAACTTGCACTCAACTATAGACTACTGCCTCATGTCCCACAAACTGTATGACAGGTTAGGAAGTATGGAAATAGATGAGGAAGGAACAAAAAGCTTAGGGAGTGACCACAAACGAATTAAGATTAAATTTGGCGCATCCAAATCAGAACAGCAAGCCCAGGAACGAGCGGGTAAACCTAAACTGAGTGAAGCTCAAATACAAAAAGTATCGAAAAGCATTGAGAACATAGTATCGAAACAACCAGAAAGGGAATGGGCATATGTGGATCTAATAGGAATCTTTAAAATAGAATTAGAGAAGCATCGAATTAGACAAAGAGGACAGCAAAAACGAAGACACAAACCAAAAAGCTGGTGGGATAAGGAGGTCAAAGCAGCCATATTGCAGCGCCAAGAGGCATCTAGGGAGCATAGGTGGGCAAAGAAAAGGGGAGCCTTGCCAACTGAGGTAGAATCAAAATGGGAAAACTTCCAAGAGCGAAAAAGGGAGGCATCAGCTTTAATACAGACCAAAATTGGGCGTGCAGGAGTGCAGTGGATGATGGAAATAAATAAAAAAGATAGGAATGCAGCGAAAAGGTTTTGGGAACATATTAAAGCGCAAGGGAGAAAGACAGACAGTTTCCAACACGTGCTAACCACACAGGAAGGGAGAAGAGTGGAGGGGGAAGAGGCACGGGAATATATTAGGCAGACAATCGAAGGGGCTTTCTCCCAGCTTGAGCAGAGGGGGACGGTGGATAGCACTGACAGCAGCAGAGTAGAGGAGGAGCAGAATTATGTAACAATGGAGACGACCGCAAGGGAATGGGATAAGGCAGAAAGTAAGGTGCCGGCAGGTACAGCGACAGGCCCAGACGACATACCCATGGAACTCATTAGGGCACTAGGAAAAACAAGCAAATTGAAGTTACGGCATACAATAAATCAAATAATTATGGGAGGAGAGGTACCTAGGGATTGGAAACTGAGTAAAATGAGACTAATATATAAAGGCCGAGGAAACAAAGACAACATTAAGTCGTATCGCCCAATAACGGTAACTTCAGTTCTATACAGATTAGCTATGCAGATAGTAAAGCGGAGAATGGAGGAATGGGTAGAAGAAAATCAAATACTGGGTGAGCTCCAAAATGGATTCCGAAGAGATAGAAGACTGGAAGATAACTTATTCGTCACCACACAATGTATAGAAATAGCAATGAAGAACCAGACTCCTTTGTGGTTAGCTTATTTGGACATCAAGGGAGCGTACGATAATGTGAGCCAGGAAAAACTCTGGAGTCAGCTGAGGGAATATAACTTAGATGCATATTTGGTTGGGTTTCTTCAGCAGGTGTATACAGACAATAAGGTAATTATAGCATGGGAAGCAGAAACTACACAACCCGCAGCGATCAAAAGAGGGCTCAGGCAGGGCTGTCCACTGTCACCTCTGCTCTTCATGATATATCTCAGGGAAATGGAAAAGAAATTAGAGCAGAGCAACTTAGGTTTTGATGTGAGTTATATGGAAGGAGGGAGAGATGTAGTACAGGTAATACCAGGACTGATGTATGCCGATGACATAGTACTTATGGCAGGTAACCAGGATACGTTACAGGAACTAGCTGGAATATGTGGAGAGGAAGGGGACACATTGGGCATGAGTTTTAGCAGAGAAAAGTCTGGAGTAATGGTGTTTAACGACGAAAAGAGGGAACCCCTGAGGATACAAGACATCGAAATAGACCAAGTAGAAAAATACAAATATCTGGGAGTCTGGCTCAATGAGGGACCGAAATATCTAGAGGAACATGAGGAGAATATAATTAGAAAAGGGAAAAGAAATTCATCAATTATGAAGCTCAAGGCGCTATGGAACTATAATAGATATGAAGTGGTCAGAGGTATATGGAAAGGAGTGATGGTGCCAGGGCTGTCTTTTGGCAATGCGGTGCTGTGCATGAAATCAGAGGTTCAATCAGGATTAGAAATTCGACAAAGAAGCGTAGGCAGGCTGGCACTGGGAGCACATGGAAAAACACCAAATGAGGGAGTACAGGGGGACATGGGATGGTCGTCTTTTGAGAGCAGGGAGGCAGTTAGTAAGTTGAAATTTGAACAAAGGTTGACCGAAATGGATGATACGCGGTGGGCACGGAAGGTATTCAAATATTTATACATGAAAAGTTTAAACACAAAATGGACAAACCGAACCCGAAAGCTTACATTTAAATACATACACACTGGTGATGGGGCTGAACAGACTACTTCAGTGAAAAAGGGGGTGAAAGAGGCAGAGAGGAAAATGTGGGAGGAAAGAATGCAGGATAAATCAGCTCTAACAGTGTACAGGTCACGAAAGCAGGACATAAGAAAGGAAAATGTCTTTGATAATTCAATAGGAAGTTCTTTGCTGTTCGAGGCGAGAACGGGAGCTTTGAGGACGAGGACGTATAGGGCTAAATTTCAGGAGATAGACACATTATGTGCTGCCTGCCATAATGAGAGTGAGACACTTGAGCACTTGGTATTAAAGTGCACGGGGCTTCGTCCTGCACTCCCTGAAGGGGTAACAGATCTGGCCGGGGCCCTGGGGTTTGCTGGCGACGATGGAGGGACGGAGGAGAAGAGGATTACAGTCACAAAGAGGCGATTAGAAGATTGGTGGAAATTATCTAGGGAAAATTGAATGATGCAGAACTAACTAGCACAGCTGGGGACAGGCGGGACAGAGGAAAATTGGGACTCCCTCCCGCGTGGCTCCGGCCCAAAGTCTCAACCCTGTCTCCCAGTGGGTCCGGTGCGGGGGTAACGCCGACAAGGTCTGACCAGAGGAAAATTGGCGACTCCCTCGCCAGGGGGAAGAGGCGGGGGGTGATGTTTTTAGTTTTTTTTGCCCGATCCCCCAAAGGTCATCCTGGTGATATCCCACACTACCTGGTGATAGTTAGGGGGTAGAAAATTGGCTTAGAAGGGCGCGAGAAATCAAATGTTTGTCTTTCTTAGACTTAGGCTAGGTGGCGCAAGCTACCGCCCGCTACAAAGGGTATAGCCAGTAACATCCATCCATCCATCCATCTCAGCCCCAGTCCAAAAAAAAAAAAAACGATCTGTTTCGAGAGGCACCTCCTCAAAATCCCGACTGTCAACCCGACGACCTTGAAGATGCAAGTAGTCCGGGGCGCAATAACACATTGCACAATTTCAAGAGCAAGTTTTGCGGACAGACTCATAGATGGCGCCAGGTGACAGCTGAATTTTTTGACGCTTTGATAGGCTACAAACTTAGTTAAATTTTGTTACAATGAGAATCTCTGGAAAAAAGATAATGTAAGAGATATATCCTAAAAATCCTGGTCTTGAATATTGTCGAGCCTAAATTTGTATTTTGGCCCCGGTTCATTTTTAAATGTTTATGAAGAACGAACGAAAAAAAAAGGCTTTTTCAAGCATCTTTAAGGTCCCGTAAAAACTTTTAAGCTTAAAAATCGGGAAATGTAGTGCCGCAATATTACTCAGTTTTTCATTATCTTTCTAATGAAACCATTCCCGCGTCAATCCGTTCGGTGGTTCTCGAGACAAAATACTAAAAAGTTGCCATTGGAATCGCATAGGGCTCGGGAGCTGCGATATCCAACTGAGCGCATGACAGCCTCGTCGATTTGCATTTGTCAGTGTTTAGTTCTATTAGCACAGTGATATATACGATTAAAGTCTGATTGTAGCACAAGAATGTCAGATGTTATGTTCCCGTACATTACGCAATCATCAGTAAACAGGCCAATAGAAGACAAGTCATTAATGTAAATAACAAAGAGTAGACGACCAAGCACTGAGCCCTGTGGGACAGCCCACTTGACTGGAACAGCGCAAGAATTCGTATTATTAGCAGTAACAAATTGTAGGCGGTTAGTTAAAAAATAAAAGCCGTTTACAACTCCCTGTAACGCCGAATTAGAGCGCAGCTCTTAAGGAGGAGGGGGGAAGGGTACTGAGAGGAGGGTATGCCCCTCCTCCCTGCTTCTCACCTCTTCATCCTGCCTGCTACTCCTCCCTCCGAGCGGCGTCGCCGTCGGCGTAACCGTGAGGTCACGTGACCCTCGTGACGTCGCGTGACCCCCTGAGGTTACGTGACCCCCGCGACGTCACGTGACCCCGCGAGGACGTTTCGGCACGGTGCCGAAACATCACCATGCCGAAAGGTTGCCGCGGTTACGCCGACGGCGACGCCGCTCAAGCCGGAAACGGGCGCCTAAGAGCTGCGCTCTAGAAGGTATGAATCTAATTTAGTTATACGGGAGTTAATGTTAATATGAAGGAGTTTGCGGGAAACTTTTTCAAAGGCTTTTGAGCAATCTAAAAATTCACAGTCAGTTTCATAATGATTCACGAGATAATGACGGAGATCATGTTTAAAGGATAGTCACTGCGTCTCACATGAAAAACGTTTGCTAAAGCCACATAGCTTCACAAGTGTACAACATGTGTTATGAACTTGTGAATCAGTTATTAGTTCCAATATAATTTACAGACTGTGAATAGATGGCGTGTTCAAATATTTTACATGGCACACTTGTTAAAGAAATTGGCCGATAACAAACCTTTAGCTAAATTACCCAAGCATCAAAGAGAATAATGTGACATAGCCTCCTCTATAGCGACAAAACCTGGCAGATCGCCACGATACGCGGCCGCCGAAAGTGAAAAGGTAGAGAGGCAGACAACGGATGAGAGGGGAGCCATGTAACGGGCGCCCCGCTGCGGCGAGACGCCGAAACACACTTCTCCCCAGCGACGAAGTGTCCGCTCGTGCTCCGCTACCACCGCTAGGGGATTCCTTTCGGCTTCTGGTTGGCCAAGAGAGCATGTCAAGCGCTCTTTCTGCGTGTAGTGCACGCCCTGGCTCTGCCCGCTCCTCCCATTCGCCAAACTCTCTTTAAACACGGCTCTGGGCAACTATACCTTAACGTCTACCGGCTAATCATTCGAGTACGAGCTCGGTGCTCTACCGTTGTGGTGCCTGGAGGGCGTCTCCGCCGGTGTGTTTAGCGTCCTATTCCGCCGATGCATCAGAAGGGCTCCCGAAATAGCTACAAAGGACGTCACAAAAGCCGGAGTGTCATGCTGTCGGATGTCGCTGTTCCGGTGGTTGGTCCTGGAAGAAGTTACGGCAAAGGGCAGGAGCAAACGCGAGTGTTGCTGCTGTGGTTACGGCGTCCCAACTTCCGAATGCCGAAGCTTCCATGGACTAGTTGGAAACACTCCGAATTCTAGGCACACTAGTTGTAAAGGTTACCAGTATAAACCAACACACTGTTTACAAACAAGCCCGCTTTGCCCACAACAAGTGTGGGCACTGCGCATGCGCAGAAGCCAAATTTGGGAGGAATGAAGCGTTAGCGCATGCGCAGTACCGACAGCAGCGCCACCGCGGTCGTATGACGTCAGCAAGTTGAGTTGGTGTATAAGTTACAAGCGGTTGCGCAATCGATGACGCCCAAACACAAATTTCGTGAAGCAGCCTTTACTAGCGTTTTCCTACGTTACGTTATAAGTCACCGGAAGATCCTTGCCCCGAACGGCGCGCGTAACGTTGCTCCTTGAACTGGTTGCAAGGTTTCATATACGAAGCACGGGTGTCCCGGTGACTCTCAGCGCAAACAAACGTAAGCTTCCGTAACATAATGCAACGTAAGCAAACGGTGCTGTGTAAACCGGCCTTTTACGCATAAACCGAAGTGACACGTATGTCGAGAAAACAAACTCACAGCGGATCCGGGCAGTTGACGGGCTGTCCGAGGCGGTAGCCCTGGCTCAGGTGGGCGGCTACCTCGAAAGGGTCCAGCTCGGCGTACGGCTGCTGGGCCAGCGTCATGAGCTCCCAGAGTGCGACGCCGTACATCCAGACGTCGCTGGCGGCCGAGAAGTGGCCCCGCACCAGGCTCTCGAGGGCCAGCCACTTGACGGGCCGGTTCTCGCCATCGCCCAGGCAGTGGTAGTCGTCCGGGTACAGGTCCCTGGACAGGGCGCTGTCCGCCAGCTTCACGTGCAGCCGGTCGTCCACACTGCGAGCCAGAGTTCCGCCTTGCATTTGCATTGATGGGCTTGGTATTAGCGGCGAGATGTTTGGGTGGCGCCCTCGTATAATTATCTTTCGTGACGTCATTACCTTGCGAACAACAAGTTCGAAGGTGTTTGTATTAGCATGGCGGAAGCTTGAAATCATAGCGTTCTTGAACCAACACTGCCAACACTGTCAAAATTGAAGTCCTCACGTTCCTCTTATTTGCGTCGATGATAATTCCTTTGCTGACGTCATAGTCAGCATTCGGCCAATCCTGGAAGGCCGACCACCGCGACGCTTTCGGTCGCGCACGTCGCCAATCTCCCACCCTAACTTGGCAAACGGCAAAGGACGGTGAAGGCAAGTCACAGTGAGCCAATCAGCGCAAAAGGGCGAAAGCATAACCCAAGCAGTTGGAGAAGAAGGAACTTCCCTCTTACCCTCTTTTGTGTGTCCCAGACGTGTCCCTCAAATACTTCGCTAGGAAAAGCAGGACACTCTCCGGGAGTACATCGAAAAAGACAACGAAGATCCGCAGAAGCAGGCTTGACGACGGCAGCGGTACCGTCTTCGCATCTGCGACCCTGTCAACCGCACCGCATTCCGAGGCATGCTCTGGCGGCGAGAGGAAGGGGGGGGGGGGGGGAGGGGGGCGGGGGGAGGGGGGGGGGGGGAGGCGTCGCAAAATAAATCTTTCTACCAGGCATGGGCGTCGGCGGGGGGGTGCAAAAAGGGCACCCCCCCCCCCCCCAAGCCAGAGTGCCTACCCTCCCCCCCCCCCCCCCCCCCCCGCCCCCTTCCCCAGCTCTCTCGGGTACGGGAGATCGAATGACGTCGCGAAATAGCCTTTCTAGCGAACGGAGAAACCGAAAGCTATTCTAAAAATAAAATCAACGCACCTTTGTTTCCTTGGATCCTTCAGCAATAAACACAAAAAAGAATAAGGTATCCCCTCGTTCAGTTGCGATCAGCCGCGCCCAAAGGGCAAAAAAAAAAAAAAAAACAGAAAAAAAAACAATAAAAACATGGAGGAACATTTACGTTTGAGAACACCGCAGTCCTGTGTTCTGAGGAATCACAGGCATTCGGGTGAAAGTCAGTAAAATGCCCCCAAAACAGAGTGTCTTCTACACAGAGCGGGATTCTTCCAAAAAGCCCAACAGAACAAATCGGCGTAGCTTCGAGTTGGAGATAGTCCGCGCTCCCCCTTCGCTCCGTCTGCGTAAGGAGTGGAGCGAGCGGGCCCCGGGGGGAAGAAGGGGGGGGGGGGGAGCTTCGGAATTTTGGGGGGTTTCCACCCCCCAAACCAACTCCCTGCATACGCCGCTCACGCCAGTGCTCTGTTTTGCATATGTTCCTTTGGGTTTTTCTTCTCCTTCGCCCGTAGCATGTTGCGGTCATGGGAAAGGAGAAGAGGGGGGTCAAAATCGGGGCTGGGGCGTCCTCTTTTGGACAATGCAGTTCTGCGAAACTCTGTTCGCACCATGTCAACAACGATACTCACGGGAGAGGAGTGTCGGACCGTCTTCGTTGATACCACCGTGTTCACACGCGTGGCACTCGAATATCTGTGACAGGGTGGCACACTTTGCTGTTGCTGGCTCTCTCTTCCTGGCCCAGTTGCTTGGAAGGGCCATATTCCGCACCCAATCCCACTTTTTTTTTTTTTTTTTTTTAATATATAACCGTGGGCTGATATAGGTCAGGAGTGAAAATAGACATCAGAAGATTTTTTAAACGGAAAGCTGACAGTGATAATGACAATCCATCTTGTGCAACGGAGAAGCATGTGACCTCAGAGCCGTGTCATGACCCGGAAGCATCGATGCGCCTGCTGTCTCTGTCACTCCTGATCATCCTCCGACTTTAAAGAGCCAGTTGGACATTGGCTTTGCCCTCAACTCGACTCTCACAGGTACGTCGAACTCCTCTTTAACTGTGGGAGTATTCGTGCAAAGCTGAGCTTGATCAGTTATATAACAACCAGTATAAAGATAAGAACCAGTGGGCTAAAATTTTACCCCAGTTCTGAAATGAGACAGAGCGAGCATGGCAAGCTAAGGGAACCCGCGTCGAGGAAATACGGAAAGTTAGAATGGCAACTAACCCTCCGGCGGTAGCCCCGCCGTGCTAGCTTTCCAACACAGTTAACGCAGCTTTCAGATGTCTTCCACGGACCACAACCCGGGAAATGCTTCGAATTAAACTTTTTTTTTTTTTTTTACAGTTGCGTTAGGAGACCGGCGGAGCTAGTAGTGAAGGTGTTTGGCAGCCGGTCCACTCTCTAAGACCGTGACGCGCTTCACTTTTCAAGGCTAAATAAAAGTAAAATTAAATAAAAACGCAAACTACAGAAGAAAAAAAAAAAAAAAAACGAACGCTACAGCGTGCTTACGAATCCGGATGAAGCCAAGGGATAACAACAAAATTTCGGCCTTAGGCTATACGTTTTCAGACGAGCAGGATCACATCGGACCCCCCAATCTCTCGTTGAAGAAGACACAAAAAAGGTACTTTAAACCGAATCAAACGATTAGCGAATTGCCCCTGGTGGATGTCGCTAGAGCCTTGTTTGTAATGTCCGTCTAGGAACATTGACAGGTATTAGCCCCGTGCGCGACCGAAAGCGTCGCTGTGGTCGGCCTTCCACGATTGGCCGAACGCTGACTATGACATCGGAAAGGGGATTTATCATCGACGGAAATAAGACGAATGAAAGAACTTTAATTTTGACGGTGTTGACAGTGTTCCTTTGAGATCGCAATGATTTCAAGCTTCCACCGTGCTAATAACAAACACCATCGAACTTGTTGTTTGCAAGGTAATGACGTCACAAGGGGGAACCACAGGAGGGCGCCACAAAAACATCTCGTGCCTGTTTCGCCTGGTGCCTCATGCATGCGTGCAAGCGTGCGCAGCGTGCGCGTGAACGTAGCTTTGTCAAGCTTGTAATTGCAATCACGTGCCCGCCTGAGCAGAGAAATGGCGGCTGCCAGATACCCTGCTTGCTACCGTCTCGTCGACGACGACCTTGCCTCAGCTTTGCTCGTCCCGAGACAGGCTACGTCACGAATGCGCCGGATGTCACGCGGACTCTCCGCTGACTGGTCTCCCAGCTCTTGCCAGAGTGGGCCGTTTGTAACGAGAAATACAGCTATTAGGCTCAAAATACAAACGTGCGATTGCCATTTACGGATAGCGTGGATCTTATTCAGCACATTTCTGAACGCGACGGGTATATTTTAAATTTCGTTAAAGTATCCAACTCGGCTTGGTAACGTTTCGCGCTACGATTTAACAGAGGTGTTCGAAGCTGGCAAGAGCATCGCATGAAAATTTCGAAGAACAAAGTTACCTGACTAAAAAGATAAAAAAAAAAAAAAAAGAAGGTAGCGATTTTTTCTACTTACAGTGTTCGTCTGCTATCCACGCACCCTCTGACTGGCGCATCAGCAACAGGCATGACGCCGAATGCAGCCGCCATGCATGTTGCTCAAATTACTCGACAAACCATCGGTTTTATTTGTTTTGTCTCAGCTAATGGGTTTTATTGAGCGCGCGCCGTTTTCTATTAAAAAACATCGTCTGCTTTTGGCGCGACCGAGCGGTAGGCTTGCGCCATAAGGTCTTTTGGCGCCGCAGTGGCGCCGTGGCGCCGGGGCCCCTTCCGCCATCTGTCGGTTGTTGCGCCAGTCAGAGGGTACAAAGACAGCAATCAGTTATCGTTATTTTTTTTAATGTTTTTACTCAGGTATGTTTGCCCTTCGAAATTTTCGTGCGATGCTTCCACCAGCTTTGGACACCTCTGAATGGTAGCGTGATACGCCTCTATAGCTTTTTGTCCCGTGAATTCAGTTATCTCACTTTTGCAGAATTACACGTAAACCGCATTTATTTTAATAAAAAAAAGCTCGAGGTATACCTAAGCGTGAATGGGCGCGTTCAGTAGCGCCTCCCTTGCCCCCGAACGGAGTGAATCGAGTCAGAGCTCTTTGGATTTTCTCGCCGGAAATCGTCACCAGTCAGCGAATGACGTCATCTTTAGCTCCTTTGACTCTACGTGCACCGTCTCCGGACTCGGTGCTTCGGAGCTTGACTCCGAAGCCCCGGAGTTACGTGCACCGGAAGTGACTTTTGGCCGTCCAGTGGAAGGAGTCAGTGACTCCTTGACTCCGGGGCCGCTACTGAACGCGCCCAATGCGAAAGCATGCAAGCCGCTCGTCCGCTCCCTTTTTCGTCTGCTGCATACTTTTCGTCGCCGGTGAGCGCGCGTGCTCCCCTGGGGACGCTGACCTTGGACTTTCCGTGTTAAAGGACCCATGAAACGATTTTCGGACTTTCGGCCAAATAAGATGGCGTTTGGGGATGCCCCTCAACTCATACAATGTTTCCCGGGTCACGTGCGCATGACGCGCCGCGGGGTACGCGGCTTCCGGTCTTGTCCTCTCCTTAGCACTGTGGACGTCGCTACAGTGAGAGCAGACTCTCCCCTCTCTCCCCATTAATAGGCTGCTAAGAGCGGCCATTTTGACGGTGTGGAATGCAGGTTGCAAAAGAACCCTGGAAGCTAACCATCAGCACGCGCTCAGCAGTCGCGCACACAGCTACGGCCGCCAGTTGCAAACAGGTGAACCAGGCGCACGAGAAAGAAAACGAACCACTCAGCTGCCGAAACGTGATTTTATATCGCGTTGATCACACCGCTCGTCCGGTAGCAGCCAGCCAACGTTGCTAGGCAGCGGAGCAGCGGGGAGGGGATGCTTTGACTTACTCCGGATAGATGGCGCTGCGAAAACTTCGTGTACTGAACAAGAATATAAAACTTTCGATTCATTTGTTTCTGTTGGAACGAAATCATTTCTAAACGCTACCATTAAACTGAGAATATACTTGTTCAAAAGCGATCTCAATAACCGCACCCGCCGTGACGTCACAAAGTTAGTTCCTATGGCCGCCGTACGTGAAGTCCAGTCAAGAAATAGTTCCTTTTTGTTTTCGCGGTTACGCAGCGCATTCGCGACATTTCGAGAGAAGTGGTCGTGTTTTATGGTCCTTGTGCTAAAGTAAACCAAAAAAGGGTGATAAGGTGCACGTTCTCTCGATGTTAAAATCGTTTCATGGGCCCTTTAACGGCGCGCTGATGGACACGCAGCGCCATGGGGTGAATGGTCGTGGAAACTGACGAGCGCAGCGGCCAATGGGAGCCCCGTCGACGCGCGCCAGCCAATGGAACCAAAGGTGAAATCCATCAGCTTTACTTCGCTCCTTTGGGATCGGGGAAACTAGGTGCCGTTTTCGCGCTTCAAACTGATGACGTCAGCTCGCTCCATGGGACAGTTCGCCGGGATTCCGGCGATCTTCTCTGCCGCCTGTTATCTGTCGAGAGCGTCGGGAACCTCATTGACGGCATCCCTGAGCCAGCTTAGTGGCGAGCAAGGGTCACCCGACCCCGCTGACGACGTCACTTTTGCTAGTTTTTCTCTCCGCTCTCGCGCTTTCCTACCCTCGGTGCGCCGCAACAGACGGGTCTACGTCGTAATTTGTATTGGTTATTACGACGCTCCTGCTAATAATATCTAAACAAAACTTAAGACACATAGCTCTTAAGGTGTCTACATTACGAATTTTACTGTTTGCTAGAATTCAATGACCTTTCGTGGGTAGGCTGACACTCACAGGCAGTTCCTGGTTCCCACGTCCCTGTGCACGAAACCCCTCTTGTGCAGGTACTGGAGTCCTTCGGCCACCTGAATAGCCATGTCCACCAGGTCCTGCGTCACGAGCACCTAGCAGGCAGCGCAGAATTACATCAAAATGCGAGTTTTTGAATGAATCGCAAGATATCTTGTGTGGATACAGGGGTTCTTATGCTGTAAAGCGAGCCGGAAGAGTGGGTGCCTGCACAGTGACTGCGTTTACACGAATGTGACCGTAGCGCATTGAATCGAGATTTGACTATTGTGGTTGGTAGTAGATGGGTATAGAAGACGAAGAAGTAGGGAGGCAGAGTGCGTGTGATTGGTGCCCCGCTGCGCTACGATCGCATCCATGTAAACGCAGTCATAGAAAGCTCGAACTTTCAAATGTGCATTGAGTTGGCCAGTTTTACCTTATGAAATCTCAAGGAATATTGTCACGAATGACGAGGTGACAAACAAGGAATAACTGAGGAAACTGAAACGTTTAATGGGGGCGAACTTGTGCCCAAAAATAAAAAGAGAAATAAAGATAACAACAGAGCGTCGCGGGCGTCGAAGTCGGCGTAGCAGCAGAGTCGAACGCTTGGGCGAGACTGAGTCCGCCTGGTTACGCGGAGCCCCTTTCGTGCACGCGTGGGCTTCTGGAACATTCGGCCTGGAACATTCGGCGCGCAGAACATTCTAACCTAGAACGAGCAACACGGTTCTCGAAATTACCAGAAATCTAAATTGGAAGAATAAATAGCGGCGCTCCCAGAGATCGAACCCTGGGCTTTCTGCGTGGAAGGCACGCACGATAACCGTTAGGCCACGAGCGCGCTGCTTACTTAGTCAGCTGCGCTCGCGGCATTATTCCCCCCTTTAAAAAAGTGCATCGTCCCGATGCAGCACAAAACGAAAAAACAAAAAACAAATCCGAAACAAAAGGACAGCAGAATCGCCAGCCGCAGTTCACAGTTCACAGTTTGACGAGAGTTCAAAGTTCTATCGTTCGTAATACGGCTTGAGGCGCACGACGTGGACTACTTCGGGGCGTGGTTGGCGTCGTCTTGATGGTCTAGTTCCGTCGGGAAGCACCTCGTAGTTTAGGTCCCGAGACGGCGAAGAACCTTGTAGGGTCCAAAGTAGCGCTTCAAGAGTTTTTCGCTGAGACCACGGCGGCGGATCGGTGTCCATACCCACACCCTGTCTCCGGGCTGGAAGTGGACGTCCCGACGACGAAGGTTATACCGGCGTGCGTCGACTCGCTGTTGCTCTTGAATCTTGATTCTTGCCAGTTGACGAGCTTCCTCCGCGCGTTGAGAGATCAGTTGAGCGTCGTCGTTGCCATCGTCGGTTGGCACGTGAGGCAGCATGGCGTCCAGCATTGTGGTAACCGTCCGGCCATGTACCAGTTGGAACGGCGTCATTCCTGTGGTTTCTTGTACGCAAATGTAACGTACGGCAACACCTCGTCCCACGTCTTGTGCTCCACGTCGACGTACATGGAGATCATGTCGGCGATGGTCTTATTGAGCCGCTCTGTTAGCCCGTTGGTCTGCGGGTGATAAGCGGTGGTTCGTCGATGGCTGGTGTGACTGAGCCGAAGTACCTCTTGAGTCAGCTGTGCCAGGAAAGATGACCCTCGATCTGTGATCAGCACTTCAGGTGCGCCGTGTCGAAGGAGAATGGACTCGACGAAAAACTTGGCGACTTCCACCGCTGTTCCCGATGGAAGGGCTTTCGTCTCGGCGTATCGTGTAAGATAATCGGTCGCGACGATAATCCACCGGTTCCCTTGCGCCGATGTTGGGAACGGCCCAAGCAAATCCATTTCGACCTGCTGGAAGGGCGTAGTCGGGGCAGATATCGGCTGCAAGAGTCCTGCTGGCTTTGTCGGAGGCTTCTTACGTGTACAGATGGACGGTTTTCGGGAGTCTTGGCCAGTAGTACGTTGTCACGAATTCGGGCGAGCGTCCTGCCGTAGCCAAGGTGTCCAGCCGTCGGGTCGTCGTGGCATGCTTGAAAGATTTCTTCTCGCAGGCTGGCAGGCACAACCAGCAGCCAGGCAGGGTTGCTGGTTCCGAAGTTCTTCTTGAAGAGCACACCTCGCCGCAGAACGAAGCTTGACAAGTCTCGAGCCAGGACTCGCGGAACGGAACTTCCTTGACCTTCGAGGTGGTCGATCACGGCGCGAAGCTCCGGGTCGTCTCGTTGAAGTGCTCCCATGTCGGTATCTGTAACTGCTCCGAGAAAACGAGCGTCATCGTCGTCGTCGGTGCTGTCAGGAGGAGATTCGACTGGGGCCCTAGACAAGCAGTCGGCGTCATTATGCTTGCGGCCAGACTTGTGCACAATGGTTACGTCGAATTCTTGCAGTCGCAGACTCCAGCGAGCGAGGCGTCCTGACGGGTCCTTGAGGTTTGCGAGCCAGCAGAGGGCATGGTGGTCTGTGACCACGCGGAACGGGATACCGTACAAGTACGGACGGAACTTGGTTATCGCCCAGACGACAGCAAGACATTCTTTGTCGGTCGTTGAATAATTTTGTTCTGCCTTAGACAGCGCCCGGCTTGCGTAAGCAATTACTCTCTCTGCCCCTTCTTGTCGCTGAACGAGTACCGCACCGAGACCGGTATTGCTGGCGTCCGTGTGTATTTCTGTCTCCGCCGACTGATCAAAATGTCCGAGGATAGGGGGCGACTGCAGCCTTCGCTTGAGTTCGTCGAACGCTTGTTCTTGCTCTTCTCCCCACTGGAACTGCACGTCGTCCTTCGTCAGATGCGTCAGCGGTGAAGAAATCTGTGCAAAGTCACGCACGAAACGTCTGTAGTAGGCGCACAGCCCAAGGAATCTTCGGACGGCCTTCTTGTCCGATGGCTTGGGGAATTCGGCGACAGCGGACGTCTTTGCAGGATCAGGGCTTACACCCTGAGCACTCACGACGTGGCCCAAGAATTTCAGCTCTCCATAGGCGAACCGGCACTTCGAAGGCTTGAGTGTCAGCCCAGCAGATTTGAAGGCCCGTAGCACGGCTCGCAGTCGTCTGAGGTGCTCGTCGAATTCGGTTGCGAACACGACAACGTCGTCGAGGTAGACGAGACAGCTCTGCCATTTCAAGCCGGAAAGGACGGTGTCCATAACACGCTGGAAGGTTGCCGGCGCTGTGCACAGCCCGAACGGCATCACTTTAAATTCATACAGTCCGTCCGGTGTGACGAAGGCCGTCTTCTCACGATCTCGTTCGTCGACCTCAATCTGCCAGTACCCGCTCTTCAAGTCCATTGACGAAAAGTATCGGGCGTGGCGCAGCCGGTCCAGGGTGTCGTCGATGCGGGGCAGCGGATAGACGTCCTTCTTTGTTACTGCATTCAGCCGGCGGTAGTCCACGCAGAACCTCAGGGTTCCGTCTTTTTTCTTCACTAGGACTACTGGGGAAGCCCACGGACTGTTTGAGGGCTGGACAATGTCGTCATCAAGCATTTCCTGAACTTGCTTCTGGATAACTTCCCTTTCTTTCACGGAGACTCGGTACGGTGGCCGATGCACAGGGAGAGCGTCGTCATCAGTGATTATTCGATGTTTCGCAACCGTCGTTTGGCGCACCTTCGACGACGTGGAGAAGCACTCACTGAACTCGGCGAGAAGGTCACCGAGTTGTCGTCGCTGTGGGGCTGGGAGGGATGGGTCGATGTCGAGCTCTGACGGCGTGGTTCTCTTGTGCTGCGTCGGAGAGACGTCTTCTGACATCACGGCGATCGCGGCTGAGTCCGGAATTTCCTCGACGAAGCCCACAGCTGTACCCTTTGTAAGGTGCTGCGACTCTTGCCGGAAGTTGGTGACAATTAAGGGCTACGGTACGCCCGTTCTGGATCTCGGTTACGCCTCTTGCAATGCCAATCCCTCGTCCAACGAGAAGTTGGACGCTTCCTTCCAACAGTGCTACACCGCAGGTGGCTTCTTCGGTCCCGACGGGTACAAAGACACTCGACAGCGGCGGCAGGTTTACATGGCTGGCAAGGACTCGCACTGCAGCTAACGTCGCTTTCGGATTTTCTGCCGATGGGACAGGTTTCCGAAGCGTCAGCTTGTTCTCCGCAAGGTCGATGATGGCGCCGTATTCACACAAGAAGCCCATTTCGAGAATGACGTCCCTCGAACAGTCTTGCAGAATGACGAACTTCACAGGGCAGGTTTCGCCGTGGATCTCAACGCGCGCAGTGCACCTGCCGACAGGTGTGATGAGATGTCCGCCGGCGGTTCGTATCTGCGGTCCGTCCCACGACGTCGTAACTTTCCGAAGGCGGCGAGAGAGTCTCCCACTCAAAACGGAGTAGTCTGCTCCGGTGTCGACGAGTGCTGTCGCGTCGTGGCCGTCGATGATAACGTTGAGGTTATTCGACACTCTTGCAGAAACGTCGTTTCGGGGCGTTGAGGCGTTAAAGTGGGAATGCTCCGACGATCTTGGAGGATCTTGGCATCGTTCGTCTTCGGCAACACCACCTCCCGGCATTGCCGCGCCTAGTTTTCCCGACGGGAGGCGATAGGTGACAGGCTGTCTCGGCGAGATCGACGGAAGGGCGATGGCGAGCGTCGGGGAGACGGTGAGCGGAATCCTCGGGGAGTCGACTCAGGAGATGAAGAGCGGCGGAGGTAGTTCTCGATGTCCCGAGGTCGCTCTCCGAGACGTGGTCGAGGGTCGTTGGGTGCAAACCCTCGTAGGCCTAGCTGGCGGTAAGGGCATCGTCGGTAGATATGGTCGGCTTCCCCGCAGTGGTAACACAGCGGGCGTCGGTCGGCCGTCCTCCAGACGTCTGTCTTCCTCGGCGCAGGTTGCTCTGGGTGAACGTGCGCCTGATCTTCCTGTCGTCGGGGGTAGTGCGGCGTTGGGGCGTCTCTTCGGGGTGGCGCCGTGACTTGGCGGGGAGCTTGCGGCGGTCGTAGGGCCATGGCGGCGTAGCTCAACGTCGGTTCTTCTGGCGTCGTCACGTTGATGGGAATTTCAGGTTGGACCGCCCGTTTGACTTCCTCGCGCACAACCTCGGCGATAGAGAGTGTCGCTGGACGACTCGAAGCTGGGAGCAACCTGCGGAGTTCCTCCCGGACAACCTCCCGGATAATTTCGCGGATGTCCGTACCAGGAGCGTTCTCGCCGCCAAGCGGCGCGGTTGCGGCGACACCGGCGACACTTGGATGTCGCTGGCAGTGGGAAGCGCGCGCTTGGAGGGCGCGCTCGATGTTTGTCGCCTCGGTGACGAAGGCTTCGACGGTGCCCGGCGGGTTGCGCACGAGGCCTCCAAAGATGTCGTCTCTCACCCCGCGCATGAGGACCCGCAGCTTCTTGTCGTCTGTGGCTCGTGGGTCGGCACGGGCGCTCAGGCGGAGGACATATTCTACGAAGCTTGTGACGCTTTCGTCGGGGCCCTGCGTTCGAATTCGGAGGAGATCTTCTGCCTTCTCCCGTCGGTGTAGGGTAGCAAACGTCCGCTGCAACTCGGCTACACAGATGTCCCACGACGTAAGCGAATTGCCTCGTGATTCTCGAACCAATGCCTCGCAGTACCCTCCAGCGAAAAGTAGAGGTTCTGGAGGCACTGCTCCGCAGTCCATCCGTTGTGGCGCGCCACACGCTCGTAGTGCTTGATCCAGTCTTCGACATCCTCGTGGATCTCGCCGTAGAAGGGAGTCGGCGTACGGGGAGCGGCGGGCAGGTAGACGACGGCAGGAGCGGCGGGGGTCGGCGACTGGTTGGCCATCGTCGGCCTCGTTGGCTGCTTGGTCCTGGGCGGCAGAAGTCCGAATTCCGGGTGTAGGCCTTGGGTGCGACGACTGAACCGGATCTCGGTAGTGCCTTCGTTGGTTTTTCGTGGGCTTGGCGTCGGACTTGCACTGCGGGCCCTCGGAGGGGTACGCGGCAGGGGCATGCGTTACCCAGCACCTCCACCAAAATGTCACGAATGACGAGGTGACAAACAAGGAATAACTGAGGAAACTGAAACGTTTCATGGGGGCGAACTTGTGCCCAAAAATAAAAAGAGAAATAAAGATAACAACAGAGCGTCGCGGGCGTCGAAGTCGGTGTATACCAGCAGAGTCGAACGCTTGGGCGAGACTGAGTCCGGCTGGTTACGCGGAGCCCCTTTTGTGCACGCGTGGGCTTCTGGAACATTCGGCCTGGAACATTCGGCGCGCAGAACATTCTAACCTAGAACGAGGTACACGGTTCTCGAAATTACCAGAAATCTAAATTGGAAGAATAAATAAAAGACGCGGCGCTCCCAGGGATCGAACCCTGGGCTTTCTGCGTGGAAGGCACGCACGATAACCGTTAGGCCACGAGCGCGCTGCCTGCTCGCGGCAATATAACGTAGCTTTCTCACTGTGAAGAATGTGAAAAGATTTGCCGAAGTCAACGGCGGGCGTGTTCGGAGACGACCAAGGTAGCGATGAATGCAACTTGTGGCGCCATCTCCCGATAGACGCAGCGGACAGCGAAAGTACACGCCACCACTAGGTACAACCAAATCCTAGTGAAGTATTTCGTACGACCAGTTCGTTTCAGTCTGTTGTCTTCCTTGAACTAAAAGTTTCTCATTTTTCCGCAGCGCAGTCTTATGAGTTACATTATGATTAGTTATCACCACCTCGACTGCAGACTCAATGTTTTTCATCAAACTGTGCTAATTTAATTTCACTAGTAACTTATAGTTATTTAAAAGCAACTAGTATTTTTTTTGTAATCCCTGGTTTCTGTTGTTGCTAGCAGTTTGTTCCCGCCAAGGTTCCCCCCCCCCCCCCCCCTTTGATTTTTTTTTAGTTTTCGAAGTCTTCGCTGAAACATCCGGTCCACGATCGAGAAGCTGAATTTCTGTTGCATTTGTAATGTTTTAACTTCGGCTGTTCATTTGAAGTCAAATTTTGGGTTTTACATGCCAAACCAACCGGAAGGGCATCTGGCACGGCCCAGCGGAGGACTGGGGATTATTTTCGACCACTCGGGGATCTTTTGACGTGCAAACCGAAATCTCGGTTACACGGCACCTTCTGCGCATTAAGCCTCAGTTAGATTGCGGGAACCTTCGGCCAGGACTCGCCATTACGCGGGAATTCCAGATAGGATCTGATGAGGCTCCGATTGGGATCGGGCGCGGTCCGCACCTGGTCGGCGTGCCTGAGGAAGCGCTTGAGGCTTCCCCCGCTCATGTAGGGGTAGAGCAGCAGCGGGGGCCCGGGCTCGTCGCAGGCGGCACCGACGACGGCCAGCACGTTGGCGTGGTTCATGCCGGCCAGGGCCATGCCCTCGAGGACCAACAGGGACGTCTGCGCCGCCGACGCCTCGCCTGCGAGCGGGATGGATTTCTGTCGTTGTACCGTACCCGAGGAAGATTGATCGAAAGAATGTTTTCATTCGAGGAAGACTGTCGATATTGTTACCGGTTCATGAGGCTGCTAGCGAGAAAAATGGCGTACGAGGGATATAAGGACAATGACGTGTGCGGTCTCGAAGGTCCGCTTAACGCACCCACCAAGAAATGTTACACTGCTGATACACTGCTTATACATCATACGAAAGACAGCCTGCTGACACTGTCTGGGGCCTTCCTTGTACGACGGCACTGTCACATTTGTCACCTCGTCGTCTAACCCCCCCCTTTTCTTCCTCGCAATAATATGTAAAACTCTAATTTCCCAAGCAGTTTTCGGGCATTTTACTCACAGGTGACAGTCTTGACGATGACGTTCTGCTCGGTGCCCACTTCAGCCCAATCTTCGATGAGGACTCCATGGTGCACCTGACCGAACGTACCTGCAGTACACCACCATCCAACGTCCTATCATTATATCTAGTGTAGATTCATGTTGTTCGTTTTACGATGGCCACCCTTTCAATTCAAGCGGCAGTAGAGCAAACAGATTGACTCGCCAAATATAAGTGCATGATGATGTTGATGAACTCTTCACGGCTGCTATAGCAAGGTACTACTTACTTCAAAAGCGAACCTAATCCAGGAGAAGTTATGAAATCGTTTTTGTTTTCTTCTTTTCTTGTGGTTAGCGGAGCACGCTCGATTTCAGAAGTGGAAAATCATGCATCCACTACTGATGTAGAGTGCAGATACGTCCAGCAACAAACTCTTGGTTTTGGAAGCTGCTTTTAAAGCCCGACCTGCCACTGCCTTCTACGGCTTTGACCCTGCGCTCGTACACCGCGCAATGTTCCAAGGCAAGGTCTTTGACACCGCAGAACACATGGCGGTTGATTAAAGTTGGGTAGGAAAACACACGGAAAGAAACTAAGATAGAAAAAGAGACGAGAGCGTGCAGTAACGTCACAGCACCAAGCTCTGATTGGAAGGATAGTGCGTAGACGCCTAGGCTAGCCGCTTTCGTCGGTGTCCACTATCTCGAGAGACTGGGCAAAGAGAAGGTCATCTAGCCTTCGCCTCTAGCCGCCAATCCTTCCAAGCGGAGCTCGGCGCTCTGACGTACGTCGCCGCACGCTCTCATATCCTCCTCACCCGCAGTTTTCCTCCGTATGCGGAGAGCAAGTCGTCTGCTACTTGCGCAGGAGTTGCGGTGACGTCAGAACGACGCCGAGCTTTGATTGGTTTTGATTGAAAGAATAGTGGGTAGACCTCAATGCTAGATGCCTTGAGGTCAACCTACTATTTTTTTCAATCAACCAATAAGAGCTCGGCGTTCTGACATCACTGCAACCCATGTGCAAGAACTTGAAGCAGTATACGCTCCGTGCGGGAACTATAGGGGGCGCTTTGAAAAACGCGCGTAGCGCCGCTAGCGGAGGAGCTGGCGTTCGACAGTGAGGCGCGTTCAGCAGCCTGCGGCGCCTTTTCGCATGCCAAGCTGTGGCGGCGGAAGCGCACACGGACGGAACTTTTGCTTTTTGAGCCGACACGTTGAGGGTGACGTTGCATGAGTGCTGGGGCAGAAGGGCATTTAGCTGTTCTCCACTTCTTATATATTGAGTTTGAGTTGTTCTTATTGGGGTAATTTCTCTAGTTGCGGCCGAAAAAGGAGTTGGAGCAATTTTCCGAAAAGGAAGACGGCCGCCACCATAATTGCTTTGAGTGGGAAATTTATTTCGCTCGTCGCTGTAAACGTAGGACTGCTGGAACAATGATATTTGGAGGCGAGTGAGATGTTCACTAAGTTTGTGCACGATGTGTGCCAAGTTTCATTAAGATAGCAGGTGCGAAAGTTAAGTTTCTAACGAATAAAGAAATAAAGCTGTACGGGATATCCAATATTGGACCCAAAATGTTGTGTTATAGCGGGCTGTGCGAAGTGCAGATTTGGGCACACGGGTGCTTGGACTTGACAGTAACATGACACAGCACTTATTATACCAAAAAGAGGTGGCATAGGGAAACCAGGTGGAAATTTGGTTTGGGTGGCGTAACTCAATGGGAACCGGTTTTGACCATGAAAGGGCTGTCAAGAGAATGCCACTCGTCCTGGGAGGTGGGGACCTTACAGGTAGGGAGGGACTAGTGGACTGTACTTCCAATTGAAACAACTTTACAAAAGGCGGTTCCAAAGCCGAGAAAACAAAGTTGTTGGCCAACTCACGGTTTGGCCGTCAAGGGCTTTTGCGGTCAGCTGTTGTGTAATAACCTGTTGTGCGAGGTGCTGATTTTCGGCGCACAGGTATTCTGACATGACCGTAACTTAACACAACACTTATTATACCAAAAAGAGGTGGCATAGCGAAACCAGGTGTAAATTTAGTTTGGGCGGCGTAACTAAATGGGAACTGGTTGTGACCGTCAAAGGCTGTCAAGATAATACCACTCATCGTGGGAGGTGCACACTTTACAGGTAGGAAGGGATCAGTGGATGGTACTTCCAGTTCGAACCACTTTGCGATAGGTGGCTCTAAAGCCGAGAAAAAAAATGTTGTCTACAGAACTCGGGGTGTCAGCGTTTCCACATACAAAAGGAAGCTGATCAAGAAAGAAAGCACACCACATAAACTTCCATACTCAAACGTCGATTCTCCAGTGATTCCGAGTTTCATTGTAGTTTTCCTTAGATTCATATTTGTCCCTTTTTTCTACCGTTCGAATCTTTCTTCATGAAGTATAGATTGCGTGCCATACTTGTCCGGAAATATCATCGACACGTACAATGGGGACCAAACTTCTTTGGAGGGCATTCCTCCAACGAAATTGGCACTGCATACCCGCGAGTGTGGGATGGCATTTCAGTTCGTCCCATCGGTGCTAACACATGTAGGCGTTACTGGTACGAAAACAAACGCAGAGCGCAAAGCGGCAGTGTAGAATATGTCAGCCGTGCCGACACAGTGGCAGACATGATCGGGAGACCAAATTTCTCGCGTCGTACGGCATGGGTCCATCGTTGTTGCTGTCCCACAAAACATCGGCGAGGTGAAAAACTGTGAAACTTTGTCCCCACGAGATACGATGCATAACTATTGAAGCACTTAGGGCCGGTTGCACCAACGCCGCTTAGCGCAAAGCAGAGCTTAGCCGGGAACCTAAGCTAAGTTTCGGTTTCGTTCGGTTGCACCAAAATCGCTTATCGCTAAACCTAGCACTAAACTACGCTTATCGTAAGCGCTCAACATTGGGCGCTTTGCTTTTGGTTGTTTCTTAATCCTGGCTTTAAAACATGGCGGCTGGTTTGTGGCGGTCGACGCGGTGAACGAAATTGGTTGTACAAAGTGTTTTAGGCTACGACAGCGTGAGAGTCTCGACAGAATGGCCTTCGATTGTGACAAGGATGCAAAATATTGTCGCGTGAAGTGTTTATCGACCCCTGTTTTCAAGCTGGATCTCCACTCTCAGTGCGTGTTAGCCCTAACCGAGATACGTACGGAGCTGTGGGGCTCACGTCTGTCTTCACGTTGGTTATTTGTCAACGAGCTTATTCGTATGTATACCTTACTGATTTTCGCGTAACTGTAACATATTGTTATTTACCAGCTTGTTTATTTCTACTTGCAACGCATATCCTTCAATCCGATGAGCGCGTTGAATAGTGGCAGTACATGATCTCGGCGATCAGCTGATTGTCGACCCTTCTGCCGTTTGCATCAGATTGCGGCGCTTTTAGGTTATAAAACAGCGAAAAGTCAATTTCTTTTGTTTTCTGAGTTTCGAGAGAATCTTCAGTGAATTTTCCTTGTCTCGCGAGTAGAATCTTGGCTTCAGAAAACTGTATCGTTCCATAACCGTAACTTTTCTGGTGATCGCGCTTTTTAGGAATATTTTGCTTTATATATTTCATTCGTTGCGACGACAACTTCTATTCGTGGCGACGACAACTCGACGACTTCTATTCGACGATTTCCGGGCATTTTCGCAGCTGCCGTGGCGAGTTCGTCACCGTTTTGAACTTCATCGGTCTCAGGCATGACTTGATTTTAGTAGTGATCTTACCTGCCTACTTATTCTCGATGATGTTTTGTCTTCAGCGATGTAGCGAGTAGAGCGTCCTTCTCGCGTTCGGTGAGATTTGGGGCCCCCGATGGCTCCTTTATCTCAAAATGTGAGCACGAAAACTACTGTCACTGTCAAAATATTCTGTTATCAACCGATAATAAACACACAATCACAGATGTAAAGAGCATTTGTGTTTATTTAAGGCGTTGACTCCTGTTTTTGAAAGTTAAGCGAAAAAAAAATGATTGAATTTGGAGACCTTTAATTCGTTACTCACCGAAGAAATACAGCGAAAAGCAGACGGCGACGACGGCTACTACAGCAGGTTTTTTGTTTACATACGAGATTCCTCTCCGCCAATCGTATTCGTCCCTCTGAGCGTTCCCTAGTTCGCTCTGTTTGTCCCTACATTCCCTAGGCAAATCCAGCGTTTAGCTAGGGGCGCGTCTGTAAAGCCGGGTTAACGTTGGTGCAACCGGAATTTAAACCCGTGCTTACCCGAGCTCGGTTTAGGGCGCTAAGCCGACTTAGGAAAGAGCAGCTTTGGGTTAAGGTAAGCGACGTTGGTGCAACCGGCCCTAAATGACGCAGCACAGGCAGCAAAGCACTTCATGCTGTCAACCCAGCGCAACCGCACCGCCCCGACTTCAATGCGTACCAACGTACGCGGCGAGGTTTCGGTTTCGTTTTCTCTGGGGTTCTCACTGCACTACCTCCGGTACCGGCCGTGCGGCGGCGCGCCAGTCGCGTCGCACGGAAAGGGCAGTACAGAAAGTTCCTAGTGGCACGTCATCAGGCCCAGAAGTGGTCAGCAATGTCATTGAAGGCGGAAGTGTCCCGGAAGAATGGAGGTTAAGTAGGGTGAGTTTAATATACAAGGATAAAGGGGATAAGGGTGACATAGCCAACTATCGTCCCATAACAGTGACATCGGTAGTCTACAGGGTTGTAATGCAAGTTATAAAGAACAGATTGCAGACATGGGTAGAGGACGAGGGGTTGCTTGGCGAGTTACAAAATGGCTTTCGGAAAGAAAGAAGGTTGGAGGACAATTTGTTTACATTAACACAGTGTATCGAAGTTGCAGTTAAAGATAACAGACCTCTATGGATAGCTTTTTTGGATATTAAGGGAGCTTATGACAATGTGGTGCAAGGAAAGCTGTGGGAAATAATAAAGCACTTGAAGGTGGAAAATGGAATAATTAAAATCTTAAAGGACATTTATAGGGACAACAAGGTTTTTATAACATGGGAAGGAAGAGTGACAGCACCAGTAGAAATAAAACGAAGCCTTAGGCAAGGGTGCCCTTTGTCACCATTACTGTTTATGATGTACCTCCAAGGATTAGAGGAGAGACTAGAAAAGAGTGGAGCTGGCTTTGACCTCTCATACTACAGACATGGCGAGAAGATTGAACAGTCAATACCGGGATTAATGTATGCAGACGACATAGTACTAATGGCGGACAACAGGATGAATTTACAAAAACTAATGAGTATCTGTGGTGCAGAGGGAAATGAATTGGCATTGGAGTTGAGTAGTGACAAGTCGGCGATTATGATATTTAACGATGACGAGGGTGAAGTCCTTAAAATACAAGAATGCAATGTTGGGAGGGTCGACAATTATAGGTATCTAGGCGTGTGGATCAAGGAAGATACGGATTACCTCAGTGAACATGAAAGAGACACAACTGGCAAGGGCAATAGAAATGCAGCGGTAATGAAAAACAGAGCATTGTGGAACTATAACAGGTATGAAGTGGACAGGGAGATTTTGAAGGGAGTTATGGTGCCAGGCCTAACTTTTGCGAATGCAGTTCTATGTATGAAACCTGACATTCAGGCAAGGCTAGAAATAAAACAACGAGGGGTGGGTAGGCTGGCTCTCGGAGCGCATGGGAAGACACCAAATCAGGGGGTACAGGGCGACATGGGGTGGTCGTCTTTCGAAGGAAGGGAAGCAAGCAGCAAAATAGAATTTGAGGATAGACGGAGACAAATGGATGAGGGACGGTGGGCACGAAGAGTGTTTAGCTATCTGTACATGAAGGGTATTGACACAAAATGGAGAAAGCGAACAAGAAAACTCAATTCTAAATATGTGGGCAACAGTGGGGAGGTGGGTCAGGAAATTACAGTTAAAAAGAAGGTTAAGGAAACAGAGAGAAGTATATGGGAAGCCGGTATGCAAACAAAATCAGCATTGGAGATGTACAGGTTGTGTAAAACAGATATCGATAAGGAGAGTCTCTATGATAATTCAAGGGGGAGTTCCCTGCTATCTGAAGCCAAAACGGGAGTGTTGCGGACTAAGACATATAGAGCTAGATATCAGGAGGTAGACACCGTGTGTGGAGCTTGCGGAGAGGAGGAGGAGACGGCTGAGCATTTGGTACTTTACTGTAAGGGGCTTCACCCTGTAGTGGCTGAAGAGCCTATTAATATAACAACCGCACTGGGATTTAGGGATAGTGAGGGGAAAATAGACATGGGGAAGGTGGAGATAACCAAGAAGAGATTATCTGACTGGTGGCATAGGTCACGGGAAGGGTGAATATTTTCCTATTCCCTACTGGGTGAGCCTTTCTGCGGAAGGTGTGTGCACCCGGTTGCATAGAGGCGCCTCCGTCGTACGGACCGTAGCTTTTAAGACTAAATATCTAGATTTGTAACTAGTAAATTAAATAGCTTAAAAAAAATACTGGCTAGGTAGCGCAAGCCGCCGCCCGATTCAAAGAGTTCAGCCCCATCCATCCATCCATCCATCCACGGAGTGTCACTCACCTTGGTGTAGCGTCTCAAGCAGCGTCACCTTGTGCCGCTCCACGCGGATCTCGGCGAGACGCTCGGCGAGGGCCGGCGCCGCCGGACACGGGGACGAGCATCGGGACACGGCTCCTGCGCGTCGACGACTCCCGTTGAAGCGAACACTCCGGGAAAACCCATAGTACGGGCGGGTCCGTGTTTTGCGGGGTTTATCTTTCTTCGAATTGGGGGTGTCTTTTCGGGGGTTTGTTTTTCACGGATGCGGTGTTTTTGGGTGTCAATTTCCCCAACCCAGATAAAGGGTGTGTATCATTTTCGGGATTTATCGGTATTTACCGATAAATCGGTAAATCGGTATTTATCGATAACACGGAACCCTAGATGAGAGGTTCATAGAGCGATATCTGAAATTTTGTGTTGGGCGCTTGTTTAGACAGCGGGAAGTATATAGCTCAGCTCTAACGGGCGTCCGGTGTCTGCTATAGATGAGGAACGCGACCGCTCGCCTGTACGACATGCTCACCCTGATCGAAACAGGCAAGGGTGGGGATTGAGCCCAGGATCCCTGGGTTGAAAACACATAATTCTGATTTGTTGGCGAACAAGCGTCGGTGTCTGTCACCCTGGCGAGACTATATGCCGTATCAGAAAGTGAGGACCAACGAGTCGAAGTGTTTGTTGTCTTCGGATTAGGGCAACATGGCATACGGCAGACAAGTCGACCAAAACGCGTCTCTCCGCGCTTGAGAAAGGAGGCACGGCAAAAGTAAGAGGGAATCAAGACGGTACTCTCTTTAGTGTAACAGCATCTCGGCAGTCAGTTCCTCGTTTATTGTAGCTCCATATGGTAGTTGATAGTCGACAAAACAGTGCAGCCTTCGAGGCCTTCTCTAACTTTTTTCTCGAAGTCCGAGCCCTCGTTCGTTAAGAAACAGTGGATTTTTGACAGCCGCGGTAAAGGCAAGACAGCCATTGCTACAACTAAAAACTCTGGTTCATATCTTACGATAGACCGCAACGGACGAAGCCTGCGAACATCCTCATCTTCCACCATGGAACGTCACCGCACTCGTATGGCGCCCGATCCCGAACGTCCTTCGACGGGTTGATTGGACACAAATCTCGGCCGAACGCTCACGCAGCACTCACGTTCAATCTGCGTCTAATGGCTGACCAACTACACGCTGTATAAATATCCACACAACCCCAATCATTATTCTGCGTCTTCGCTCGATCTCAGTATGATGACGTCAGAATTCTAACGCGCACGGGCTTGCCCCCGTCCGGAGCAGTCTTCCAATCAGAGTCCAGCAGAGTGACGTCACTGTAATCCTCTGCACAAGGAGCAGAGGAGCCATGTGCGTTTACCGACTCACCGACCGTGGACCCGGCCCGACTACAGGCACCCAGGCGGAGGGGAGGCGTGGGGGACTCTGGCAAAGCCGCCGTGCCCCACGGGCGCACCGGACTCTCCTCCAGGGGCCCGTCGGGCCACGCCTGCTGCCACGAGGCGGCGTCCTCGGGCCCAGGTGTACTGCGAGAAGACGCAAACATCAAGCTTAAAAAAAAATAAAGAAATAGACATTTGTGTTTTTAAAGAAATTTAGCCTGTGCAGCACCTGCACGACTGCTAACCTGGGACCTTTAACGTGCATCCTGCAGCAGGGATACATGAACACATGCCGGCACGATGATGACCAAGATCTCAACGGGCAGAGGTTGGGATTGCACGTTCTCCGAAGCTGTTGTGTGCTAAACACTCGGTTGACTCAGTCAACAACGGATAGTTTTCGATAAAAAAAAATACTCGCGCGCTCTTCGTTGCACGCATATGCATGAATGAACGTGTTTAGAATTTAACGGCTTTTTTTTCTCTTGCTCTTACATTTTTACTCGACTTCTTCAATGATGGGGTGCCGTCATGTCCGTGCCATGGCGTGGCGGACATGAAGGCGCCCTACACCATGCACCGTCTTCTTTGACTCCTTGAGCCAAGTATTACCGTACGTTCGAAGGATCAGCCGTTGATTTTCCTGCTCAGCCCATTCATGCAGATTCAAACCCGCTGAGAGAACCTGACTAGGCTACGTTGTGATGGAATGTACTAGGCAGACTGACAATTGACCCATAGCTTATTGCACTATAAGCAGGCAAAATGCCAAGCAGGCGAAGTAGTAGCCGCCCAAAAAGGCTAGAAAAGCCTTATCAAAGTGATGATGGCTCAAAGTAAAAAAATTAATATGGTTATATTGCCAGAACTTTTTCTTTCATTGAGATGAATCTGAAAGGTGCATATTTACCAGAAATTTATCAACTTCTATATCCGGAAAATAAAAACGTCTTTCCATAAAACCCACTTTCTCGTCACAAAAAAAAAAAAAAAGTTTATAGCTTTTTTTTGTGTTTTTTTTTTTTTTTTGGGGGGGGGGGGGACGCAGATTAAAAACGCCACAGTCATGCCCAGCTAGGATGCAACTATTCCCGGCGCTGCGGGCGACGCAGCTGGAGCGAGACGTGTGTTGACACGCACAACGCGGAAGCGTGGCCTTTAGAAGACGCCACGACCCAGCTGGATCGAGGGGTGAAATCAATTTGACAGCTGACCAACTCTGCGGTAAAACGCTTTTTGGAACGCTTTATTTTTGACGCCGAAAGCAACTAAAAAAGGCAAAATTTTGAAAGTCATCGATTTGCCTGAAAGATGGTTCAATACATTAATAGGCACATGTGAACACAGTAACCCAAATTACAAGTCCCAATAATTCTTTTTTGTCGCGAGGTTATTGATTTTTTAATTACGGTCTGAGGAGCTTAGATTCTTTGTACTCGCAACACTGAAATCGTGGCGTCAAATGTTGTTAGAGAGGTGCCGTACAGCTTGCTCCCGACGGCCAAGCTTAATGGTATGAAATGAATGCCGGGGAAGCTCACGCCAGCAGAAAGAAAAGAAAACGCTCAATAATTTTGTTGTTGTTTTCTAGACTGCCTGCTTGACTTGCAAGGTATACATGTGACGTCATCACACTTAATAGCGCGGGAAAATTTGAATGTTGGATTTTGGCAGAGAGAGAGAGAGAAAAAAACTTTTAATAAACAATTAGTTTGGCTTTTCCGAGGAGAGAGGAGCACTCATTCCAGGGCCCTTGTAGCTGTCGCTGCGGTTGGGGCCCGCGAGACCAGATTACGCTGGTCGTCCGAATCCCAGCTGGACAGAGCGCAGCTTCCCACTGCCCGGCGTTAGGGTTGAAAACGGGGGGGGGGGAGGCAGCTTGAATCCTAGGGCATGCCCACGTGATGTGATATAATGAAGCCTTTTCGGTGCACAGGGGACATTTGTTTTGGATTTTGTCAAAATCTTAATTTACCGTTTTCTCAATAGCTATTTTGAATTTAGAGATAATAAATAGCTTGCCGGGATGAGTAAGGCCTGGGTATTCCGAAAATTTGTTTAGATTGGGTAAGTGCTGACTGTTGGGCGAGTTGGTATTGTGCATTAGAAATTATATGATTGCTCTTTAGGACAAGGAGAGTGGAAGAACAGCGCTCTGTGTTGTCTGTTCTTTTACTGTCCTTGTCCTAAAGCGCAATCCAGTTTTCTAATAGATTGGGTAGCTCAAACTATAAAATAAAAAAACAGGCGTCTCAGAGGCTTGCACCCATGGCTGCACCTTTTCAGCGCCCTTATTTCAAGTAATACGCTTTTTTTAATAAAAAACTTGGGTGCCGTTGAATAGAGTACCCTTCATTTTTGAAGGGCACAAAAAAGAATACGGAGTAGGGTGCTGCTGCGGAAAAGCGTGTAAGCCACCTTACATCAGCTTCAAACAGCTTTACGGGGTGTTGTTTCAGTGACTACGATGAAATAATCATTGCTCATATCCTAATGCCATTAACTGGGGGCGCAATCCTTGAACTTCGAGACACGTGAACAAGGCAACACACTTCAAGACGCGTGATTGCTCTTAGGCAGCCACCCGAGGACGAGGATCTTTCAATGGTCAACAGAGTCGTGATTCCGGTTCCGTTTGCGCTTCTTTGCGTCTCTATTCACGGTTTCTCTGCATGTGCAACTGTATGTAGCGCGTGCTACTTTTTGAAACATGTTGCTAAAAAAAAAATCTTTCAGCCTTTCCACTTTGGTGAAGAACGAAGAGCAGCGGAGCTGTACTATGTGCCGCCATCTATGAGCGACGGCGGCAACCGGTAAACCGGTTGTCTGGTTGCCGCGCGCTCGCTCATAGATCGCGGTAGTTGTCCAGTGGGTTGTGTCGAGATTTGTGTATCCACGGACACGAAACTGGGGAAACTAGCCCTTAACAGCTCCGCTATAAAAAAAAAAAAAAAAAAAAAAAAAAAAAACATTCCGAGGTGCTGCTAAGATTGCCAAAACGAGGATGTTCGCCAGAGTGCTTCAAAAGCCCCTGGACAAGTTCATTTACACCCTCGAGGGTGAAAAGCACCCTTAATACTTTGGCACCCTCAAAGAGTAAGAGAATATTTGTTGCTCTAAGCATGACAACCAAATTAGGCACTTTTCAAGAGTATTCGCCACCTAGCAGTCGCTGCGCCAATTTTCCGAGTCCGCCATTGTTCGGGCACGTACTCTGCACATGTATTGGGCACGTGGGCTGCGTCAGCATGCGGCGTGAACTCGGCTCAGCTAGGCTCAGCTCGTGTTGAGAACGAGTGCTTCGTCAGAATTCTTCACTCATTTAGTGTCCAATAAATGGCGACGGTCAGTCTTGCTCGATGGGGTTTCGAAAAAAGAGACAGAAACGTTGCGTACCCGAGCGCGGTGCGTGCCTTGCGTGCCCGTACCATCCACGAGGCGGTGGCGGCGAGCGCGGCTGCGGCGACGGCGGCACAGGCGCAGCCCGCGGCCACCACGAGGGGCCTCGGAGGGGCGGACACCGACGGGCCCGAGGGCGCGGCCACGTCCCTGCGCCAGGGCTCACTCCGGGCGCAGATCTTCTTGCGGGGGACGGACACCGACGTGGCGTTGTTCTCCTGCGCACGAAAGACACACGTGTGAAGGACTCTCCAAACAAGACGCAGCAGATGCCGTGCACGGCATTTGCTGTGTCAGAAGTGGAGGGTTTCCTCTAGTTCCGGTCCGCTTTAGAACGTCTTTTATTTATTTATTTTTCTTGCGGAAGACAAAGCTATTTTTCGCTCGCGTGCCTTTGACAGAGTCTTGGAACGTGCCCATTACGTAAGTTCAGACAGTCACTCACACGCTCTACTAGCTGTTGTTGTCAGTCCCCAGCCTTTGCCCCGGCTTTCCGTAAACAAGAAAGGGGAGAAGACGGCAGCCAGGAGGCGAGAACGAGAGCTGCGCTATTTGAGTGGAACATATTCTCACTAATAAAAACGTGCGCGCGCGCAAAAACTTTCACGCTTTTCAAAAAAACGCGCTCGTTTTTTTTTTTTTTCTTTTAAATTTGTGTTTGTTTTGTGCATGGCAATTGCTGTGCACAGCATTTGCTAGGCCGCAAGCGGAGGTTTTCCCTCCTCTTCCGGTTTGTTTTGGGACGTGCGTTTTCCCGGGGGGAAAAGCCACTCTCCGCCACGACCGGCTCGCGTCTTTAGACGAAGCTTCGGAGCGTGCTCTCTCATGACGTGGGTCCGGACGCAACCGCTCACACGCTCTGCTGGCTGTCCGTCAAGGTCTCCGCTGTCCCTAACTTCCCGAAAACAAGACAGGGGGGAAACAAGAGGACCACAGCGAAGAGGCGAGGAGGAAAGCCGTTCTGCTTGCGTGGCTAGATGGCCTCGCTGAAAAATGTACACGCGCGCCGAAACGTTCACGTTCTTTTAGAAGTGGGCACGCTTTTTTCGTGTCCTGCTTGGACAGCCTTACACGTCCGCCAACAAAGCAGGCGGCACGCATCCGTTATAAACCTACTTCGATTATGCATACAGGAGGTAAGGGCGTAAGGCGCCCAAACGAATGTTATACGATATATTAGCATCTGAACGGCAAATACAGTTACCAAGGGCGAAAACAAAAGCCTTGGGCTGGTCGCTGGAGGCCCGTCCGCGGAAAGTAGACGGAGAGATCAGAAAATCATCTAGATTGATTTCAAACATGATAAAAAAGACTTCATTGACGTCACCGAAAAAAAATATCTAGAATTTCCCCAGCAGATCCTAAGCAGTAAAAAAAAGAAAAAGAAAGAACGTTTACGCAGTTAGAAGACGGCGCAAGATGCTGTCGCATTTCAACGGCAATCGGCACACGGCGATTTCGGCAACAATTTCTTATTATGGGAAACGCCGATTAGGTAGTTACGCAATGTTAAAAGTAAATGCAGAAAACAAAACTAGCACTAAGCTATCGTTTTCTCTGGTTTCCGGCTGCGTTTTGAGACGATTCGATCGACGTTACAATGCGCCTTCTCCTACGCTGATTTGGCTTATGCCTATGTACCGACCGGGTACCTGCGACGTTGTCGTATGGGTGGAAGCGGGACCACGTGGCGAAAGGCGCATTTTACGATCGGTTCCAACGAGTGCGTTGCTTCCACTGCGCTCTCAGCTTAGCGGTGAACACAGTACTGTGGTTCGAACCAGACGACAAAGTTTCAGAAGTAACCCTTATCTTTGTCATCGCAAAATACACTAACACGAACCACAGCCAAGTTTTAAATCGCAACTGAAACTGTATTACACATTTATCTCAACGTCTAACTTGCATGCTTTCGCTTTCGAGAAAACGAACCACGGACAAGCGTTGAACTCGCAACTGTAAGTTTGTTTCAAGCTTTCTCGGAGTTTAACCTCAAAGCTAAGGTTCTGAATGAATAGATGGATGCTAACGGCTGTACCCTTTATAACGGGCGGTAGCTTGCGCCACCTGGCTTCTGCGAACTTTCGGCTTTAACATTGTGCTTGACGAGTCTAGAGCCCCTGGAAGTTTATAAACGTTCGAACTCGCGACACAACTTGTCCTTGTCTTTTTTGCGCTATTTTATATGTTTAACTAAGCTAACGAAAGCACGCTGGGATTCCATTTCCCATGTATTTTGTCAATAAAGGCAACGTGGGCGTTATTTTCTTTACATGCCACTACTAGAAGCTCGTTACATGGCACGTAAACAGCGTCTCGGTAAGGATCATGGCCCGGGCCCGGGGGGAGGGCTTTGCCCCCGGATCTCACCCGATGCCCCCCCGAAGTCTACGCCTATGGACACGAGTGCTGCACCAGTGTTCGACTGGCACTCGTGGTTTGACTGATTTAACACCAGTCTCAGCCGAACAATCCTGTCCGACTTATGCCCCGCGTTGTCCTCCTTAGGTAGCGGCCGAAATTCAGCCCCACGTCTCTGTCACCCGGGAGGCATTGTCATACCACAACTTGACACCGGGACGTCACATGACAGAATGGCGTTACCTAACTTTACGTTGTCACGCTTTCCAGGAGTGCCTATACATCACTAATGCATTCTCAATATTTAGTGTTCAAAAATCAAAATAAAAAACGCCTTTTTTTGACGATGACCAACGTGCCAACGTGCTGTTTACAAACAACCTTGCGTTTGGCCATATCGGCTGATTACGGCGCCAGCGTGTCGGTATATGGAGTTATATTGGTCTCTTCGCGTAGCCATGGCCGAGTAAAGGCTTACCTGGGAGACGTTGAGCACGATTCGGACGGGCACCTCGGCGCTGGCCTGGCCCGTGCAGGGCAGGCGCACCCTGAACGCGCGCGGCGCCGACGGGAGCGTGCCCGTGGGCTCCACGTCCAGCGACGGCCTGGCCAGGGCGCCGTGACCCTTGCCCTCGGCTACCTGCACGTCGAGCGCGTAGGCCAGCGGCACGGGCCCCAGGCCCTGCCAGACGAATTCCAGCTCGGAAACGTTGGCCGGCACCGGGACGACGAAGCCCAGGGCGTACTCGTTGCGGCGCCCCTCCTTCACGTAGTACAGCTCCACGTCCAACCCTGCACGGGAAGCACAAGGGCTCTTGGCAAAGTACAAAAGGGGACGAGGCAAACAGGACACAGCAAATGCCGTGCACGGCATCTGCTGTGTCCCGTTTGAACAGCCCTCGACGCGTGCGTCATTCTGCGCAGGAGAACAACGCCACGTCGATGACCGTCGCCTCCAAACGTCATGGCTTTACTTAGTGTTGATTAAGATAACTTGGCGAACCGTGGACGCTGCGGCCCTCGCGACCCAATAAGGGCGTCGGAGCAAGGCACGTGACAACACCAGGGTCGAGGCCACGGAGACCTCGTTGTCGTCAGAGCAACAACGCCGTTCGCGACAAAAAAAAAAAAAAGTTCTAGGCCTTTTTTTTCTTTGAACGGCGATTGAAATACGCGCATTTGCATCTCTAGCGACACTACGCTACACAACGCTGAAGAAAAACGAAGACATGTTACTTTTCAACGATATTTAATTCGGATCGAGCCTATTCCAAAACATTTTGTGCCTTTTGAACGATGTCTGAACGATCGCAGTCCTGTAATCGACCACCTCCGCTCAAAGTGTCGTCCTGGGATTAACTCTCGCCACAGATTGGCGGGTAAATTGAGCATATGGTTGTCTCAGGAACTGTTCCAGAAGAGATCGCACTCAGACGGCATGGTTGCGGCGGTGGACGTTCATTCCGTAGTTGGTTGGTTCCGCAGCAGACGACACCAACAAGGGTGAACGGCCTGCATTTTTAAGGTTTTGATGAGAAGGCAATAAATGCCATAGACTGGTGGCTGCTGATAAAACCCGTTTGCTCTACTGACGTCTCACTCCTGGTTAGCTCAGTTGGTAGAGCGCTCCACTGGAAATGGAGAGGTCCCTGGTTAGATACCATGACCAGGCGGATGTTTTCGATCGCGCACCAGTCACCTATAGCTGTTTTTGGAGATTTGTGTTTGTTCTTTGTCCTTCTTGTCCCCCTTCTCCAGGGATTGTTATCGTCACCCTTTCCAGCTCGTTTGCACCTTTGCATTTATTGCATTATCATCAAAAGAACTCAAGCCTTACATTGTGCACAACGAATTCAGGGTATGGGTGTGAACCTAAATAATATGTGCTGCAGGTTTATGCCACAGTCTTCTGTGTTATGTGTGCTGTTTCTCGAGTATTCTGGTGGTTATACGGCATTGAAGTCGACATGCAGTATTAGTGGTGCGTGTCACATTGTCGGGAGAGCTAGAAAACGGCATGTGAAATGCACAGGCGCGGCTATTTGGGAACTATTGGATAGACGAGAAGACTTCTTCCTCAACTCTGATAGGTGACAAATGCAATATTTACAACTATCTTTTATAGTGCTGAATGCAAGTCATGGGCATAACGATCCTCTAACTACTTACATTTAAACTGAAAACCTATTTATGAGATTGCTGATGCTGTCCAGGTTCAGTTTGTTGAAGGTTTGTCAGGTAACACTGGGGTACTATTTTTTTTTTGTACCTGGATATATATATATATATATATATATATATATATATATATATATATATATATATATATATATATATATATATATATATATATATATATATATATATATATATATATATATATATATATATAGAACATTGCGATTTGCCTAAGAAACTGGATTAGGGTTTTGTCATTGCTGCCAAGAAGGCAGAAACAATAAACATATGCTGCACAAAGTAGTTACAACTCAGTTCTTATGACAACATTACTGGGTAGTTAGAAATCTTCACAATTTGTCACAAGCATGCGATGAAGCACACTAGCTTTCTCCCATTAAAGCTTGTGTTGCAGTGTAAGGTAGCTATTTAGTTAATAACTTACTGGAATATAAATGGTAAGATCTATAGTTACATTCTAGCTGAGAAGTCTTTCTCAGAAGATGTTCATTGCTTTTGTAAACATTCTATTGGCAAGCATTTGGCGCTAAACGTTTTGCACTTACGCATGCAAAAAACAACAACAACACATTTTGAGTTTTAATAAATTAGGCCACTCGTCTTCAGTTACGACTTCTGACGTTTTAATTTCACTCAAGAGTGTGGTTATTTCGCAATCACTGCATCTCGTAATTTAATGATAATTACTTTTCGTATAGTCATTCATCTTCCAAGAATAATTACACCACTCAGAATATTGCTTCTTACAAATAAACTCAACATATCTTGCGACAACGTTAAACAAGTACAGAATTGTTCCATGTAATGTCGAACATTCGACGCCGCAATACTTTTCCCGAATAATAGAATCTACTTCCGAGCCTAAATTATGAGTGCAGTGGCACTTTAGCTAATTAAAGGCGCTCGTGTGACTAAAAAACGAGCAACTGCGACGGTCGATCTACGTGCGTCGCTTTCGTTTCGGCAATTCGACGCGCGCCCCCGATGGCCTTCCTTTGCGACGTCAACAATGACGTCACGCGCAGGCCTTGTCTTGTAGGTGCTAAGTGGCACAGTCACGGGAAGGGTGGGAACGGCAGGGCGCGTCTTTCGAACGCCCGGCCTCCAACGCGCGAAACACACCAACGCTTGCACGAGACGCCCAAGCGTTGGCGAAGGCACAAACTCGCGCTGGGGGCCTGACAACTGAGGCTTCTCCCAGCCTTCTCACCACGTTAGCGACTATGCGCGCCGAGAAAGTGAGGGAGAGGAGGAGGCATGGAGCGCGCGGGGACGTCAGAAACGCCGGCCTCTGGTTCGAGTGATTAGTGGGTAGACCTGCAGCTAGAGCTGCTCCTACTGCACTCATCGAACGCGTTAGAACGCGGAACGACGGCGTCCGGAGTTTGGCTCTCGCATTCGAGAGCGTTCGACGAGTGCAGTGGAGACAAAGGCTGCTAGTTTTAGGTTTACCCACTAATCCTTCCAGTCGGAACTCGGCGTTCTGATGTCTCCGCGCGCTCTCGTCTCATCCTCTCCCCCACTTTCTGCCCGCATATAGTAAGAGAAAAACATTTGAACTGAAGAACAAAAGTTGTTCGTTCTCATCTCTTACTTCCTCCCTATAATTGCCTGTTTCTTCTCTTACCCATTTTCCTACCTAAATACTCACTTGAACACCCCCCCCCCCCCCCCCTCTTTTCCCCATCTAAGCCAGAATGATCTGTGATTTCCATTTTTTTTTTGTGTGTGTGGCGCTTACAACTATTACTGAAATTGGGAAGGAAGGCGTGCGTTTTTGCTCGTTAGATAAGCCTGCATGAGTATTACTACCCGAGGCGCACCACAATTAGGACCTGCCGAACTTCGAAATTCGGTGAAATCGTCATTGGCAGCTTCTTGCTTTCGAACGCCACGAGCATCGAGCTCGCGGCGTTCATTGTTATTTACTTTATTATGAGTCAATATCAGGGAGGTCAAATATGCGTGCAACAGTTGAGATCGAATTAAAAGGGGAGGGGAGAGCGGCTTGTCCGTGCATCCCTAAAAAAAAAAAAATAAGAAAAAAGATGCCTGGTGGACGGGAAAGTTCGAATATTACGCTAATGCACGTTCAGCTCGCTTTTTAGCAATATATGATTACGGTTCTGTGGTGTAATTAGTAACAATTATCACGACATAGAAAGCTGTCGGTTAGCTCCAGAATCAAGTATACGTTCAAGCGAAACGGATCGTTTTAAAGCATACAGTTTTTTTTTAATTTGTATGTTTATCTGCGAATTTGCCTGCTGAATTTAGGGGAAAAATCGACGTCACGTGCGTGACGCCACAGTGTCACATGACACCAAAAACTTGAAAATGTGACGTCATTCCGTGCCACGTGACCTTACGTGACGTCAAATCACGACGTCGATTGACGTCACACCAGTTGGCCACGTCATACGTCCTATCACGCGACATCATGGAAAGACGTGACACGTCGACCTGACACCGCGACCTCTACTCACCTGACGTCAATTTCCTCGCTAAATTTAGCGGGGGAAAAAATTGACGTTGTGTGACGCCAGGTCACGTGACATCAAGGTGTCAAGTCCTTGCGTCACCTGATGCCGGGAAGTCACGTGACGTGCGATCACGTGATTTTAATTTTCCCGAATTAAGAAACAATACGTTCTTCACTCCCCGAAACGACTGCTTAAGGTCGGTTCACACAGGGGCGCTTTCCTACGTTACGTTACGAACGCTTACGAACGCTTACGTCGCGCGTCACCGGGACATCCGTGCTCCGAATGAAGCGTGGCGACCGATTCAAGGAGCAGCCCTCCTTGCGACATACGAAGCAAACGCCCCTGTGTGAAGCGACCTTTTATTCTAAGCAAATTTAAACGATTGCTCCTAAAATATTGCATACTATGCGTTAAAAAAATAAATGTAGCATTTTTTTTTTAATTTCTACCCTTTCACTAAAGCAATTACGGGCAGCGAATATTTAAGACATTGATAGGTACAATAAAACTATGTTTTTTTATTAATTTTATAAAACAACGAAGAGATGTTGCATCGAAGGAGCTGGTTCAATAATAAACGAGCTAAGTATACACTACAAATCTAGACACCATATGTTTCGGTTTCCTCTCTCCGACAACGAAAACGACAGCTGCCATCGCCGCTCATTTGCTAGTTATTGTAAATTACACATTCGAGATTAGTTGCGGGCAGAAATAGCTTGTCTCGCAGCTAGTGCCAGTATTTGTCCCGAAACAGCCATTTACACAATTAAATGCGAGGAATGATGAAGTGAGCACAGCGCATTATTTCTATGCGTATTTCGTTCTTTATTCAATTATAGGTAAATAGTGTTCACCCGAAATTATAAGACAGGTGACACGAGTGAAAATAGTGAGGATGGAAGAAAATAAATTATCTCGGACACATCTCTTCAGCTCGAAACAACATAGCCACGGCTTTACCGATCACTCACTTTATCGAACTGAGTTAGAAACGCGATTATGAGAAAAATAAGCAACAAAAATACCGCGATCTGTGCACCATATATAAATTTCAAGCACATTTTTTAAATGCTAGACTTCGATAACATTTTATCCCGTAATCGCACTCCATAAAACAGAGTTGATTCTGTACTGTCCCGCGCAAGGACCGACAACTTATTTTACTTTATTCGAAGTAATATCGGGTGAAGCTCTCGGTCTAAATCCCCGAGCCCATGTCCACAGAAAACGACTTTAGCTTTGAACTCGGGTAAACTGGCTTCTCTTCCGATTGCTTCTCGGCCGTTTTCAATATATATATATATATATATCTTTATATATTTTTTGTTCTCCCCTCTTTTCGCGTTTCTGCAAAGCCCCGCAAGAATAAAGAGCTCCCGCGAAAGCTTTCCACGCAAAAATTTACGCGTGTCACAGAGTTCGAGAGCTTATAGTCGGCGAAATGAAAAGCAAACAAAAAGCTTGGTGAACGCTTTTGCGCGTGTATATATCTTTTTTATTATTATTATTTTTTTTTTGCTTTTGCTCGCATTTAGTAGTTGTTGGCGACGCTATCTCAAAAAAAAAAGATAATAAAAATAAAAACTTTGTTCTATTTCTTTCGGGGCTTTACTAAAAGCTGATCGGTAATGCCCGCACTACCACGGAGAGTTGTGTGTGTGTGTGTGTGTGTGTGTGTGTGTGTATATTTTTTTAAATATTTTATTGGATGTTTCGCAAATTTATATGTTGCGCTCCTCTGGGAGTCGTCCCCTTTTATGGCTATAGGAAGAGGTGCGAGTGTTGTGGCGCCCGACTGACGGAAATTCTAAAAAAAGAAAAAAGGAAAAAAAAAAGGATCAAGGCTGTGTTGGAAAAGAGACTTCGTGGTTTCCTCATCGTAAACAAAAAACATTTTTTTTTTAATTTAGCGGAGACAATAGAATTTTTTTTTTTCCAGGAGTGCGCGCCGTCTGGCAGCTGCTTCGCCAATCATCTATTGTTTTAGTCACGTACTCTGAGCATGTATTTGACACGAGTACTCCGTCGACGTTCGACGTGAACTCGACTCGGCACGTACTGAGCGGAGAAAGCTCCGCATAATCACAATTTTAATTCCATAAAAAAAAAGTATGTTCAGGTGATTGAAATTAAACCTCAGCCTTCCGGTGGGTCGTGCCAGATTCCCTCCGTTAATTCGGTACGTAAAAAAATGTTTGATTTGAGTTTGCATCAAGAACGAGTGCCGGGTCAGCGTTCGTCCAGGACTCAAACTCCATCCCACGCTCCCGTCCCCAAGAAATGGCGGCCGCCACAATTGCTTAATAAGAATTTGAAGAGAAAAAAAAAAAAGAATGTATATCGAACGTTTGAGAGTAATCTTAACAAAAAAAGCAAACGAGTACTTAACAAAATCGGGATCGTAGAACAGATTGCGCACAATCCGTCGGGTAAAATATTGAACTCTTAGCACGGACTCCTTTCGTAGCTCTTCGAGGGGATATCGTATTTCCCGTGTACGTTCTGCTGTATCATGTTCACCGCGTATTTCTCATTAAATCACACGGTTTCTCTTCATTGATTGGTAAAATGAATCTTACGTATATAGGGTATTAGAGGGAGAGGAGTGGTCGTGTATTTATTACATTGTTCGAGAGCACGAAAGAACTCATCATTATAGATTTACAAACTTATTACAAAACATCTCCACGTGGTGAATGATGTTGATTGGGGCGAAGTTCTGGTGGTGCTGATGATACAGATTTTTTTGTTCATAGGTAGTGCTGATGGTGCTGATTTTTTTTTTTTTATTGCTCATAGGTATAGTGCTGAGTTCCGGGTTGCGTTTCGACTTCATTATTACTGCTTTATGGTCGGTGAAATGCAGAGCCAGTGGTTCTTCTAGCGGATCAGCTTGGATCCGCTAGAAGCCATGGGAACGCATCTCCACCGCTTAAGTCAACGGTCCATGTCAGAAAGAGAATGTGTGGTATGGAACGTGGTTATATATGCGTATATGCATTTGACCGCAGCGTCCTATCTTCTATAAACGTTGAGCCAATGCGTGCAAAGTTTAACGCGATTATATACGCAATTGACCGCAGCGCCCTCTCCTGTATAGACGTTGAGCTGCTTTATGCAACATTTCATCCATGACAGACAGATGGGATGGCAATCGATGTGAGCACGGACGCCGGACGGATGGACAAGGCTAGACCCTAAGGAGCTTCGCGCCTAAAAAGAAATGAGGAATGTTTTTTGCATGGTGGTAAATCCGCCTAAAAAGAGGGACAAAGAAAGAAGCAGACAGGACGAGGTGTAAAGCCTCGTCCTGTGTACTTCTTCCGGTGTGCTTCTTTCTTTGTGCGTGTTTTTAGGCGTATTTACCACCATGCTTAAGTACCAACTAGCCCAACTCGGAGTATTAAAACGATTTTTGGTTCCTCGGGTTTTCTTATGTCTGCAATTAAATCGATAAGTATTGTATAACAATGAATGCCCATGCAACGTCTTAAGGCCCCGAAGGTAAAAATGCAAAGTAAATAATAATAAAAAACAATGGTAGTGACCTTTAGTTCCCAAATTGTATAATGAGTGGAATGCAATACTTATATGGGAACAATAGTTTAAATTTGGTTAGATGACATGAAACCGTAGTTTCGGGGAGTGAAGAAAACATTGTTCATTCTTTACCATCACCTGACCTGACGTCACAGTGTAAAGTCGCTGCGTCATGTGACGGTTGTGATGTGACGTGACCTGATGCGACCGTAACGTGACGTGAAGTCACGTTACGGTTGTGCATACGGCAGAAGGCGTGGCGGTTGCGTATACCAGGGTGTATATGCGCTGATGCGTGCACGCACGGACGGGCAAATACCTATAGTCCGTTGCAACCTAAGAACGAAGGGCGAGGGTAAGACGGGCCGGGGAGGAGGAAGCAGACGGAACGCTGGAGAAGGGAGGGGGAAACCTCCTCTCTTTAGCGCACCGTTTGCTTCCTCCTCCCCGGCCCGTCTTACCCTCGCCCTTCGTTCTTAGGTTGCAACGGACTATAGTAGTAGGGGTTTCGTGTTTTCGGTGTAAACGCCGATAAACCCCGAAAAACCCTCATCGCGTTTCCCTTTCTTATCCGGTACAGGGGACGCTTTCCAAGTATCCGGGTCACACGCATGTTCATCGCAATTTGGGGAACTCAATGACCCTGTCCTCTTTTTCTCTTTTTCAAAGTGAGTACCGATAAACACCGATCTTTTGTGCGACACCGAAAATCAACACAAAATCAAAACACCGAATATTTTGCTAGAAGATAAACCTCAAAACACAAACAGGCACACACGCACACGCACGCACGCACACGCGCGCGCACACACACACACATTTGTAATTGAAGAAAAAAACAAACCCCGAAAACACGGAACTCTAGTTAAGAATTATTCTATGCTTTCATAAAATGTTTTACGAATAAAGAAGCCTAGGCGTAGAGCTTGAACGTCCACACTTTTTCCATGAGACCAAGTCTACCCTCGACGTACCACAAATAAATACTTTACCCACACAGATTAATGGTCATGCCTCATGCGCAGAAAGTAGATCACGCAGAAACGTTCAATTCCTAAGAAGACTCGAAACTCGAGAAGCATAACGCACTAGGGTGGGCTTCCCCACATTATGAGTGTCGATGCGGGAAAGCACGCTTGCCGTGACCAGCTTGAGGCAATCGCCGACGGCAGGATAATGGGCACTTTTCCTAGATCGTCTCCACCTCCCCGCCCGCAATCCTTTCCGCAACGAAGGCCCTACTACTGCTCGTGCGCGCCACTAGCCTTCTCCACAGTGTGCCTGATCTCGTAGCTGGTTACAGAGAGCTCTGAACGGACGGCGGAAGCGATTTACGAAGAGTTCCTAATACAGTTATTACGTCCTCCGTTTCACCCTATAGAAAATGAACTGCAGCGGGATGCTACGGGCCAACGGAGCCAATCCCAGCCGAGACAATGTCCCGCGACTTCGCGCACCGCGCGTCACTGCACCCGACAGGAAGGCCACGTGACCCGCTCTCAGCTTTCGATTGGCTTCGAAGGTTCATAGCCTTCGCTGCTGCTCCTTTTTAAGTCTTCACTCGCTAACACATGTTGCGGTTTCTGGTCACCTGACAGACCAGTCGCGCACAAAAACAGAAGCGCGGGATCACGGCACATTCATTATACGTGATTGATTTAACCGGAAATAGCGGACTCGCCAAGACGACAGTCGCCGTGACGACGCACTTTTTGCCGATGCTCGACCTAGTGTGAAACGGGTTGTAATTTGAGTAACCGCCTATACTCCGTTCACCCTTGAGCTGGGACTAAAGCTCCGCCTTCAGCGCGAGCTTTCTGCCCTTGCTAACACGAGTGTGAACGCGCAAGGCACGCGCAACCAAAGCACCGCGGAAGCCAGCGAGCTGGAGGTCAAGGCGGAGGAGCTTCTAGTCTCAGCTTAAAGGGTGAACGGAGTATATAGTAACTTGGACCTGTTCAGAACGTGACGGGCAAAAAGCAAACAAAGCCGAGTAAAACACAAACAAACAAACAAACAACGATGAGAGCTTAAAAAAAGAAAGAAAAACACGTCTTGGGAGGCGCCCAGGTGAGCGTACCTGTGAGGGAAAACCCAGGTAGGCCCGAGGGAGCCGTTCAACAAGGAACCGATTCCACAGGTTGGAGACGTGCTCTGGACCAGCCGAGACACGCCGATCGATGTCCCGTCGCTCGGGCAACGCCGCGCGCTTTTAGTCTCCCGCGGAGCTGTCCGCGTGCCCAGACGAGCCGGCAGACCCCCATGCACAAAGCTCGCAAGATTGACCTTTGTAACTTGTAAGGAAAACAAATATATACTTATATTAAATATATATATATAAACAGATATATAAACAAATACCTGTATGAAAGAAGAACCTCAGTGGCCGTCAACCAGAAGCCGGCAACCAGTCTGGCGGAGTTTGCGTTTCGGATCAAAGCTTATCTAACGAACGGCAGCATGCTCCGTCGCCCGCGTTCAGAGATGCCTCGCTTCGTCTCGTGTTTTCTATTTTTTTTTCGAAGTGTGAAATTTATCTGGTACTTAGTGTGTACAGCTTCAATCACAGGAAACTACGTTTCCAGCAGTGCGGGTGAACAACCAGGCGTGCGAGCTATAGCTAAAACAAATAACTCTCTAATCGGGAAAGCGTGCCACGGACGTTGGAAACCTTTTCTAAAACTTGCTTCTGCTCTCAGTTTTCATCGTAAATTCATGTTACGGTTAAAAACAGAAAACACACACACTAAGTGTACGAGCACGTGACAGCGTCCGTCACGACACCGTAAGCCCGAGTGACTCTGTGTTCTGAAACAAATAATAGTTGTCACATTTACGCAGCTTGAGGTTCTGCTCCGAGACATATAGCTTAACTCAGCCGCTGCAATAAACTTGGACGGCGGATCGCGAGTACAAACAAGGGCACCCCCAACGCAGATCGCGAGCCGCGACAAACGATAGCTCGCCTCCTCAAAGTTTCAATTGGCTACGCCGAGACTCGATACCGCGGCAAAGACACCGAGAGACGAAAAGGCCAGCGCCGCGAGGCGTCGGTGGTCGCATCTCCGCGGCTGGCGTCGCTGCGGCGCGCGCCCTTTCTCGGACGAGTCCGGCGTCGCACTCACCGAACAGCCTCCTGGACTCGTGCTGCTTGAGGTAGAGGTTGAAGGCCGTCTTGGACGAAGCGGTCACCACGCCCAGAAGTGTGAGGGTGGCCGCTGCAGCTACCGCTGCCGCCGCCATTCCTCGAACGCGACACTGCTCGGACGACCGCAGCGGCGCGCTCTCATCAGCGTGTGCTCCACCGCGCAACCGCGCGCAACTGACGCCGCCTGCTGCGATGCACCCGGGTCGCGACCGTTTATTAAACTCTGGAGTCGCGACCCTAAGCGTCGCTGGAGTTGTGACCCTCGCGATCTTCGCCGCTGCGGTGCTGGCAACCTCGGTGGGTGCTGGGCGTCCCTCGGACCGGAACTTCAGTTCCAGCGCCGCGCAGAATGAGATCGGCAGGGTGTGTACTTTTGTTGAACGGCCGACTTCCTGCACGTGCTCCGCGCCTTCCGCCGCGCTTTGGATGCGCGCGCGCCCGCTCGAGGTGGACAGCCTAATCGAGACACTGGAGACTGCCGCCTCTGCCGTCTTGGCAAATCCGGTATCTCGTTGTGTCGGGGCCAGCCCTCTCCCTCGGCGCAGAACAAAAACGCGGTGCGCTGACTGGATGCGCACGCGTTCTCTCGGACGCAGTCTGTCCACGCCAATAGAGGAGGAAGTGGCGCTCGCGCTGTTGAAAATGCAAATGAGCAGAGTATAATGCATTCTCCTCTACTCGTTGTCACCACAAGTCCTGCCGCATTCAGGCCTAACAAGCTTCGCAGGACAAGTATCTAGGATACTAAGTGCGGGATATCCTTCACATCTATTAACTTCAGTCGCCGAGAGTCTCCTTAAACAGATTAAAAAAGGCCAAATCACATCCTTCAAGCCACGCGAAAGATACAGTAACCATCCCCTACATTCATAACATTTCTCGTAACCTGAAGAAGATTGGGAATCGCGCAAATATCGATGTAGTCTTTTCCGCCCCCATCAAACTCTCAGGCCTATGTAAAAAAAGTTAACGCCATACCAAAAACTAATACCGGCTGCACTAAAAAGCATAGAACCCCATACATGCCTTGCTCAGAAGGAGTGATTTATTCCTTTCCCCTTTCATGCGGCAAACAGTACATAGGACAAACTGGAAGATGTATAAATGACAGATTAACGGAACATAACAACAACACCCGATTAGCAAACTCAGGACTTTTGGGCATTCACTGCCGTGACTGTGGGTGCACTTCGGACATCAAAAATAGCACCGTAATTATAAAGAACCATCACCAGTTAACACGTGAGTTAATAGAGGCAGCTACCATCATAAAAAGGAGTGACACTTGTGTTAGTAGTCCATCCATAACGCTTTCTGAAAAAGAATTGTTATATCTTGACTCTCGAACGTAATGTGCGATAGACACTGTGATTTGTTTTGTACAGAAGACAACGAAGTGAGATACGACGATTTTAATACGGGTAAAAGAAAAAGAAAGAAGACGAACATACAATTTGAGTTGTAAGTGAACGCGACGTGAGTGACCGTTTTTCTGGTGCGAATGTGAGTGTGAATGAGTTTACTTTAGCGCTTCTCCTTCAATATGAATATCCAACTCGCCCATAGCACCCATTTTAAAAGAAATGGAGTTTTGCTCATTGTTCATACGCCGCGCGAAGTAGTTGCTTGTTGATATGATTGACACAGAGTGTTTCTGCGCGATCTGCTGTACTTTGTCTGTACTGCATGGGCGTACCTAGAGTCACTAAATAAAGCTACGCTTTCAGAGTAGCGCATTCCTTTTCTTTGGCATTTTGCCGACAATACAGTCGCTCTATTCAACAATATTCTGGTTCGCTGCGGCATCATTGCACAGCAGCAGTCACGTGAGTCGCTATCATCATCGTCGCGTTTCTTCAGCGTCACCATCTTGGGTCCAGCGATCCTCTGCCTGCTGCTGTTTGCTGTTTACTGCGCGCGCACGCTGAAGTCTCGCTCAGCACGCGCGTTTTTCGTGTTACGTCGATATACGAACAACACGACTTTGATTCGCTGCCACAGCTGCCGCCGCGGCAGCTGGCGCAGGCGACGGCTACAGCTCGGCTTGGCTCAGCTACAGTCACTCCTCCATTTGTGCGCGGACCCAAGATGGCGGCGCCTGACGTGCTTCAGACGCGTAGTTTGGGAGTTTCGGTACTCTGAAAGCGTAGCTTTATTTAGTGACTCTAGGCGTACCAACCGGGGGGGCAAGGCATGTGTTTTGCCCCCCCCCCCCCCCCCCCCCCCCCCCCCCCCCCCTGAAACAGCCGCCACTGGGCAGGGCGAACACTGGCCGGCGGCGCCCAAGGGATACAAAGGGCACCGCCCCCCGACCCTGGGGGGGGGGGGGGGGGTCTGGTTTGCCCCCCCACTCAAAAACAAGTTGGTACGCCACTGCTGTACTGCCTTTGTTTTCTTCATTGTATAATTTCTGGGGAGGGGGGAGCTCGTCAAGCTGATTTATCCAATTTCCCCCCCCCCCCCCCAACCTCCCACATCGCTCGGATGGAAATAAAGGCATTATTATAGTTCTTACAAGATTTGGTTGTCAAAAAAAAAGGCAATGTTTTTTTTTGTTTTTTTTTGCGTTTGAAACATGTACGTTCGGCTGATACGATAACAGATTTCTAGTTTATAATTCACCTATATATGTCTTAAATCTCCACATAAAAGAGGCAATTAGGAAGGCTCCGCGAGGATCCGAACCTTATTTTACTACAGTTCTTGAGGTGAAAACGAGTGTAGCGAGGTACCTGGCGCGGCGGGAGTCGGAGGTAACCCTCCTCTCCCTCGCGTTATGAAGGCAATTACGTACTACCCAACTGCCGCCACTAGCTGACAGGTTCAAGATGCTCCCTAATGCCCGTCAGACTTCAATGCCCGTCAGACTTCCCTGTCCACCAAACTGACTTCAACGCGAAATCTACATTTCACGAACGCACAGCGAAAAGTATGCTTCGCCCAAAACTCGACGCTTTTGCAATGCCGCTTTCCCGCAGCGTTTTGCGGCGTTTTTAAGCACGCTGTTTTCGGCAATAAGTTAGCGGCGAAAGATAAAAAAAGAAAGAAAAAAAAAAACACGAATGCAATACTTTACGGCGTCTCGGAACGTCAGATCCCTCGGTGCACTTTCCCCGCAGGAGCAAGAGTGTGTTGCAGGTCTGGGTTTCGCGAGAAGAGCGGCACGTTACACTCGACCAGTGACCGACACGAATCCTAGAGAAAAGCTTGAATTTGATTCTAATGCGAGGGAGGTCGTCATCAAGTCGATGTGTATTTGAAAAAAAGTGAAAAACTTGTTGCCGTAGTGCATAATAAATGCAGTGCAATTATTACGCACTGCACCGCATAATAAAATGCAGTGCGACGCATAATTGCGGTGCATTTATACGCTGGAAACTACTATTCCCATCTGTACATTTGTTTTATGAGATTTGAAGTCACTTTTAACCAAATTAGATCAAATATAACTATTGTGTAAAAGTTCCATATCCAAAAACACCGATTCAAGCAAAAGAAAAAAAGAAGAAAACAACAACAGTTGTATTTTGATTTATTGATCGAACCGTGTTAAGTGGAATTGCAATGTATGAGAAACGGTGATATTATCGATTATTTTTAATCGAGACACATCTAGTTGCGTTTCGCGTGTTACTTAGAAACAGTTCCGTCAATGGTCCAAGTTTCGTGCTCTAACTAACGCAGCAAGATGTTTTACGAAGCCGCTAAAGGCGCCAAGGAAGCGTCCTTCCAGTCACGGCCTTCGAGACTTTTCGCGCGCTGGCTGCGCTCCTGTGGGTCACTTGGTGGCGCTCACGACCAAGCCAAACTAGAGTTACTGTATAGGCTCCCTACGGGAGCCAGAGTTGCGCGTTTATGCATGGCATGTGGATTCAGCTCCTCACGTGACTGAATTCGGCGAATTGCAGCGCCGCGCGTTCGAGGCGCCTTGCGCGCTCAAAAGCCGGGGAACGTACGCCGGGGCGCGTGCAACGTCTACTTTGCTGCACGACACTTGATACGGCTCCTCACGTGATCGGATCTCGGCGAATAGCGGCGAGGGCGGCACGCGGCATGTGGAATCAAACGCGCAACTCTGGCTCCCGTAGGGAGCCTATACAGGAACTCTAAGCCAAACCGGCTCTGAGCCAAACTAAGGACCCTTCAAACCAAACGATAAAAAGACATGTCTGCCTACTTTCTTGTCCCTGTGCACCCTTGTCTCTCTACCTTCCTGTTCCTGTGTTTTCTTTTCTTTCTTTTTTTTGGCGCTTATTTACGTGATTATGAACCAACTGGCCCGAATTGCCACTTGAATACAAAGAAATAGCCGCTAATTATCATCACTACCAATATCGCCGGTCAACGAAACTTGGGAGTAGCGCCGCAACAGACAGACTTTGGCAAGGAAGTTGATCGAAATTTGAATGTTCATCTTTTCAAAGCGCGAAAGGTGTAGAACAAATCTCAGTGCACATAAGTGAAGGTCAGAAAGCTGGTCCCATGCGTGACGATATAAATATTTCTATACCTGTACCGCCGGCCCAGACAGACACTATCGGCAGAGGACAAATATAGATTCGCACTAAATCTTGTATTCTCACGGTATCATCCAGCGAAGCAGTGCAAAGACCGGAGCAGCGAATAAAAGTTACGAATCGACAGACATCGACATCGATGACGAGAACAATGAGAATGCAAGCTTCATGCGGCGGGCTCACACTTGGCAGCGTGCTTTGAGGCGATTTTGTTTCCGTTTCAGGTTTGGTTATAAGCTGGATCGGCTCACTTTTTCTGTTGGGCAGCCGAATGTTTGGACAGGCCGGAGCAGAGCGCGCGAAAAATTTCTATGGTCTAGTTACAGTGTTCTAGAGGATGTAGTGGCAAGAGCGGCGCCCGCTTACAATGGGCCGCGTGAAGGCGGTCGACGTAGATGGCCAAGAGAGGCGCTGGAACTCCGGGCCCTAGGAGAATTGGTGGCAGATGGCATATGTGCGATGAGCGAAGAAGGCGAGGCTGAGAGCGGTACACTTCTCCCGAACGTAGCACCGTAGCACTTTTCTTTGTGGTGTAGTGGTGGGGAGTCTTCCCCGTTCCGTTGCCGTCTCGGTCATGAATGCAAGGAAAAAGACGGACACACACACTGCTTTGCGCCGGGATGCATGAGTCGGGCTACCCGGACAACGAGGGCAGCCGGAGCACCAGCGATTGTAAGCCGTCGCTGCTTCGTGTGCCAAAGGAGGAGTCGCGCAGACTACAGTGAAAACAAAATCTTAAACGAGAAGATAAACGGGTCGCCGAGACATCAGCGGTGTACGAGAGACATTTTGAACTGCGCCTTATCCTTCGAGACTATGTGCACATGGTCAATGGCGAAGAGGTTAGGATTCTATGCCGCAAAATATTATGACCATTTTGTAGTCTTTTTGTGTAGTATGTTGCGGCGTATCTGTCATGTGCTTGCTGTGTATGTCGATGAAGTGTATTACCACTTTTGAGAGCTCATAAACCAGTGTGTTGAGAATATTTTTTTTTTTTCATACTAGGGGTTGTTGAGGTTTCTGTTGATTATGGATTTATAATGCTTCATATACTCACAATCGAGGTATTTTTTCTTCATAGACTGCCTTCCACAAAAGAAAATTTGCTATATGTTCACCAGTTGCAGTGGCACCTTGGCCGTTTCCAAACGCGCTCGGCCTTGCACCTTCCACAACGCTGGTCCCCGCATCAGCAAAACGATGGCAAAAAACAATACACCAGTTTATTGTTCCGCTCACCATTGAAAAAATGCGAGATTTATTGAGATTTATTAGTTTATTTTTCCTTGCTATATCAGTATCGCGTGGTTTCTTTCGCAGCCATTAAGCCTGCAGTGATAGCGTTGCTGAAAGATCTGTCAGTAGTGGGGGGGGGGGGGGGGGGGGGGGGGGGGGAGTCAATATGAATTAAATAATCTCCCTCAAAACACGCGAATATTTCAAGTAGAGGATAGCACCCACTCTAGAAGCATTAGTCTAAAGGCAGAACTACAATTTTTCAAATTTGCAATTGTTTCGCGTCTCGAAAAGCTCCAGTCGAACCACAGTAGTACACGCCGAGCAGTGCTAACGATGGGGCTGACGGGAGTGCGCTCCTAGGGCGCAGAACAGCAACGTCACGGTGTCTTCACAAAGCGGCCGCCGCTCTTGCCACTAGAACTCTCTAGAACACTGTAGTCTAGTGCTTGGGGCAGACGAAGAGCAGAGAGCCCGGATGCCATAGCAACGACACTTTTTTTTTTTTTTTTTCTCCCACACCTGCGCTGTGTGGCGGTTGGCGGACCCCGCGGCACAGGTGTTTGGCAACCGGCCAACCTCCTTCCACCGTGACACGCAACACTCGAAGTAATCACTTGCAAAAAAAAAAAAAAAAAAAAAGCATTTATTTTTTTTTATTTTATTTATCAAACGATTGGACATGATACTTAGACATGACCCTGCCCTCAAAATTGGACACCTGGAAACAGCGTGTTTGTGGAGAAAACAAATACTTTTAGAAAGTCGAATTTGAAGTTTCCTTGCTTCTATGAAAAGCCTATCAAAAGTAGTTTGGAGCATTTTTTTTCCTTTTTTTTTTTTTTCGAATCTCGGCGTTGTCGTGCGCCAGCCACGTTCGTACACAATATGTTTCACGAACGCCATTATTAAATGTTATAAAAATGCCACTTTTGCGACCTCAAAAAGTTTTGCATATTCAACCATCGGCACGTAGCAATCAGAAAAACGATAGCAAAGAGGTGTCTGGTAAGAGGGGACGGCGCGCTTCTTTTAAAAAATGCGTTTCACGGGCTGAAATAATTTTTCGCGTTGCATTTTTTTTTTTTAAGACACTATTTTGAGGCGTTTGAGGCACTAAAATAAATACAGATTTTGGGGTGTCAGTGAACGCATTGGCTCACGTTCGCCCGAAACCATAGTCTAGCCGCCACGCGCATTGTATATCAAACGAATTATTTGTGAACTGGCGCTTAAAGGGATACTGAACCGAACATTTTAGTGTCTATAATAAGTGTCGCACCATCTTTGCACGAGCCAGCAGCCGCCGGTGTGCTTGAGCAGACGCAACGAAATCGACGTCATAGTCCCCCATTCGCGCTTAAAGGGGCAGTGCAATGATTTTAATGTTGAAAGAATTGGCAGTTTGCATTTTTTATATTGTTTATGCAAGCCCAAGTGACCAAAAACGCGTCACCTTTCCCCGAAAAACTGCTATTCTGCTGCGTAGTCGCAAAGCAAAAAACGAATTATTTGCCGATCTGCAGCCGCCTGTCGGGGTTACGGGAACTAAAATGACGGCGTCTCTGGGGGATACGTGGAAGTCAACAAAACCTGTCCCCTTCCGCTGCTACAGTCGCCGTCAGCCGCGTGGCGAACGGTCCTTTGTGTCGATCGCTCGCCGCGACCTTCGAGGATGCTAATCCTTTAAAAGTCGACAATCGCGGAGGAAGCGGCTGGTCTCCGAAGAGAGAAGCCAAGGGGAAACTATGTGAACCCCCAGAGTACGTCACTCGAAAGTCGACGTGGAGTTGAGAGGCACTTTGACCTTCGATTTGTTCCATTTCTTTTTTAAATAAGAACTACCACTTGCAAGAAAATACGGTTTTCTGCTTTTCGTTCCATAGGTGACGCAGATTAATTTCCACAGCTAATTGCCCAAAGTCTGAAAATTGTTGCACAGCCCCTTTAAGATGACAGTAAAATGTATGGGCCCTGGGTAAAAGGAGAATAAAAACAGGCTTTTCATCTCCACAAGTGAAAGCTTCGTGCTTGCTAGACCAATTAATCGCCTGCCTTTTACACCAGACCCAACTGTGAATATGAAAAGCCTATCTTTATTCTCCTTTTCCCCAGAGCTCACACATTTCACTGTCATCTATGGAGGACTATGCGTCAATTTCGTTGTGTGTGCTCGCGCACACTGGCGACTCCCGACTCGCGGAAAGATCGTGCGCCACTTATTATGGAACCCGAAATGTTTGGTTTAGCAATCCTTTAAACTGCCGGTCGGCCGTTGTGTAATGGCGACTGGCTTCGTGTCGCTACTGGACCAGGCCGATCCTCGCCCTGCTCCTTGCTGCGCCCGCCATAGTCGCTCCTACACCGCTTTGGGGCTACACGAAGCCCGCAAGCAAGATCCTCGAAAGTAAGTCTGCTTTGCTGCCACAGAGCGCACACCGAGGAAAGTTTCGGCGTGCAGTCAGCTACTGCGCACGCCCTAACGAAGCTGCGTCCGCACACACGAAATAAAATGGGGTTGAAAATTAGATTGATAAAGCGTCTCTCCCCACTCCCCCTTTTACATGCATATAGTTTATGTAGCCTGCCAATATCACTTCTGTACAATTTCGAGATGTCCGCTAGAACGTCGCTCGATGAAAATAAGTTCCACCGAGTTTTATGAACTTGCCAGACTCAAGGTTTTAATATCAAACCCCCCTTCATCTCTTCAAATATTCAAAATATTAGAGTTGTGTTTTAAAAGTAACACTACCCTACCCCTGCAACGAGTTAGCAACGAGTTAGCAGCCAGAGTTGAGTCGGGGTTCGGCACACTTTGATCGACTGGTGCACAGAAACTATCGGGGTCGATCGAGAAGGGGAAACCTAGCTGGTTTTTCGGTCCGCATGAATAAACCAGAAAGCTGAAACCCCGTGATAATGTGAGCTCACGGCGTTACCTGGATTAAAAAATACAAAAAAAAAAAATTCCTTTATGAGCCGACGTTTACCTAATCCTAATATTAACGAAACCAAACTTTTAGACTGTTGGCGCCTGCAGCATTCATTTGGGCAAAGCAACTTGTGAGCAAGAAAGAAAACTACATCGTATTTCTTACTGACAAGTTTTTCACCGAAATGAATATTAACGCGCCCACAATCTGAAATTTTGGTTTGATTATCAGGCTTAGGTGAACGTCAGCACATTGAGAAGTTTAGTTTTTCTTTAGTATCTTTTAATGCAGGTAACGTCGTCTGTTCAGAACTTCGCATTTTATCACCACTGCTAGCGTTTCATTATCACGGAGTTCCAGCTTTCTGCGATGCGTAGTTTATTTAGGCGGACCGAAAAAGCGGATTTCATTTTCTTGATCGATCAGCTGTACTTTGACTACCATATTTATTCAAAAAATCATGAGCCATTCCACTCTGTGAAGGCGGATAACCGGCGAAACTGTTTAGCACACGACACAGACCCACCCCGAGGAGCCGGAGGAAACTAGACTCGCGCGACGGGACCGCCACCTGGTGGAAAGTAGACACGCGTGACGGGACCGCCACCCCGGGAGAGCGGAAGCAAAGGAAACTAGACACGCAAGCGCTTGTAACGACGACAAAGAGAGGGCGGTGCGAGCGTAGACATGGCCGACGAGGGTCGCACGGCGGCAAATCTTTGAGAAACCTTTATTATCTACCTGAGAGTCTACTGATCTTGAAAATAGTGCCTATTGATAACTAACCTACTGAAGCATCAAGGAGAATGCAGGGAATGGTGTTCCATGCGCCGCACGTGCCGGTGTCTGCAGCAGTAATTGTTCTAAAGCAAAGGCCTAAACAAATGGCATCTTGCACGTGCGTTCGTCAACGCTTTATTTCGATTATTTACTTCGAATCTTTTATATGGAGAAGGCGTGCGCATGCGGCACGTGCGTCGGTGCGAGCGTAAAGTTTTTGGTCACGCACACGAAAAATCCATGGAACCCTAGCCATAAACAGCTTCGCTGTAAAATAGGTCCGCAGGGGTTTTCCCAGGAATTGAAATTAGGGGGGTTGTCTAAATTTTTAGGGGGGGGGGGGAGGGAATCGGTGTACACCCCCCCCCCCCCTTCCCCCCTTGGGGGTGTAGGGAAATCACTGTACGTCCGCATTTTCTGCTTTCTTTCTCGACACAACTGGACCTACAACCAAGACCAAAGAAGATCGACCTGTTATAGTACCGAGCATTATTCCCGAGGAGCCCCTCGCGCTAACCCAGGTACTCTTCCACGTCAGCCGCTGCTCCTAGCACACCGAGGCAAAGTGGTGAAGCTCGACGAATGGGCGCCTGCGGTGAAGGTTGACGAGAGTGGCGATAGCGCCATGGCATGTGGCCGAGATGATAATGGAGTGATTTCATCGGGAGTATGATGCCCTGGTTTTGTCTTATCAAAGCAACCGCCGAACCACCATCAACAGCAGGTAGCTCTTAGTGCCCCTTCCCGCCAAAAAATGCTCATGTACGAACGCAAAAGCCCACTCTGCAGCAGAGGCACTGCTCTGCCCCTCCTTGTTGTTCCTTGCTCACAGCTCCGCTGTTCCGAAAAACCCACGTGACCACGGGAGAGTGCTCTCCTCCTCCTTCCTACTACATCCACGAACCCTCCTGTGACGCTCTCCCTTCTTCCTCCCCCCCTCAAGCAACCGAGAGCCGCCTTTGCGAAATATCCACGTGGACGCACTGCGAGCAAACTCCACCCCACTGCCGCCGCCCAGGTTCCATTCTCGTATCTCTCAGCGCCTCTACAGAACAGTACTTTCGCTTCTTGCACGGCAAGCGCAGTCACGAGCGCCTTTTTTTTTTTTTTTAACACACTGCAACATTTCGCACAATCATTCCACCAAAACACACGTCTCTACCTACATCAATTCCACTGAAAGTGAAGAACCCATTGCAAACATTGTACAGCACACTGGCTAAGGCAAATCTCCTTCATAATGCCTTTCCACTCAATCGCGCACACTGAGTAATCGTTTGTATTTTTGTTTACAGCGAAGTTGTTATACGTTAGGATCTGGGAAAAAATGCCTCCGCGGATGTTGACAGAAAACTCCCTATTGGTCGTGGCAAGTATGAATGAATAAAAATACAAAGAGGGGGCAACGAGCGTGAGTCAGCCTTCCTTGGCATTATTAGATAGTGAAGTCCTGATCCCTTATCATCTCTGGGCATCGTCCTAGAGGTCGTCCTCTAGGCATCGTCCTAGACGGTCGTCCTCTAGGCATCCTTCTAGACGTCTTAAAGATAACAGCTTCGCTGGTCCTCCATCTTCACGTGAAGTGGAAGAGCTCTACTATCTTTTGTGACTTTGCTTTGCGACATGGCAAATCATCGTCTGGATGGATGGATGGTAATGGCTATACCCTTTGTAACGGGCGGCAGCTTATGCCACCTAGCTTAACATTTCATCATCTTTTTTCGTTAATTTGTATAACTTTTGTTTTAACACAACACTCCCCCCCCCCCCCCCTTTTTTAAAGTGCTACCCTTGCTTATTTTTATCTGTATTTTCACCTCTCCCTAGATCTTTTCCAACAATCTTCCAATCTCCTCTTAGTTACCACCCAGTTCTTTCCCTATCCATTCGTCCATGCATGTCCGGAAAACCCAGTGCCACCCCCAAATCCGTAGGGGGACGCAACGACATTCGAAGTAGCTTCGGGAACACTCACCAGGTGCAATCTGGTAATCTGTTTATTAATTAAAAATTTTGGCCATCACAATGACAGACACGTTACTCGCATTCAGTCACGAGCCCATCTCTTTCAAGTAGGTACATTTATTGATAACTCACTCGGACGCGACGGGAAAGGGAACACACACGAACTGGGGAAAGGCGGTCAGAGGATGTAGTCCAACTCCTGGCGCACAAAGTTGTTGCGTCCGTCGTCGGCCACCCGCGCGTAGCCGGCCACCAGGGCGTCCTGTCCCCCGATGTACAGGCTGTTGTAGATCTTCCAGTACACATCACGTACCTTGCGCGCCGGGTGGAACAGGCCCTGCCGAGGACACGAGGAGATGGGACGGTTATTCCTTCTGCTCATGCAACAGCTACCACAACCTAGTCCCATCAAGACTCAGAGTGGACATCAGAACCCCATGCGGAGCGCAAGTTCGTCTGCTTCTTGCACAGAGGTTGCAATGATGTTGGAAAGCCAAACTCTTAATGGCCGACAACAAAAAAAGACAAAAATAGTGGGTAGACATTCAGGTCAACCCACTATCCTTTCAATCAAAGTCAATCAGAGTTCGGCGTCGTTCTGACGTTACCGCAACTCCTGCGCAAGAAGCGGACGACTTGTTCACCGCATATGCGCTCGAGGAGAGAGAAAATATTTGCGGTTCTATGTCAATCTATCGGTCAAACCGTCGTACACAAAATTGCGTTATACGAGAAAAGCAGTGGACGCTAATTGCAGTCTAAGCCTTCCTGGTACGCAGTGCCGTGTCAGCTTCCCCACACCCTCTTTTTGAAACTTTTTTTCTATCGTTTTAGAAGCTTTCATGGCTAGCAAAGCATTCTCAAAGCCTCTAGGAATCCTCCCTCGTAATTCTTCCATTTTGTTTTGTATTTTTTATTGTGTGGCTACCGGAGCTCACAATCCAGGTCTTCGGCAGCTGGCCACGCCACCCACTTTTCTCCAGGGCCAAATCGGAGGTAGCTCCAGTAAGAATACAATTCTGCATTAAGAAAGAAGTTTTATGGGATTCCATGTTCCAACAATTTATAGCTCTATCAGTTATGTGATTGGCCTAAGCCATTTTGGAGCACCTCTTGGAGCAGCCAAAACAGTGTTTTCGAGCAGCAAAAGTGGCCTTTGGAGCAGCCAGAACAGTGCCTGGAGCAGCAAACGTGGCCTTTGGAGCAGCCAAAACAGTGTCTCGGAGCAGCAAAAGGGGCTTTTAAAGCAAAAATTCTTAGAAAAAATAAATTTTTGTTTTAAGTGCTGGACAAACGAAGGGCACTTTGTGCTGTGTTGTGACGGAACTCGCTTTTTGTGTTTTTACTGCTGAGACATCCCACAAGTGTACAGTGTTGTAGGTGTCGCCGAGCAATTCCGAAAAGAACGCTTGCCATTGTTTTACTGGTTCCCGACGTGCCAGATTTCCGTCAAAAGTAAGCAAACGTAAAACAATGAACTGCAAGAGTCACGGCTGGTGCTTCTGTCGTGCAGTCATGTTCACATGCACGTGAGGGCAACATCAGCAGGCTTGCAGTGGTACGTGCTTCGTCGTGCAAGCGGAGACAACGGCTGTTCAATTGAAATCGGAACAATGCCACTCAGCTCCGTCGCCAACTGGTTCCCAGAATAGTATGCAAAATGTAAGTGTCCAGCATACGACAAAACAACACTCCTGCGGCGCGTGCTTGCCAGACCGGCAGGTGAGGTACAAGCTAAACACACTGGAGAAAAGAACCTGGGCGCATGGATGCAAGACATCGCGAGCCAGGGTCAAAAATTGTTTGGAGCGCTCTGTGAAACGACTGAACTCGAGACAAACAAGCGCGATGTGCGGGTTCAGCGTGCAGACATTGCCTTCTTTGCTTTAGCTCACTTCTCTTCACCAATTTTCTTTCGCGGAAGATTTTTCCCATACCGGGGTCCCTCTCGAAAGAAAGCCCACCGAGAGAAACCTAGGTAATCATTATTTCGACAAGCAGTCCTTTGAATTAAAGGGACACTTAACGAAATTTGAAAAACACACCGTGTTCAGAAATAGGTTGAATATGATCCATAATATCCGTAAATGATAATTGCACGATTGTATTTTGAGCCTGATCGCTGTATTTTTTGGTTATAAACGGCCAACTCTGGCAAGCGCTCGGAGAGCAGCCAGCGGAGAGCACGTGACATTCGCCGCAATCGTGACGTAGTTCGTCTCGGAACGAGCAAAGCTTCGGCGAGGCTGATGTCGAGAAGGTGCCCTAACGGTTCCAGCCACCGAAGCGGCTGCTTTTGTACGAATTTTGAGTGACGGGTTAATCTTCTATAATCTTGTAGAGGGACAATAGCGACTTCTGGGAGACACAAAGGATATTCTCGGGGGGAGGGGAGCTCCTCCTTCCCCTTTTCTCTCGAGGTGGACGGAGGAGAGACAGATATCGTCACTACCTGTCAAAGTTCCTAGATGGGCATTACAAACGAGGCGTTAGTGTCAACCACCAGGTGCTCTTTGCTAATCATTTAATTCGTTTTAAAATTCCTTTTCGTGCCTTCTTCAACGAGAGATTGATGTGTCTGATGTGATAGTGCTCCCTTGAACACGAATGGACCAAGAGGTAAGCGCCGAAATTTCGTTGTAGTAACCCTTTAAAGAGGGATTTTTGAAGTAGAGTTTGATTTAAACAAGGACAGGAATGTCAATGAACAAGTTTAGAAAGCACCATATCTGCAGCGACGGGGACGGCAACACCCGACGTCGCGCGACCAGCGTTTCAGCTCACAAAGCAACTCTCGTCGCGCAAAAAGGTGGTTTTGTTTCACAGCGTGACGGCATGTCTGGCACCCGGCACACTAGCGTCAGAGCGTCCGCACACGCCCACGTCTATCGCTGAAAAAGTTTAAAAAAGACGCGAAACGAGATTCCCGAGACGACGAGGCGCGAAACGCGAGGCGGCGCCAAAAACCATGCAAGACCGGATGGATGCAGGGTACTTAGTGTCGGGCGGCCACTTGCGCCACCTAGCTCACGCATGCTCATATTACGTTCTTAGTTTAGTTTCGGTTTTGAAAGGCGACCGAAATTGGTCCTTTGGCGCAGGCTTGGCGCAGATTACCCATATTTTGGCAAAATGTAGCAGGATGTAGCAGGGTTAGCCCCTTTGCGCAGTTTGGCGCAATTGGCGCAGCAATCACATCACTGCTCTATAGTAATGCCAGCTTAGAAACAAAAACTAACTTTAGTGGCTGTTACAGAGCCTTTTATGCTGTGCATTTTCCCTTCTGCATGGCACTGTTAAGGCTAGCGTAGTTTCCTTGCTGTTCAGATGCCATCAAAGCTACTTTTGCGAGCATATGGCTTCATCTGGTGCCTCCTTTGCACGAGAGCGCGCGCAAGAGATGCAAGACATGCTCGCATAGCAGTGCAGGGCTGCAGCACCGTTGGTCAGGGGAAGGAGGGAGGGGGGCTCTGCAAAAAGATGCAACATAACAAATGGAACGGACAACATAGGCGAAGTTGATTGCCATTTCACCAAAAAAGCGAAGCATTTCTCTCTCCCCCTCCCCTCCCTCCCCCTCCCCAAAAAAAACAACTAGTTTATGCCCCCTTTCTTCCGTACAAAAATGCTGCGCTTTGTGATGGGGGGTTGTCGCAAACTGACTTGTAGGAAGGCCTCACCATACTTTTATATATACAAACAACTCGCTAAACTGATGTACAGGGCCCCGAGAAGCACCCTCTCCCCCATGGCAAGATTTAGTTCGCACACACCTAAAACAAATCACAAACTCGCAAAACACCATGGCCACAAATATGACCTCAGTTACGACACGGCAAGCACAATTAAAAAAACAACAAAATTAAGGTGCTCCTTCAATCTACTACTACTCAAATGTCCGGTATGCAGAATGCCTGCATGCGGCGTGACGGCGCGATGCCACGTGACGCAACACCACGTCGCACCGTGACTCGACACCTGACGTCACCGGAACTAATGACCTCGTCGAAACCGCTATGTCGCGTGGCACCACTACTTCATCCCGTGACCTGGCGTGGAACTAGCCACATGATCGAACGACCCATTGGGGGCTCCCGCCAAATTTGGCCGATGACTGCACATTACGGCGAAAGCTACGCAAATTTCTGCTTGGCTCCCGTTAAGATGCATAAAAGGAGAGGTACCCACCTGCAGGCAGTACTGAAGTATCTTGACCGGCCCCAGGGCCAGCCTGAGGCCCTCAACGGCCCCCATGAAAGCCTGCACCAGGTGGGGGGAGGTCTCGAAGATGTTGGGCCAGACGTAGTTGAGCAGGTGCACCAGGGCATCCTCACAGCCAAACCCGTACACCCCGAGGGACATGTGCTGGATGGCCGCACACGCCGTCTGTCGGTGGACCAGGTCCCTGCACGTAGGGGGTACAGACGCCACATCGTTTAGAGGCTCGCACCCCATCGTCACCTACGGGCTAGAAAAGCACTTTACCACATTACCTTACCCAAACTGGACAGAACCCACAATCAAGTTTAAGAAATCCATTTTTGCATTTATGTAATACAGTAGAACCTCGATAATTCGATCTCGGTTTATTCGGAATCCCGGATAATTCGCAAAATTTCCACGGTCCCGTGGCTTCTCATGAAAATGTGACCTGATAATCTGAGCGCTCCGCGTGTGCCTACCCAGTGAATTCGTCGATTTGGTCTTCTAAGTTCCATTTTTAGTTGCTAGGTGGCGCCAGCTGGCATCCAGATTCGGCAGAAAAAACAAAGATGGCGCGCGTCTTCGCTTATCTGTTTCCTGTTTGCTGGTCCATGCGCTTGGTAGACCCTTTGGTTTCTTGAGCATGGCGTCAGCTATGGCAGCTATGGTGTCAGTGATCGGTATTCTTGGCGCCGCGCCGCTGTGGGGCTGTAATTCGGGCCGTTAGTAAACCGCGTGTAAGCGATTTGCGAGCGACGAGCGACATCGGTGAGAGTCAGCGACAAGCGATGGAGATTTCTCACTGTCGCCCGTCACGTTCCTCATCGCCTTGGTCGCTCGCTCCCTTCGCTTTCATGCGGTTTGGCTCGTCGCGCGATTGATCGAGCAACAGCGAAGCGGGTCGTCGTCGCTTGTCTCGTCGCTCGCAAGATCGCTTACATGCGACTGGCCGTGGAGTAGGAGGATGCCGCCAATGCTACTGCCAATGTTGTCCCTGGGATTGACGATGAGGGAGAGGAGCTTTGCTCCCGCATTAAGGGCAGTGACGGTGAGTCGGTCGGCATAAGTTTCACAGACTACTTAAACAAGGAAGAGAATGAGTAAACCTGCTATGCAGACCTTGAGGGCGAAATCACCGAGTGTGACGGCAGAGATTGATGACAATGATGAGCCGCTGTAGGGAAAGTTATACAGTCGCTGAATGTCGTCCGCAGCTTTGTGGAATGTAACGGTGGTGATTCTGAGATGTAGAGCCTAGTTAGCCTTCTTGAAAATATGACGGTCGGTGCCGCTAATTACAGAACGCGGCAGTCCCATATCACCGACTACTTCAGGTGATGTTCTCTCGTTTTGAATAAAATGTTTCCTTTAAGATTCAAGGCTTCGCGCACAATTTTGAGTTGTTTTTTTTGTTTTTGGATAATTCGCAAATTCGCTTAATTCGCAAATTTTTCGTAGTCCGACCGACTTCGAATTAACGAGGTTCTACTGTATATGCAGATCACATGTTTGTGAAGAATAATTTTTTTTACTTCATTATTAGATATATTTCTCGCATAGATGCTGTTGACTGGCTGTGTGCTCGCCCTGCAAAAAAGTAAACGCTCAAGCGTTGTTCATTAAGAATACTTCGATTACTCGAGTTAATATGCTATATCAGTACCTACAATAGCTGTAACTGTATGACCAACATACAAGGGTCGTTCGAGGTTGAACAGACTTTTTTCCACAGAGGAAATGGAAAATCCAACACGCACGGAACAATGTCGGTTCTTCCAAGCATTTCCCACGTGCATCCAGGCCCCCTGACATTGTTTTGGTAGCCCTCAAATTTTTTTTTTTTTTTTTTTTTTTTTTACATAGAAAGTGCTGCGCTGTGAGACTGCTGCCGGACGAACATCTCCGTGCGGCACTTTTGTCACCGGCTGCCGTCCTTAGCCAAACTGTTGACACCATGTGTACACTACTGTCTGTGACATTGTTTGTTCCACAAACTGGGCTTGCAATATTCTCAGAATTTTGGCTGCTTTAACTTTCTCCTTCACCAGAACCTTTATTATGCAACACTGCTTCACAGCTCACCTCCATAGTAGCTGCGCATGCGCCAAATGCGCCGTTTTGGGCATGGGAAAACCAAGGAGGTTTACATTAATGTCCTCCACAAGTTACATCATGCCACACTTGTTCGGCGACTTCTTATGGACAGAAGTCCTGGTTAACCCCAAACGACCATTGTACTTCAACTTTGCTTCACTGTATCTATATATGTTTGCTACATAACACTTCGCTATATAGAAACATTCTGCCGTGTAATTTCAATACCGACCGACAGCAGACGCAGTAAGCTCAAGGGTGTAGCCCACGCCTTCTGCACGTCAAAAAGGGGCCGACGCAGCAACACACTCCTCCAACTCTTACTGCTTTCCCAACAAATGCAGCTGGGAACTCCCTATTACAGCTACTACCATAAAACATACAATGACCAACCAAACTAGAATAGAGCCTCTACATCCGTATCTCCAACAGTCCTCTACTATCCATGTCTGCTAGCACAAGGGTCGACACTAAGACGACGCCGGTAGTGGTAAACCCCGCTCTTCAAAGGCCAACCATTTCCCCGCTGTTTGTAACAGGAGTGTGCCAGAGGGAACGAGAAACAGAACCACGGGGTTAAGTCCCAGAGACTCTGGTCGTTGCTGTAGGAAGCCACCCTCCTCCGAGTGCAACCTGCCCTGCCGGCGACCGGCACGGAACTGGACGTATAAATTCGGAACGGGTTCCGGTGCCGTCGGAAGTGCGGGTTGACCTGGTTGGGGCTGGACACGCCGTGGTAACCATATTCTCGCGGTTCCACAACGTCCGGCTTCCGTGGGTGCGTCCAGCACGCAAAGTTCTATGGATGGCTGTTCTTCCACACTCGGTGTCCACCTTGTTGTGCCAAGATGTTGAGGCTGGCGTAGTTCAGGCAGTACTCTAATGCTGCCGGAACTATTTCAGCACGTGTGGGGCTTCGTTTGGCATCTTCTTCGCATTAGAGCGCGTGTGAATGAGATGCAAGACAAAGCCACGTGCTCTCGCAGCAGTGCACGCCGCAGCACCGTGGAAGCTACGCTGGCCTCGGCAAAATAGCACAAACAAAGTTTGTGCGGGGCATAGTCACAACTGGGCTAGACAAAGTGCAATATTAGTTGGAGTGCCGCTCTCGGTGGAGTTATGGGACTTAATTCATAATTCTTCTATGCTGCTAAGTTGCACAAAAAGAAACTACACGAATGCAAAGGAAAAAAAGACATACGTCGTACACATGTAAGCGTACGTCCTGTGTTTCTACACCTTCACATAGATGTTTTGCACAACTTAGCAGTTCAGTATTGATAGAGATCAATGGAAAACCAGCCAACCCCTTCTCAAGCTTCGCTAAATATATCACCGGTGGAAACGTCTACTGCGCCGATAGATGTGACTAGAAGTAGAGCCGACTTTGGGCAGGCCTGAGCAGACACAGCTCAGGCCTCTAATACAGGGGTCTCAAACATGTAGCCCCCCGACTCGCTCTGAATGCGGCCTGCAGGCAACCGGCTACGAGCCCTGGTTCCCATGTCTCGAGCACTAGAATGGCATGTGCCATACAAATCTCATCTCATAGATTCTTTTCCGTTCGAAAGTAGCTGTGCTATTTTAATGTATTAACATAGTTTATACTTATCTGTGTTCATTTGCTTTTTGCTTCCCTTTATTTTATGCTTCCCAGCTTTTTCTCACGTTAAACACCTGCACAACTATTCCGCTACTAGGCTGCAAGCGCGAGCTCTTCGTTGAAGGATGCATCTCAGCTGCGCGAACTCTCGATCAGCAGGAGCAACTGCCAAACATAAAGCTACGAGCTTGGGATTCTCGTGTTCAATAAATATCACCATTAAAAGACAAGTATTTTTTCACAGTGTTGTAATAAAAATTGCCAGGAAAGCAATAACTGTCAAATTAACCGATTGCTTTTCCAGAGACATGTTGAGCTTAGTTAATTCATGAGTGAATCGAGCAATGGGAACGACAGTATAGGGTATTTTCATTAACATCATTATGTCCACCATTTTGATGTAATAAGCTCTCTGGCGCGTAGCGGAGGCAAGCATTCCAAAGATGCACCAGACACCATAAAATATGCAGTGCACAAAGGCCTACGGGTTTTATAGCGCTAACATCTAACAACACAATGGCAGATTGACGTCACGTGAAAACACCCTATACTTGCTCTCTCGTTCTATTAAAAATGCCAGCATGTTCGTGTGGCAGTGCCATTTTAATTCTTGCTACCACATCAGGCCAGGATCGAAAGTAGTCCTATAAATCAATCAAATCTAAAATGCCAATGGCAACAGTGCGATTTTACAAAAAGCATAGAGCACGAGATCTCTTCTTAAAATCTTTTGACTCCCCCCCCTCCCCCTCCCCCCCCCCCCCCCCTTTCCGTCTTATGCTGGCCCTCAACTTTTACGGGGTGGACTATCTGGCCCCCACACTCAAGTGAGTTTGAGACCCCTGCTCTAATTCACACAAACTTTAATTTCTAGGGCTAAGCTGAAACTGGTGGAAAGCCGTAAAGAATTAGTCGCGTTCATTCCTACTTTCTGCCGGGATTTCTAGCTCGAAGCGCCAAGATCGCAGACGTCGTTTCTCGCCACCTCAAGACCACTTTTCGCGTGTCGGAGGAGTGGGACGCCAAACATGCGTTCCGGGCATCGTACCGATGCCCGGCGGGGCGGCACGCACCTGTCCATGAGGGCGTCCTCGAGCAGGGGGGTGACGGCGTAGATGTAGTCGCGGCCCATCTCCCCGATGTACTCGAAAAGAAACGAGAGCGACTTGAGCACCCCGTTCTGGACATTCAGCTCGGGCACCCGGTACTCGTTCATCAGGGCCGGCAGCACCGTGAACGGGGAGCACGTCTCGGCCACGATGGCGATGGCCACCGTGGTGCACACCCGGTTCTGGCGCTCCTGTACCCGCAGGTTGTTCAGCAGGGTGGCCAGCACGTCGTGGGGCCCGATGGCCTTGGCGATGTAGCCGAAGGTGTTCACGGTCGCTCGCCGGATGGCCTTCTTGTGGGCCTTGAGCAGCTCCAGCAGCTCGAAGCAGATGCGCATCCACTCCCGGGCCGGCACGTACTCGGCGCCACGGTCGGCGATGCGCCCCACCAGGTCGATGCAGTTCTCTTGCACCTGAAATCGAGGGTTTATGCACTTGCGGTTCCCCAGCCACTTTGCGGACATTGGCCTCTCGAGCTTTTATCCTCTCGTATAAGCATATTTAAATCTACGATTATAAAATCCAGTCGGTTATGTATTTACCCTCTAATAATTTCCAAGTTTAAGTAAACCCTAATCTGCAATTAAGGTATCAAAATCGTGTCAAAATTGTGAGTCTGGCTAGTTGGTTCCTTACGCACGAAACGGGCCAAAAGACAGGAACAGAGTGAAGAAACCTCGTGTCGTCTTCTTCACTCCGTCTGTCTTTTGCCGCTTTTAGTGCATCAAAACTGTGCATTACATTTATGTGCTGCGCTTAGCCTTCCTTCAATTCAAGCACGGATACACAAAGAATGTTTGTTGGAAACCATTACCTGACGCCGAAAGACACAAAACCCGCGAGAACAAATAAAGCCCAGACAAAGCGAAACCCCACCTTCTCGTGCCTGTTCTTGAGAATGGGGGTGAGCCGGGGCAGGAGGTCCTTGATGGGGGGCGTCATCTTGTGCATGCCGATGACGTTGACGATGCCCTTCAGGGCCCCCAGGATGGAGCCCAGGACCTCGGGGTACTCTTCTCCCAGGTACTCGTAGAGCACCACCCCCAGGTGGCCCATCAGCTTCTCCTCCTGGCAGGTCTTCATGACCACCGCAATGCGGGAGATGAGGTCCGCCGCCTGCTGGCGCACCTTGGCCGACTTGTTGTTCAGCCGCCACAGGATGGTGCCGCAGATCTGGGGCAGGTACGCCTTCACGCGCTTGCCCAAGGCGTTCACTATGGTGCCGAAACCGTTCAGCATCACCATGTCCTGCGGGGGGCGAGGGCGAGGCTCTTTACATTATCCTTCGTTCAATATGGCGAGAGTACTATAATATAAAATACGCTACACTATAGTATGACACTACCCACATAGTGTATACTATGATCGTTCACTATGGCGCCGAAGCCATTCGGCATCACTACGTCCTGAAAGAGGAGAGGCGAGGCTCTTTATACTACGATTATTCACTACTGGTCACTACACTATACTGCGATACCTATACTAAAAATTACGACTCATTTAGAATATATGCAAACACATGGTTGTTTTACTGCTTTTCTGCTTTTTGACACCAGATTGAAGTAGTTTTTAACGCGAGAAGCACGAAAGCTTCGTTATAAAAGCACCATCGCTTTGAACATCCGTTTAACAGCTCAGCTGCAAAACCACCATCTCCATTAAAACGAGGCAATGACCAACAAAACTACATACTCTGTTCACCCTTGGGCCCACACAACAGTGAAAACTACAGGCACAAGACTAAGGCCTCGAAACATGCTTCTACGGCACGACCGCTTGCGCTAGAAAGGGATATTTCGAGGTCAGGTGCACGTGCTAGCTAGCGCTTGTAGCCTCCGCTGCCCCGTCGCTGTAATGGTGGACAGAGTATGGACTCTCCCGCTTGAGCACCTTCAACCCAATCTACCATTCACGTTCGCTAGCACAAGGGTTGACCCTAAAGAGATGTAGGGTATTGGTGTGCCCCACTGTTCGAAAACCCACGCCTTCCCCGCTGTTTGCAACGGGAGTGTGCCAGAGGGAACGAGAAACAGAACCACGGGGTTAAGTCCCAGAGACTCTGGTCGTTGCTGTGGGAAGCCACCCTCCTCCGAGCGCAACCTGCCCTGCCGGCGACCGGCGCGGAACTGGACGTATAAATCCGAAACGGGTTCCGGTGCCGTCGGAAGTGCGGGTTGACCTGGTTGGGGCCGGACGAGTCGTGGTAACCATATTCTCGCGGTTCCACAACGTCCGACTTCCGTGGGTGCATCCAGCATGCAAAGGTGTACAGACAACTGTCCTTCAGTCACAATTCTCAAAGACAAGAGTGCAACATTGGGTGGAAAGTTGCTCCTACTGAAGTTTTCTTACTGTGAAACTAAACATATCATTTTCTTGACAGTGTTACTAAGTGCTACCATAGTTGCACAAAGAAAAACCTATATGAAAATGAACAAAATATGAAACAAACACGAGTCAAGCTGCCATGATGTACCCACTAACAAAACATTCACTGACCGAACAAATATGTCCTGTCTTTCTACACTTTTGTAATTGAATGACTAAACAACATGGAACTGACTGAGAAGAATGCAAACCCAACCAGCCCCTTATCTATCTTTAATGAAAATGTCCACTGTGCCGATAGGTGTGACAAGAAGTAAGATGTATTATAGGTAAATCTGAGCAGACACAGTTTTAAGCCTCCAAAACATATGTTCTTTCATTTCTAAGGCTAAGCGGCATCTTTCCAAGCTGGAATTAAAAGAAAACAGTGAAGAGATGCAACCGTGTACTGTTTTTTCCCATTCCTTTAGTGCAAAGCAGGTGCTCTCGAATCTTCAGATTCCAAGGAACCTCTATCTTTCGACTAAAAGCCAAAGGACCCCTCCCGAACATGGCAAAGAAGCAGGGCAGGAGCCTATGGATCTTGTGAACAATTACGCACACACTACAGAGTGTGAGGCTCATAGATTGTAATTCATCAAAGGCTGGCTTAGATCGGCAAAAATGGCATTCAAAAGAGAAAAATGTTTTTTTGCAGAGGCAGGCTTGGGAAATTTGCGAGTTCCTATGAGCCCAGTTTGAAAACCGTAAGGAGCTGCAAGGATGCAAATGAACTTTGCTGGCATTACTGCACAACATTCTTTCATTTTTGCGCATCGTTCTCACTATGGGCTTAAAAAAACTTTCGAAAATGTTACAAACCGCCCCTTCCCACAGACGCATAGATTTGATCCTGCACATATTGCAAACCCTTCACTCCAGTGAAAGGCAGTTCCAAAACCACCTCATATAGATGGCGCCGGCGTTTTCTCTAGGGATCCCAAATTCGAGAACAGAAACCATGGAGGGCGTCTGCAATTTAATGGCGGACGCCTCTTGTGCAGATTGGTTGCAAGTGTGCCTACATCGTGTCGTCGCGGGGAGAGGAGAGGAAAAAGGCAGACGGAAAGGCGGAAACATTAGTTGACGACCAACGCTCTCGACCCCTCCACGCAGCTTGTATTGCAAATGTGGCCCCAGTCAAGCAGTTGAAAACACTCTGCAATCCGGGCAGACTAGTGTTTTCTCATCGCAAGAGATCACGAGGGAGCAGAAGGCCGCACGGCGCGCTCGGCTGCACAAAATGCCAGCGTGTGAACCGGCCCCGGCGAAGGAGCGAACGGCCTCACCTCGGTGGTCTGTTCCTGGTAGGCGTAGAGGATGCCGTCGATGAGCTGCTCCTCCAGCCGCGAGTCAATGTCGGTGGCCCCCAGGTTGCCCAGGATCTTCTCTATGGTCTCCATGACCATCTTGCGGTACTGCTCGTTCTCGTCCTTCAGGTCGTCCACCACCCGGTTCACTATTTCCGCTGCTCCCACTTTGTTGGCGATCTCCACCGTCGTGTCCACCAACTGCGCACATACCGTTCACGCTATCTTACCGGCTCCCATAGAAGCGTCTCCATATGGTTAAAGAGTATGAACATAGCAGCAGATAGCTTATAGACAATCTATACTCCGGCTCACTATAACCTCAGAAACGTCGAAGGCTGCGGTCCTAGTAAGTCAATCGGCGCGTTGGAGAGAGACGAGTGACTACGCTCTCTCCCCTTAGTTTTGAGTGACCGTGCTGTCGAAGTCTCGGACAGTAGAAAGAGAGAAAAACGGCTTTTGTACAAATTTGCTCTTAGCCGAGTTACGGTGAAACGAAGTATAGCGGGTACCTTTTAATCGTAATTTCTGAGGACCAACCTACAAGTTAGTGCCAATGACTTATCAACTTATCCGTTTCCCCTTATGAGGTACCGCAACAGACGCACGAGCACCCGCAGCCGATCTACAGCTCGGAGCGTGTCGTGCGATCTTCTGGTTGGGCTTGAAGACAGGTGGCACGAGTGGAGAGCTAGATTGGCTAACAGGGTGCATACTGTCCGGTGTGGGACATCGTAAGGCTAAACGACGTACGATTCAGAGCTCAGCATAAAATCTGATTAAATTCGAATAGTAAAACTAGATGGAATTTTTACATGCCACAAATGCAACCAATAAAATCTCAACTGTTGATGACAACAAAAAGATTGAGGTACACCTAAGCATGTCTTACGAGTTGTGAATGCGAAAGCATGAACATCAATCTTGCTCTACGAGTGTTGGCGCGCTGACTGGCGCTGACTAGAGTTCCTGTATAGGCTCCCTACGGGAGCCAGAGTTGCGCGTCTGTTTTCCACGTGCCACCACGCCGCTATTCGCCGAGATTTGATCACGTGATAGTCCGGATCAAATGACGTCCAGGAAAGTAGACGTTGCGCACGCCCCGCCGTACAATCCCCTGCTTTTGAGCGTGCCACGCGCCTCGAACACGCGGCGCCACTATTCGCCGAATTCAGTCACGTGAGGAGCAGGATCAACATGCCATGCAGGAAAGACGGTGCTACGGAGATGAACGCGCAACTCTGGCACCCGTAGGGAGCCTATACAGGAACTCTAGCACTGTCAGACATGCAGTGCCATAAGGTGGCCGTACGTTGAAACTGACGCGCAGCATCAGTTTCAACGACCCGCCACCCCATGGTGCTGCGTGCCCGGCGATAGGAGCCTGGTCGACGCGCACTAGCCAATGGGATCGCAGCGGTGTAAAAGGTGCCGTTGGCTGTGGACGTGCGCTAGCCAATGGGATAGAAGCGGTGTAAAAGAGCCGTTTGGTGTGGTTTCAAAGCTGACGACGTCGGCTCACTCCATGAGGCAGTTGATGCTTTCGCATTAAAAAACAATTTCAGTGTCTAAAAGCCAGTGAAATACAAAGTTCCTGTTTGGAAACCCTCTAAATCAAAAAATTTGTGCAGCGTGTTGAATTTCGGCAAACATTTAGAAAAAACCTCCGACTCGACTAACATTTGCCCGCAAGTGCAAAAATATTTGCAGCAAGCTTTGCCGCATTGACCAGAAGAAACAAAGCGTGGCCACTCGCCTGTCGGTAATTTCTCCTGTCCAGGGCCATGCGGTGGTTCCAGAAGTGCTTGAAGAAGTGCGGCAGCACCTCCTCCTTGATGTACTGAGGCTCCACACCGTCCGTGGCACAGCACTGCTTCACCACCTTCAGCACAATCTTCTTCATCTCCTCGTCCGGAGACTGGAACTCTCGGATCAGGATGAGCATCACTTCCCTCGTGTAGTAGTTGGCGTATTCGGCGTCCATCAGCGGGATCAGGTAGCCAATGGCCTTGAGGAAGGCCGCCAGGCCCTTACCCCTGTGCGTGCGGATGCCCTTCCAGAGGGGCTTGAGCACCGAATCGAATGACTCGATGCCGTAGGGCGTAGCCGCCTCCGCGAGTGCGGCCAGCGCCAACGCTGTGATAGTGCGCACCTTCTGCTGCTCGTCCACCAGCCCGTGCTCGATGATCTCCACCAGGGCGCGCAGGTGGGGCAAGATGGCACAGCCCATGAGGATGGCGATCTGCTGGACGATCTTGATGCCCGTGTGGCGGGCCTGCCATGACTTCTTGCTGCGGCAGACCGCCTTGAGGAACGGCAGCAGGGCCGGGATGCCCAGCGCCGAGGCCACCACGGCGAAGGCACGAGCCGTCGTGTTGCGCACGTACTCGTCGATGTTGTCAATGTCCGGCCGCATGGTCGAGATCATGGTGGCCAGGCCGGCCGCCTTGGCCAGGTTGGAGATGATCTCGCGGCCCTCCACGCGGGCGTAGTAGTCCTCGTCAATGAGCAGGGGCTCGATGACCACGAGGATCTTGTGGACGTAGGGTCGCACCAGGTCGTCCAGCTTGTAGAGAACCCGGTCGATGACCTTGACCAGGAGGTGGCGCTCCTGGTCTTCCAGGGTTGGGGACATGAGCAGGGGCAGGATCTGGTTGAAGAGGGCCCCCGCCCCGAGCTCCCGCGCCTTGTCCGTGATCTGGCGGAGGGCCGCCTTGCGCATGGGTGGCGTCCCGTTCTTGATCTTCAGCAGGAGCTTCATGATCTTGCGCTCCTTCTGCTCCTCGGGGCTGAGCAGCTCCTCGTCCACTTCGGCCAGCAGCTTGTCAAAGTACTGCAGGTCCTCGGGCTTCAGCGGGGGCAGGTTGCCCTTGGGCTGGCTGTCTGCCATCTTGACGGGCTCCTCCTTCTGGAAGAAGAAGCCGGGGCCTCCGCCGGGCATGCCCGTTGTTCCGCCCAGAGGTGTCGGGGTGGCAGTCAGCTTGCGGGCCGGCGTGCGGATGGGGATGTAGCCCGCCGGCGGCTGGAGCACCTTGTAGCCCGGCGGGAACATGGCGTCCAGCTCCTCGTCCGTCAGGGGGCGGTTGCGCTCGTCAATCTCGCGCTCCCACCGGTAGGCCTGCACGTGTGACAGGAATTATAGTGGGCTGCATGGACTCCGCGAGAGTTGGCCGAGTGTACACTGCATTAAGTTTGCGTGTCCCATTCAACTCGATCTTCGCGAGATGACTGCACTCGTCAAAACACTGACACAATGCACCAACATGAACTATTTTGATTAAGAGTGAAGATAATTATTTTACTGATACAAGGGTGATTTTCTAGAAAGCATCAGAAGCAAGCAAATAACTTGATGGCTACTAGAGCCTCTTTCTATTTGTGAACCTGCCCTAGACCACCACTAAGTCATGCTGGCTTCAAACGTTGATCAAAACCGTTATACAATATCACTTATACCGCTCCAAACTCAATTGTACGATAGAAGAAAGCTCCGTCGTGCGAATGCAGTATAACGCTGCCGGCTCCGGCCACTGCACCGGATCGAATTTCCCTACAACGCCACTTCCGTCGCTCCATACCGCCACTGGAAGCGGCGAGATTCGCAAAAACCAAAAGAAGGGGTCCCACCTGTAGCTGTTCGGGCGTCATCGCCATGAGGTGCCCCGGGGTCGGGGTGGCCATGGCCATGGCCTTGGCCCCCGTGGGGGTCACCCCCGACGGGGTCATGACCGAGGTGGGGGTCATGGAGGAGGGCGTCTGGGGGGTCTGGCTGCCCATCTGTGACGAGGGGGTCTCGTCCCAGCGGGACCGACGCTTGGAGGCACTGGGCGTGGGCGTGTCCTGGATCAGGTCTGCACCCCCCGTGCGGTCCGTGCGGGGCGTCTCCGCCCAGCCGCTTCCGTGCCCGGGGGTCTCTGCACGCGGAGGGAAGGAAACGTCGGGGCTTTGTGTTGCGAAGCAAATGAAGGCTACATGTACGGTTCGGTGCTTTTGGCATAGACTGATGAGACACCTCCGTCTTTCAAACGCCCGGCACGTGCTCCGTGCCTTCTGCCGCGCTATGGCCGCGCGCATGTACGTGCGCTCGAGATGGCGGAGCATTGCTGAAGGTAGAAAGCTCGTGCTGGAGGCACGACAACTCGTGCTCCTCCCTTCCATTCTCATCTTGTCGGTGACTATAACGAGGCTTCCGACGTTCCGCATCTAGGTTTTTGTTTTTGCTAGTGCCGCTGCTCCAGCGGGTGCTGACACACACTCGTGACCGACTCCGCACGACTTGTTTTTTAAGCCGCCTACCACCGCCATCGCTGTTGCGCGGCCCGGCCTAAGCAGTTGCGAGCGGCTTGAAAACCGCTTGCGTCGTACAGTCATATCTCACTATTGCGAACATCATTATGGTGGGCACGGTACGCTTTGCGACAGCATGTCTAACCCGCTCGTCTTCGCCTGTTTACAGGTCCTGCTTTTTGGCGCGGGGAAAAAGCCACGAGCCTTCGGTGATTCCTTCGCCGATCTTTTTTTCCGAGTCCGACACGGGCATAGTGTCTTTTGCCCCGTCATCGTCATGCTACATCCGCCACGGCGAGACATCGATCGCCGATGACACGTCTTTCGACCACGTTACAAGGCTGCACCAATCATCTTCAAGAACTGCCACGCCCCTGGGTGTCTTAAAAGACTGGAACGGACTTCACTGTGCTAGTGGTGGGCACGGTACGCTTTGCGACAGCATGTCTAACCCGCTCGTCTTCGCCTGTTTACAGGTCCTGCTTTTTGGCGCGGGGAAAAGCCACGAGCCTTCGGTGATTCCTTCGCCGATCTTTTTTTCCGAGTCCGACACGGGCATAGTGTCTTTTGCCCCGTCATCGTCATGCTACATCCGCCACGGCGAGACATCGATCGCCGATGACACGTCTTTCGACCACGTTACAAGGCTGCACCAATCATCTTCAAGAACTGCCACGCCCCTGGGTGTCTTAAAAGACTGGAACGGACTTCACTGTGCTAGTGGTGGGCACGGTACGCTTTGCGACAGCATGTCTAACCCGCTCGTCTTCGCCTGTTTACAGGTAAGCAATAGGACCAGTAGCATGCGGAGCAACTGCTTGTGCCTAGTTGTCGTGCCGTGCCCCCACAAAGTGCTTTCTGTGGTAGCAGAGTGTCTAGACATGATAAGGCAACTTCTTCTATGCGGCGATGTTGAGCTCAATCCTGGGCCAACCTACACGCTGGAGGAGAAGGTGTCGATGATACTTGATGGCCAAAAGGATCAGACGAGAACGTTAAACGATATAAAACGAGATCAGCGATCTCTACAGAAATCAGTGAATGAAAATACCGAAAATTTTAAAAGCCTAGATGTTAGAATGATAAGGTTGGAATCGGCAATTCACAAGGCAACTGAACTGGAAGCGGTGGTCCGAGACCTGACAAAAACTGTCCAACTACTAGTGCGTAAGGTAGATGACCTCGAAAACCGCTCCAGACGCAACAACCTCATCATATTTGGATTAAACGAAGCAGAAAACGAAACGGCTTTGGAACTAACGCAGACCGTTCAGGCTAATGTTTTTCAAAGAGTTAACGTAAATCCCGAAAGTATCGAACGCATCCACCGTCTTGGTAAAAAGCGGCGAAGCCCACGGCCTACAATAGTACGTTTTTACAACTACCGAGAAAAAATGGAAATTTTACGCAACTGTAATAGGCTTAAGGGCACAAATATTTCTGTAAGTGAGGATTTTTCTAGGCAAGTTCAAAGTTTAAGAAAATGCCTTTGGGACTCCGCAAGAGATGAAAGAAACCGAGGCGCTAAAGTCCGGTTAGTTTATGACAAGATAGTCGTAGACGGTAGCTTGTTTTACTGGGATTTGGCATCCGGTTCTCGCCGTCCATATGGGAGCGGCGATATTCTTGAAGGGGAACTGAGTCACAGAGAGGGCCCGGATAATCAGTCGTGTTCCTGACTTACTCACCGTAATCAATCTAAACGCGCGAAGCGTATTAAACAAGAGAGCCGAGTTGGAAGCCATACTTTTGGAACATGAACCTGACGCGGTTATAATAACAGAAACGTGGTTGAGCACTCAAGTTGAAGATAAGGATTTTGTACCACCGAATTATGTTTGCTTTCGTAAAGATCGGGAGTCTCGTGGAGGTGGTGTCGCAGTTGTTATCAAGGAGGAGCTAGAGTGAGATGATGCCTAATTTAGATGGTATTGAATCATTGTTTTGCAAGATCGTAATAAATAAGTGTCCAATCATGATCGGAGCTGTTTACCGTCCTCCTCTGACGAACGAAACCTATTTTACGAGTATAAATGACTATCTATGTGAACATGTCCGAAGTAAAAATGGCAGAATTGTTCTGGCTGGGGATTTTAATCTGCCCAACATTGATTGGTTGAACATGTGCGCAACACATGGGGAAGTTTCCACATCGCAAGCTTTGATCAATTTAGTATTTTCTCATGATTTGACACAAATTGTTCAACAAAGTACTAGAACGCAAGGTTCTGTTAGTTCTTTGCTTGACCTGGTCTTTTTAAGTAAACGATTGTCGCAGTCGCGATACTCAGTGCGAAGTTTTGGACGGTATCTCCGACCACGACATGGTCCTCGTGACGTGTCCCTTAGGAAAGCGTGAAAAAGTACCGCCTGAAACTGTTTCCTTTCCGGATTTCTCTAAGGCAGATGATGAAAGTATATGTGACTTTTTTAATCTACATTATGATAGCTTTAGGCAATTCTCCGCATTAAACGCGACATCTGTAGACGAGATCTGGGCAAGATTTAAAACTATGGTTCACACTGCCATCAACAATTTTATTCCCCTCAGAGTCAAAAAAATATCCAAGCAAAACCCGTGGATAACAAAAAATATTATTCGCATGAAGCGTAGGCTAAAAAGAAAAAGGCGGAATCTAAAAAAATGCGAGACACCTCAAAAGCGAGAGGAAGTACAGGGCCTTTCGGATACTTTTAAATCGGAGGTTCGCAATGCTAAATGTTTTTATATGGAAAATTCACTCACAAACTTTCTAAAAAATTCCCCAGAAAAGTTTTGGCGACATTTATCTCCCGTTAAGGAAACTGTTCCAGGTATAGTCAAGAACGGTTCTATTATAACAGACAAGTGGCAAGTTGCTTCATCATTCAACCATTACTTTCAGTCAGTTTTCACAAGAGACGATGGCATCCTTCCCAATTTCTGCGTGTCTAGTGGCATTCCTGCTATAACTGACGTGACAGTGAACCAGCAAGGTCTGTTCAATTTGTTATTAAACCTTGATGCTAAAAAATCATCCGGGCCTGACGAAATACCTAATATATTTCTAAAAAGATATGCAGAATGGTGCTCCCATTACCTGGTAATAATTTTTAACCTAACACTTGCCAAAGGAATAATTCCCCGAGATTGGAAATGTGGCAAGATAATTCCGGTCCATAAGAAGGGTGATAAAACTATCTTGAGTAATTATCGACCGATTTCCCTAACGAGCACGTGCTGTAAAACTTTAGAACATATCTTATCGAAACATTTGATCACTTTTATTGAGAGTAACAAACTTCTGGGCTCTAATCAGTATGGATTCAGACGGGGGTGTTCTACAACTACGCAGCTAATCGAAATTTTTCATGATTTGAGCATAACCGCAGATAAAGGGGGGCAGACAGATATTATATTTTTAGATTTCGCTAAAGCTTTTGACCGCGTATCGCACCCGAAATTGTTGTACAAGCTTAGTCACGTTCTTAAGAATGATCAGATAGTCGATTGGTTGAACTCATATTTATCAGGACGGGAACAGTATGTGTATTTTAAAAAGGAAAGAACAGAATCAATACAAGTAATATCCGGCGTCCCGCAGGGATCGGTACTTGGACCGCTTCTTTTTATATTATTTATCAGCGACATGGGAAAGGACTTTGACTCCGCGGTAACTTTAAAGCACTTTGCGGATGACACTGTGATTTACTCCAATATCAGTTCCAATGAAGACCAACTAAATTTGGACAAGCACTTGCGTAAGATAATGAAATGGTGTGCTGACTGGCAGATGGAACTGAACATAAGTAAGACGGTCTACATGAATGTAACGCGCAAAAAACAACACTTACAATTTAACTACAGTATTAATGGTCTTCCGCTTGTTAAAGTTAACGAATATAAATACCTTGGAGTGCATTTAAGAAGTGACTTAAGCTGGAACTCCCATATTGACTATGTATGTAAGAAAGCCTTTCAAAAACTATGGATGCTTAAAACAAAGTTGGAGTTCGCTAGTTCCGATGTCAAATTAATCGCCTTTAAGTGTCTAATTTTGCCAACTCTGGAATACGCTAGTCCGGTTTGGGAACCATTCACAAATCAAAATATTTATAAATTGGAAAGAATTCAAAATAAGGCTGCTAGATTTATCTTTAATTGCTACCGGTCGACTGAGTCGGTCACAAAACTCAAGGAGCAAGCAGGCCTGCCTAGCATAAAGACCAGATTAGAAACGAATAGAATGAAACTTTTTTTTCAGATATTTCATGGTCATTCGATTTTGGATACCCGAAAATACGTCGTGATGTCTCCTCCGGTGTACCACAGAATAAAACATAGCTTAAATATCCAATCCTATCAATACTCTACGGATCATTTTAAGCACTCCTTTTTTGTTCGATGTATTGATTTCTGGAATAAGCTGCCTGAATGTATAGTCAACTCTCAAAGTGTGTCAACTTTTGTGAGGGAAATTGAAATGTTTCTTTCTTCCCATGTCACCAAGGGATGTGACTGAATTATTGAATTCTTTGTGTGTCCTTGGTATGTTTTTGAAAATATGTACCACTCCTGCCTTGGCCTCACGGCTGGCAGAATGAATAAATAAATAAATAAATAAATAAATAAATAAATAAATAAATAAATAAATAAATAAATAAATAAATAAATAAATAAATAAATAAATAAATAAATAAATAAATAAATAAATAAATAAATAAATAAATAAATAAATAAATAAATAAATAAATAAATAAATAAATAAATAAATAAATAAATAAATAAATAAATAAATAAATAAATAAATAAATAAATAAATAAATAAATAAATAAATAAATAAATAAATAAATAAATAAATAAATAAATAAATAAATAAATAAATAAATAAATAAATAAATAAATAAATAAATAAATAAATAAATAAATAAATAAATAAATAAATAAATAAATAAATAAATAAATAAATAAATAAATAAATAAATAAATAAATAAATAAATAAATAAATAAATAAATAAATAAATAAATAAATAAATAAATAAATAAATAAATAAATAAATAAATAAATAAATAAATAAATAAATAAATAAATAAATAAATAAATAAATAAATAAATAAATAAATAAATAAATAAATAAATAAATAAATAAATAAATAAATAAATAAATAAATAAATAAATAAATAAATAAATAAATAAATAAATAAATAAATAAATAAATAAATAAATAAATAAATAAATAAATAAATAAATAAATAAATAAATAAATAAATAAATAAATAAATAAATAAATAAATAAATAAATAAATAAATAAATAAATAAATAAATAAATAAATAAATAAATAAATAAATAAATAAATAAATAAATAAATAAATAAATAAATAAATAAATAAATAAATAAATAAATAAATAAATAAATAAATAAATAAATAAATAAATAAATAAATAAATAAATAAATAAATAAATAAATAAATAAATAAATAAATAAATAAATAAATAAATAAATAAATAAATAAATAAATAAATAAATAAATAAATAAATAAATAAATAAATAAATAAATAAATAAATAAATAAATAAATAAATAAATAAATAAATAAATAAATAAATAAATAAATGCTGCGTCCGGGTGATCGTGCTGGAGCAGCCGGCAAACGGTACGCGTACAGCGACGGCACCGCATCGTTCTTCAAAGACACATGCTTCGTGGAGAAACCAGCAACAGTCAGCAGCCGCAGATCCCGTGTGTAGGTGTCTGACGTAGAGTGGAGCAGAGCTTCGCGTTGGAGCTCGGAGTCGACGGTTTTCCGAAGTCTATCTGGCGAGCGGCACCGACCCACACCTTGTGCCCCTTCCGGTCTCTTGGGAACTAGTGGAACCGCAGCTCCGGGTTGTGCACCGGACTGTTGGGGCCACCCACAGCACTACAAGTCGTGCTCGGCATTGCCCAACGCGAGTCCGGCGAGTCTCTCCGGCTCCACGACACGCGCGTGAGCGAGCAGCACCGCTTTGCTCTCTTGCGCGCTGTCGCGGAAGCAATGCTGGAGTTAAATGAACTGCCTGGACGCTAATAAAAATAGGAGAACACAGGATAACGTGGTAAACGCCTCTTGCCGTCAGCAGAATCGCAGAATGCCACGGGAAACAAAGCGTCCGTGGCGTCCGTGCGGGAGCGTAGGACTAAACCTACGTCATTGCCCAGTGTTGCTTCACTAGCTCACCCGGTGCCAGCGTTGCTCACCCGCTTTCGGGCCGCTAACCAAGCCGGGAGAACATTTTTAATACTGGTTTTAATCGGTAATGTGGCGTTGGTTTGACGTGATATTTTGGGTATCGGCGTATTTTGAAAACCTAAAGCGATATCAGTCATTTCGATAGGGTCGACTTTTTGAGTGGAGTTGCCCTTTAAATGCTCTTGTTTGCGAAATATACCCCAGTTTTAGAAATTTATATTGCAAAAAATAAAGAAAAGAAAACCAGCCGAAAGCAACCGTGGCTAGCGAAAATAACTTGAAGTTACAGCAACATGCGCATTTTGGCTGCTCGGCAACTCCTGACCTCCCAACCATATGCTGACCATCATCGTCATCATCGAAGATCGACCCGGGAAACAGATGCGCACTAGGCCTAACCACCTAACTTTGCATTCCTGTCCTTCACGCGGGCTGTTCCGCATCAGTGAGTTGTGCACGTTCCTTGCAAGGTGCGACGATGCGACCAGGGCTGTCCGTGGGAAGGTGGACGACATAGAATCATTCGTCCTGCACCGTTTGTGCTGCACCAACCAGAAGATGATCTCGGATTTCCTCCATTAACTGTGCCGTGTTCAATCGCGTGAGCGGTGCCAGTGTCACCGTCTACGTCGGGTCCTTCTTCCCGTAGTGTTTGTGCTCGACCTTTTCTTTCAATAAATATGTAGTGTTCAATTACGTGTAGCATTTCTTTCTTTCTGGATAAAATTGTGTGGTTGGATACTCCTAGTACAGAGGTACATTATTTTTGCTCAGATGTAATTACAATTTATGAGTTTTCCACTACAACAATATTTCAGAATAACAAATGATTTTCGCGAGACCGATGAAATTCGTTGTATCGAGATTTGACTGTAGCTGGTCGTGAGTGTGTGAGCCAGCCTTAAAAGGGGTGCTCGAGTGGATTCTGAGATCGTCGATTTATGGTGATAATTCAATCTACAGGCTCCAAGCATCCTAGAAACCCGAAATTACACTCATGGGCGGACAATTTCCTCATTACAGATCTAAACACAGATCCCGACACGCCCCTCTTTCTGCAGCTTAGAGCAGACACCAGGGGGTGCCGTCAGATGGCGTTTTTGAACACCAATTTTCACATTACGTCTCATAAAGATTTATGGAGGTGGCGGAGACCCCGAGGGAAAATACCGCCCGCGTATCTCTACGCGGGCACTATTTCCCATTTGCTATCAGAGCTGGTCATTTTTATCGACTGAAGCCCGACGAACAATGTGCCATCAAAAACTTTCAGCCTTTCCACTCTGGTGAAGAAGGAAGACCAGCGAAGCTCTACTATGGGTGGGACGACCTCAAGGACGGCGCCTGGAGGACGACGTCTAGAACGACCTCGAGGATGACGCCTAGGACGACGTCTAGGACAACCTCAAGGACAACGCCTAGGAAGACCTCAGGGATGACGTCTAGGACGACCTCAATGACGATGTCTAGGACGACTTCAAGGACGACTTTTAGGACGACCTCAAGGACGACGCCTAGAGATTCAGCCCTTCCACTCTGGTGAAAACCAAAGTGGAAAGGCTGGAAAGGTTGCCGCCATCTTTGAGCGACGGCGACAACCAGACAACCAGCAAGCCGGTTGTCTGGTTGCCGCCGTCACTTATAGATGGCGGTAGCTGTCCAGAGTTTTGTGCCGAGATTTATTTGTCCACGCACACAAAACCGGGGAAACTAGCCCTTAAAGGGACAATGAAGGCGATTTCGGACATCTTTTTGGCGATTGAACTGGGTTCCAGGCACGTCTCAGGCCACGTTGCCCAAATTTCAGTCGAAACCGGCGCTTGTGTGCCGCGCAAATCAATTAAACAGTCGCGGTAATAATCGTACCGGGATCGACTGGGGCGACGCCCCGAGAGTTGCGGGAGAAGCCAGGAGAAGCGGAGCTCACGTGACCGATGCGGGGCCAAGAAGCGCGACGTCACGAAAGACTCGTCAGCGATTGGTCGAAACGAGAAACGTGCCCTCGGTCACGGTTTGGTTCGCGATTTTTAAAAATAATGTTCTAATTTCCGCTTGAATAACCATGAAAAGTATAAATCGGACTGGAAATGATTACTAAACCGTGAATAAAGCAGCCTAATTGTTTTTTTTCTTTGCTACGCTGGACGCGAAATGGGCAACGAGCAACTATGGGCAAACAAAATAAAATAAAAAAGAACACGGTACTCGAAGGATTCTGCAAAACGGTAGCTCTAGATGGCTGTTCTAACGGTCGACTGAAGACAAGTATTCGTTCGGGCGACGCTAGTTTTCACGTGTGGGTTGCTGTTCATGTTCTTTGACGACGAAAAGAGGACGTCCGCAGAGGAACCGGATCCCGGAACGGTCAGACCGCTCCCCCACGTCCTTCCTTCGACATGCGGGCCGCTCGTTGCCGGCTGGGCGGTCTCCCTTGGGGGGTGGCAGTGGCCGCCACACACATACTCCCGTTCCGTCGGTGTTCGGTCACTAAACGGAAGCTCGAACTCGCTCGCGAGAGTGGCATTGCCGTCCATGTTTACAGATTCGGCGAAACGACCGCGCCACCGCACTGCTATAACCCACCGCGGTAACCAGAGTCTCGATCTCCTAAATACTACCGATACCGACTATTCACACTTGACGTCACTCCCTACGTCACCTCCGTTTTCGGAGGCCCAGAAACGATAATGGAGATTGTTCAGTTTCGGTTTCTTTACTTCTTTCGTAAGCACAAAAATACGCGTCACAAATGTCTACAAAAAATTGGGCAGCATGCTATGTTCCCAAGAAGCATAAAAACACCATTTAAAAAAATTAAATAAAATCGTCTTCATTGTCCCTTTAACAGCTCCGCTGTAAAAACGAGCTTTTACAAAATGGGCTCGGGTGTCTCTTGGAGGCTGCCGCACACGGCGGTTCACTCACCCCTCTCGGTCTTGGGGGTCTCGTCCCAGCGGTTGCGCCTGGCGCTGGGGGTCCCCGGTGCCCCGCCCCCCTTCTGACTGCCCCCTGGCGTCTCGTGGCCGGGGGTGGCGTGGCCGGGGGTGGAGGCGTGCGCCGGCGTAGGCTCCCACATGCGGCTGCTCGAGTAGCCAGGGGTGGCGCCGGGCGTCTCGGAGCCCTTGGCCCGGCCGGGGGTCTCGTCCCAGCGGATCTGGGACGGCGTCTGGGACGACTGCGGGGAGAGGAAGGGTGCTCTGGTTGAACCGTTTGGCTAGCTTGCTCCGTTTGCGATCGGCTCCTTTTCTGTTCTAGTATCAATATTGCAGCCTCTACCCTGCAAAATTATGCAGACTACGCACTCACAAATAGTAGGTAAGAGTTCTTTGTGAAAAATTCCACTGACATCGTTCTCAAAAAACAAAAAAAAGAAAATAAATGTTGCTGACTGAAGTGAGTTTTTATAAACAGTTTGCTTCATCCTCACGATTGTCGGCGTACTACTGGAACTGAAAGCGCACTTTTAAGTTTAGTAATAGAAAAGGTAACTACTGAAAAGTAGGTAATAACTAAGTAATAGCTACTGAGCAGTCCTGTTTGCGTTTTATTTAGAAATGCTTGCGCAGAACTATTTTGCTAATTTTGTTTGTACACATGCAAGTTGAATGAGTAGTTACCCTTGACTTTTTATAGTTTTGTGAGATCCCCATTTTTGATTTTTTGATTCTTACGTATTTTGTGTAATACAATGTGTTTGCACTTTTTTCTCTCCCCTCATGTAATGCCCTCGGGCGATTTGAGGTAATGAAATGAAATGAAATGAAATGAATATCAAACGCTGTCAATTTTTCTAAATGGGTCCTTCGGCAGAAACTAATACATCTAATATTTTTTCATTGTGATGCATATTTTTTGTGGGAACGATTTACCACTTTTTGCCCAGACACGGGGTGTGTACCCAAATGATGTTTCTAAGTTCCCCGACTTTCTCAGGCTTTCCCCAAATATTTTATGAAATTTTCCCAAACGACTCCCGAGAGATAGGATGTCTGAAGTGCAGTTCTTATGGAGAAAAACACTGGATCCTATTAACTCTTTAGTCAATTGTTTCATATTTTTTGTTGAATAAATTTTTAGTCTTATATAAACCACCAGGCAAACATATTGGTGTGAGCACAAAGAGAGCAAACAGTCTCAGTGTGCACGTTCAAAGAGGATGCAATTCGCGTACAGCCAAGACTCTTTTTTCTGAGCAAGATTTGCGTCTGCAGGCCGGTGGAGTCGCATAAAATGTGTGCCACACCAGACACGCATAGTCTGCAGTCACTCAGAGAAAGGAAAGCCGAATTTCCCCGACCGATGCCGACTGGGATGAAAATTACCCGACGTTTCCAAGCTCGCCAAACTATACAACAAAAACCCATTTTCCTGGTAGACTAAAGGTTCGCTCGAAAGACTCGGCAATAAACCGGATCCTTCCACAACCTGAAGGACAACCCAGGTCGACAATATAATCGGGGAGCCCTCACCTCCGCAGCGTCCCAGCTCGACTTCTTCTTTGCTGCCTGGGGCGTCTCCTCGCCAGACTGGTCCCAGCGCCTACGCTTGGCTGGAACGAGACAAAAACTTCCATGAGACCCCAGGGGGATCGGGGCCAGACCACAATTCTAAATCTGCTCCCGTCTCAAATCCCTTCTGGACCCAGGGGCTAGAGAGAGCCAAAGTAGGTCAAGAGACAAGTAGGTCAAGATGAGTGTGCATCATTGCTAAACGATATATTTCTACAATCGTTTTCTTCCACCGATGTTTCTTTGTACCCCAACTTTAATGGCCCTGACTTTTTGCCAATGAATCCAATATTAATATCATATGATGGTATAGCTGCAATAATTAATAACCTCAAGCTCTTTTCTTCATCCGGTATTGACAATACTCTAAATTCTTAAAGAAAACGAAGTCGTATTTATCAGCTATACTATCAATGATTTTTAAGCAAACATTGCAGGAAGGCTGCCTTCCCGAAGACTGGAAAGTTGGAAAGGTGACTCCAATTCATAAAAGTGGCAACCACTCCTCACCGAATAACTTCCGGCCAATTTCTTTAACATCCATTCCTTGTAAGATACTCGAACATATCATATATTCTAACCTCGCATGTTTCCTAGAATCAAATTCTTTTTTTCACCCAACTCAACACGGCTTCCGCAAATCATTTTCCTGCGAAACACAGCTTCTGCTCTTCACTAATAAACTTCATTCTGTCCTTGACTGTGGCTCCCAGATAGACTGCGTTTTCCTTGATTTCTCTAAGGCCTTCAATAAAGTTTCTCACCGGCTACTCCTATTAAAACTTAGCAACCTCAACATTGATCCGAACGTGCTACGCTGGATAGAATCGTTTTTAACCAACCGTTCTCAATTTGTGCATGCCAATGGTACTAACTCTTCACTTTCTCCCGTAACATCTGGAGTTCCCCAGGGTTCTGCTTTAGGTCCGCTACTTTTCCTCATCGATATTAATGATCTGTCTGAATGTATCTCCTCTAATGTTAGTTTATTTGCTGATGATTGTGTACTATATAGAGAAATAACAAATAACTCCGACATCTCTGTTCTTCAATCTGATCTTAACTCTGTATCTAACTGGTGCGACAAGTGGTTGATGCAACTCAATCTTAATAAATGTAAATCCATGAGAGTTTCCCGCCATACTAACATATGCTCGAATTACTACATTGACGACACTCCGCTGCAGTTTGTGTCCTCTTACAAATACCTAGGTGTTTACATAACCTCTGATCTTTCCTGGGAAACTCACACTAACTGTGTAACTAACAACGCCAATCGCATGCTTGGATATCTCAAACGAAATTTTTCACAGTCACCAGTGTCACTAAAACTCCTTTTGTGTACTACTTTAGTACGTACTAAACTTGAATATGCATCTTGACTTAAACAGCGCAAATAATTTACGTAAGGAAGAGACAACAGGAAGGAAAGAGCGCTGACTCACAACTGAGGTTTTAATAATGAGGTAGTGAAAGAGAAGAAAGGTGTCAAGTGCGGTAAAATTATTAAAATTAATAATTTTAATTTTTTCTGGCAGTAACCGTTGGGTCACCGTCAAATTTGTAGATCACATCTGATTAATTGTACATAGATATATTCACTTTGATTCCTTAAAAATGCAATTGTCATTCTGTTGAAATGGCCCTTAGAAAGAGGTTATTAATTTTAATAATTTTACCGCACTTGACACCTTTCTTCTCTTTCACTACCTCATTATTAAAACCTCAGTTGTGAGTCAGCGCTCTTTCCTTCCTAAGTCAAGATGTCTATCCAACTCGCCCAGCAACTCATTTTGGTTGAATATGCATGTTCTATCTAGGACCCCGGTCATAACACTATCATTGCAACATTGGAATCAGTTCAAAATCGTGCAGCACGTTTCATACTCTGTAATTACCATCGTACATCCAGTGTTACTTCAATGAAAAATAGCCTTGGTTTACCCACACTAATGAGCCGTAGACGCATTTTACGCCTGACTTTATTTCATAAGATTTACCATAATAACCCTTTCAAGTGCCGTGAACTTCTAACGCCACCTACTTATGTTTCATCCCGCGTAGATCACCAGTACAAAGTCGGTATTTCCAATTACAAAACTCCTTTGTTCCTCGCACTAGCTCTGATTGGAATCGCCTTTCCGCTGACATAGCCTCCATAACCAGTATTATTGATTCTAAAAATGCCTCGTTTATTAGTTTTTGATTAACCATTTTCTAGTTGATATTACTGTTATAACATTGTGGAAATATTTTAGAAGTGTCTGAGCAAGCCTGCATTAATTACTGTATTATATTTCATGTATCATCAACTGTACCTTTGTCACCTATTCCCCCCCACTCCCCTCTGTAATGCCCTTCGGGGCCTTGAGGGTAAATAAATAAATAAATAAATAAATAAAGCTCTAAACAACTTACATAAGTAGGTTTGCCAATGTCGTGCAAATAAAGAATTGTTTAGCATACTACGTCGTCACTTCTTGCGTCAAAATGTTTGCTCAGATATCTGCACATTTGGCACAGAAAAGCAGCCATTGGAGAAGCAGCTCGCAGTCAAGAAACTAAGGCGAGACCAGCCTTGGAAGTCGCCCACATTTCATTCTTCCCACCCAATGCCCGGGCATTTTCTCCAAGAAAAAGTGGTTCAAACAATCACTAAAGGGCAGTAATGAAAACCCGAAAATGAGAAACAAAAATTGTTCCTAACCAGAGACCAATGACAAAAGGAGCGAAGGACACAGGGTCTCGGCCCAGGGTAATAATAATAGTTCTTTATTACCGTTATTGTTGCCATTATGTACCATCATATAGGGTCAGATTCAATAGGAGCTGGCCGGCTTGGTGCTATCCAAAAAGGGTAAAATTCCACGTGCAGTGCTTCTGGCAGGCTCTGCCATGAACCCGACTCCCACGCCGCGACAATAAAAAATGTGGCAGTCCATTCCAACCTCTTCAAGGGCTCAACAAACATGGAACCCCCCCGCATGGCTTTCGTGCCGCCTCAGCCTGAATGCAGCTGGGCCGGCTTGTGTTGCCACACAAACTGCCCGGTACAAACCGCTGTGAAATAAAAGTTTACTTCGCGGCGATCCGTACACTCCACGACACTGTTAGCGTGAACGAGCCATCACCGGTTTAATTTCTCTCTCTCTCAGTGTTGAAGGACTGTCATCAAAACTACTATAGTGGTGGCAAATGCTCAGTCGGGGCACTAAACCAAGCGGTAAATTGTGATGCGCGCCAGTACCCTTTCAAAGTAAAATGCAAAAAAAGTGCCGAAGTAGTGTTTTTTGCTAAAAGTGTACTGCAATGTACAAGGGGATGGCGCGCTCTTACCGGGGGCCGCCTGCTTGACTGCCTCCCCATTGGAAGGCACCGACTGGAGGTCCCCAGACTTGGCCTTGTCGGCCAGCTTGCGGCGCAACTCCGCCTGGCAAGAGAGAGAGAGAAGACACGCAAACACGTTAGGTCGGGGGACGCTGCCTGCCCCAACCTCCTCCTAGCTGTCTGTCACCCAGAGAGTGTCATCACATTCAATGCAACTCGCAAACTGCCCAAATACCTATGTGCACGATACATAAAAAATGGGCTGCGTGATTGGCCATTCTGTTAAATGCATTTAAATTAAGTTGCTTTATAGGGTCATCGTTAACAAAAAATATTTTGACACGAAAAAAGATTTTATTGGCATACTTTTAGTGTTTTGCACGTGTTTCGACCTCAGGATTATTACTGTGGTGATCGTCGGTGGCACTGCAGTAGCTGTCGTGGTTGTTGTCGCTGCTTTTGGTGCTCTTGATCATGTTGCCGCTGTCTTCATATTTGTATGTTATACAGGGCAACAGTTTATGTACCGAGAAGCAAGCTACATAGTCTATGCATCCTAATCTGGAAAGGCCTCATGCAGGGACACAATCGATGGTGGTGCTGTTGCGGGTAATCAGAATTGTGGCGCTGCTCGCGAGGTGTATCCCCAACGATTCCCGCATGGAGTTGATAAACCACGAATTCCGTTGCATATTCACACTCAAAGCTCCACGTGCTGCCTCTACACGCCGTCATTTCCGCACCTGATCATCAGGACCCTGATCTTGAGGCGAGTGCCAACATTTTGGTGACACTGTGAAAGGTGAAGGCTAAATGGCACGTGCGGAGAGAAGCTGGGTTCTGTATAAAAAGGGATCATGTCACACCATTGTCTCTTTGTGACACTGCGCACGCTTCCCTTCAGCATTGCCTCGATACGAGCCTTTGAGCAATTACCTAGGTCACCAAGCGAGGGGAAGCATGCTTTTTTTCCCTCTCCACTCCTCGTTCCGCGCGCTCTTTTTACGCCACCCGTCTCTGCTCCAGCCGTTCTTTCACTTTCCACCCGTCTTCGCTCCGCACGCTTTCTCACACCACCTGCTTCTGCTCCTCCCGTTCCTGTGCACTGGGACACCAGTTGCCATTCTTTTTCAAGATCGTTTAGCAGTTACAAACTGACCGACCTACACATTTCGCGCTTACGTGGCTCCCAATGTTGGTTGGCCCTATAAAGCTCCCACTTTAAAAGAGGCAGTAGAGCCAGGATGAAACTATAGTTTGTTTCACTCTGTGTGCAACCAAAAGTGAAGCTACAACACAAGCATGGTGTCTGGACAATGCCTGGCCTCCGGCACGCACCCCGCGCCTTCCTCCGTGCTTTGGCTGCACGCGGGCTCGAGACACTGGAAACGTCGGCGTGCAACGAAAGAGGCCCACCTGATCTTTGTTGAGTGCTTGCTCCTGCATGATGACCGTGTAGGTACGAGACTTCATGTCAGGTGTCTTGCCCCCTGCAACAGCACAAAAAGAGCAGAGACGGCTCTCGAAAATCAGTGAGCTGCTCCGGCGGAAAGAAATGCTCGCGGGGCCCGTGCACCCAACCTCCCGCCCGCCTCTGGCCCCTCCCTCCCCTCTCCCAAGAGACTTTCCCAGCCCCGCAGAGAAACGACACGGACGAAAGCTCTTCGTTCGCGAGGAAAAGAAAAACGAAAAAGGGGGCCCATGTGGACGTCGGCCGGGCCCCTTTGCGACGGGGAAGCGGCGAGGACCCCTCGAGGGCACCCTAAGGCCCCGAATCCCACCGAGAAGACACGCCGGAGAGACATCCCCAGAAACCAAGGCCGACGAACTGCGGCCCCGACGTCGCGGCTAGGTACGTCGGTGGGCACGGCGGACCAAAGCGACACATTCCCTTACCCCAAGCGTTAGTGTTTGTGGCATAAGTTGTTCATCCGAATGACTAGAGGTTTTTTAGCAACATTTGGCCACTGCCTCCTTTTGTCCATCAGACGAGCACCGTCGTGATGCCGGACAGGTTGTTGGCGGAGGTTTGCCCGCAGACAGAGCTGCCCGACGGAACGATAAGGTTTACGCTCCGTTCACCACCGAGCCGACGGTGCCGCGGAAGTTGCATGCTCGTCGGACTGGTCGCACATTGCTGTTCTGCCGCACGATCGCGTCCCGCCAGCATGTGCACGTGGGGAGTGGGGTGGGGTAGTGAAAGGGAGGCAGTCGATCGGTCCAGCGAGTGCATGGCTCTCCCTGCCCCGTCGGCTTAGGGGGGGAACGGAGTATGGCAGGCTCTTCCATAACGTGCCCCGGGCGTGGCTTTCCGGGGGTGCCCTCGGAGTGGCGCCGCGTCCCCGCCGGAAAGAAACGTGGGCCGGCGCCCGGGCATACGTACGTGTCTGGGGAGGACGGCCAACTCTCTTCCGGGGTCATCCTCTAAACAAGCGATGCTGGCAGGACGCAACAAGGAGCGCCACTTCCTAAAAATACCTCGGGCTCATTAGTGCCTCCCCCCTTCCGGTCACCCCACAACACAACCACCCGTTGGCCCGCACCAAAAACATGCCTCCTTTGGTACGGCAGCCCGCAGCGCATCTCCGACCGGTGCATTTGGCGTCCCGTACCACCCGCGCGTCGAAAGCAGTCCCGAAGTGGCGACAAACGATGCCGCGGGAGCTCGGCCAGTCGCGCTGTTGGACGTCGCAATCCCAGCGGTTAGAGTGGACGACGGACTGTGCAACAAACAAATTACGGCTAGCAAACATTTGTCAAGTTTCCTCTTTCATGCTCTATGTGTCGTCGTTTATTTCACTCATTCGCTTAAATTTAGCACACAGTAAAATAATTTTCTGTCTGTTTTACTTTTGTAGAGTTCACTCGTTTCTGCTAATGTTGAATTCTGCACTTCCGGCACACTTGCACGCAGCTGACCGTTGCAGGGGTCTGAGCAAGGAGGTAGGAAGCTTCTGGGAGAGTGACCAAAACAGCTGTTGAGTCGGCTCTCCTTTTCGTCCAATAGCGTCTCTAGATTTCGGTCATCGTTGGGGGTGTGTCCCTCCACACCCCTAACTTCATCTCTGGTGGCCTTGTGTCGCCTTCAGAAGCTTCTTACCTCTATGGGTCCGAAGTTGCACAGTGCAACTTTTTTTTCTCGAATTTCCCCCTCCTCAAACTTGATGCAAAATCAAGTTTATTACTATTATCACTAAATTTCGGCAAAGACGAAGAGTGATTTGGAGCGTCCCTGCTGTCACGGCATCCCAACTTCAAACTGCCGAAGCTCCCGCGGACCGTCAAGATGGAGAGCGACCTACGGCAGAACGGGCATCTACCTCATCCCCCTCCGCTGCTCCGCTACCGGGGGGATCGCGACGGGCAAGGGCTTGACACCGGCGTGGCGTCGTCTTGCGGAAGCGGAGGTACCAAGAAAGAGGACGCGTTTAAGGCACCGGCCGGAGGAGTGTTCCAGGTGCCGTACCTCTGGTTTGCCCCGTTCCACCAGGGGGGCAGCCCAACCCCAATACATACCCTTCTCGAGGAACACGCGCGGGGCTGCCCCCAATCCCGACCCCACCCCGCACTCTTCTCTGATCCCTACAGCCCAGCCTGTCAGCCTCGTGGGGGGCCCCCTCAACGGGATGCACCGCACACCCGCGAATCTCTTCCAAAATGCCGCGCGCTTTCTGCAGATTTGTAAGGGAACGGTTCCCATTACGCAACAAATGATAAGGAGGACCGATTTTCTCAAGTGGCCTTTCGACACCAACTTCCCAAGCAGTGTCTGCGACTCCTTTATTGGTGTTGTCACTGATGCAAAGTTTTTGAGGCTATCTGACCGCGACAGAGGCAATGTCACTCATTGCCTCTTCCTAGTCAGTACAAGAGTGCTGAGGTAGTCTAAGCGTTAATCGCTTCCCTATCGCTCCTCGTGGCATCAGTTAAATAGGCAAAGAGGAAAGTGTTGCCATGACTGAAATTCGTAGTCGAAGACTTTAAAAACTTGTGGGAACCGTGCATCGGAGAGACCGTGGGAAAATGGCTAGCTATGAAAACTGGACAGCCTTTTTTTTCTCCCCCCGCCCGCAGAGCATGTCACTGTTACACATCAGTGGTGCCCGTATGCTTTAAGCGGTTAATGGTCATTGGAGTTCCCTTTCTTAGTACTTCAAGGATTCGGCCCAATTCTAAAACCTCTTTTTATACAACTTTAGCTCAATGGCTAGCCCATTAGGAAGAGCAAGAAGACCTCTCCGAGATACCCACAGTGACGTTTCAGGCTCACAACGTTCACCTCTCTCTAGCAATGTCCCTTTCTTTGGTTTGGAATCTCATAAACTAAGAAACACGGAGGCCCTGAAGATCACCCAATGTTTGCATCAGAATGAGCGACTAAACATTTAATGCTTCTTTGTTCCTGCCAAGATAACTCCACCTACAATAATGTCACACGATTGTGTCGTCATGCCCGTATTTCACCTGCTAGAAAAGCTCTAAACGTGAACCAATTTCCAAAACTTCCTCTAGATTAAAACCTTTGTAGCGTAGCTTCGCAACAAATAGGCGGGACAATGAAGCACAAGCTTTGTGAGCCCTCAACCTCGATCTACTACTTGTTCATGCGCCAATGTTATGAAGCTGTGACGATGCGGGGAAATTGTGACTGCTACATCATTGTCCGATGCCTTTCATACTTGACGAATGCCGGCGGCGAGTTCGGATTTAAAAGACTAAATTGTGAGAGAGGTAGCAGGTGTTGGCAAAAATTAATAAAACAAATGCAAGGGACTTCACCACGAGCTTGCGGCTAAAAAGCTAGAGAAGTGTGCCTTCGCAACAAATATTGCGGCACTACAAAGCTCATGCTCGTGTTGTACTGTCCCGCCACATGTTGCGAAGGCGCGCCACAGCCCCGCAGGTTCTTGCATGTTTCAGAATGTAAGGCCAGGCAGAGAGGACAGATGATTCGTTGTGCATCATGTGCACGTGGGGCCAAGGCCGAGAACTTCCTTTCGCGGGTGGGCGGTACACTCCGATTCCGTCCCCCTCCTCCCTCCCCCCACCCCAGAGAGCCCCCACCTAATCTTTCTAACAAAGAGCTGTGCCCCAGTAGCCCAGAGACGGAAACTCTGCCGCAGCCGTGGCTTGAAGGAGGAGGGAAAAAATTGAACGACAGGCATTAGTCAAAGGCCAGACGTGCTCCTGCGCACGCCTCTCTCTCTTCTAGGGGACCCAGCCTGCCCTCCCCCAACAGCAGGCGACGAGCCTCGAACCAAAGACGCGAGGGCATATACGCCCTCAAGGGCCGGTTACTCCTCATAATACCCCAGGGAGGGCATGCTAAAGCAATATGTTCTCCCAGCACTATAGCACTTCTGCATAGGAAAGACTGACATAGAGAAGCAAAGTTGTAGTACACTCGCAGTGTTGCAACCGACACTTGTGGTGCTGATATAGACTTTGCTCAGAGGAAACTGACATCCCTATACTGACAAGTTTGACTGTGCCACATTGTCCAGTGCCTGCAGGCACCCTGAAAATGTGAAATATGCGTATCTATTCACTTCACTGTACTGTTACATACGTATCTACTTATCTCGAAAGAGTGCACGCCCCATTTTTCTCTATCGTAGCTCCGCCGAGAGCGTGGATCGGAACAACTAAACCAAGAAAATCCACATGGAAACCCTTCAGTTTTAAGACCAAGAGCAAGCATTGATTCGAGGTAAGAAGACTAAGGACAGTATGTTGCCGCCGCCATCCTCGGCACATGTCCGGTTGGGAGAGTGCAGGCTGTGGCCTGGAACCGGCCCGGAATCGCTCCAGACCGGCCACAACAGATCCAAGACATCATCGACGGGAGCCCGAAGAGCAATCTCAATGGTCTGCCTTGAAGCCAATCCATTCCAATTACGCTTCCCCGAAACAATCCTACCACACCACCCCAATGGTGACAAGGATCCGATAGAGCCAGTAGCTCAATGGACAAACTGCTCATTTTTCCACATCCATTGAGCACGGTGTCCCACTTATGTCCCACTCTTCTCTGTCTCTTATGTCCCACCGAGGTGGTTTGTGCAATTTAGCACGAGTGGAGAGGGTTGGTGGCCATGCCACGGCTGGGAACATATGGAACTAAACCTTGCACCGCAACACCCTTCCTGGTTTTGGTCCCAGTCCGTTTCGATCTAGAAAAGCATCGTACCGGCACGCGGTCGCACAACCAATACCGCACGATGCTCGTAAGAGGCTTCCAGGATGGCAGTTGTAATGTGCTGACGAAATTTCTCATCTACAGCATCAACCGGTGTCGCCATTCCTCAGGGCAACCTCTCACTGTCTAAACATTCCAATTTGCTTCGGCACAATCCAACAGACTCGAGTGCCCTCTTGAGGTCTAACCAATCGATGTCCAAGTTTCTTCGGTACAAGTCGGCAGACTTGAGACTGCTCCTCGTTTGCCACGCCACTGCACTCGAGCCACCGAGACCAAATCAAAACAAGCAGCGAGAGAAACAGGCGGGCCCACCGTACCATCTGCAAAGGGATCCACGCGCTCGGGAGAGATCATGAGTTTCCGCCGCTGCGCCCGGTACTGGTCCTCGCGGTCCGCAATGCGGGGCACCCGACGGTCCGCAAACGGGTCGTAGTCCTGCGATGAGAGCGTGTTAGGACCTACGGATGTCTCCTCGAGCAGCGAGACTCACCTTGTCTGTGAGTTCGGCCAAGAAGGCGGCCGGAAGGGGGGCCTTCTTGGACTGCATGAGGCCCGTGTTCTCATAGTCGTCGTCCTGCGAGTAAGAAAGCACGAGACTTGTTGCTACGCTCCATAAAAAATTTACCATCTGACAAAAGCTGACTGAGGTAGAGAGTGAGAAACTGATAGTTCTGTTGCATATTAAATTAATAATCACCCGGGGTGTTGACCAGAGGAAACAGGGGCAACACGACCACATCCATCAATATTACGATAGGCAGTGACAAAAAAAGTTAGCAGACCTTCCAACCCTACAATTCTGGAAATACTACAGGGGATGCCAAAAAACACTACAATTGTGTGAAGAAATACGAAAACTGTTTTATTCTTCAAAAACTTAATTTAGGTAAGAAAAACGCTTCAACTAGGACACAAACACATCATACATTGCACGAAATGTCTTATTCTTTAGAAGTAAGTCGAATCTCGTTAATTCGAACACGCTTAATTCGAACTTTTGGTTTATTCGAACTGACGCTGTGGTCCGGACTACAAGGTTGGGCCAGCACTGAGGAAGTTGCAGCTTTTGCTTTTCTTAGGAAGTTCTTTTCGAACACTTGTTCATGGCACTTTCCGGACTGGCTGCATCTCACAACTAACAACTGTTCAAGAGTCTTTTTCGACATGGAGGAGCGGAACTGCGTGTGTGCCTTCTTCACTTTGCTAAAAACTCTTTCGCCTGTGCCTGGTTTAACGGAGACGTTAAAGGGATACTGAACCCAGGAATTTAGTGTCCATAATAAGTGGCGCACGTTCTTTCCACGAGCCAGCAGCCACCGGTGTGCGCGAGCACACGCAAAAAAAAATGACGTCAAAGACCTCCATTCGCGGTTAAGATGACAGTGAAATGTATGGGGTTCGGGTCGAAGGAGAATAAAGACAAGTTTTTTATCTACACAGTGGTGTCTGGTATAAAAGGTAAGCGATTAATTGGTCTAAAGGGCACGTAGCTTTCACTTGTAGAGATGAAAAGCCTGTATTTCTCCTCCTTTGGCCCGAAGCCCATGCATTTCACTGTCCTCTTAAGCGCGAATGGAGGTCTTTGACGTTATTTTCGTTGCGTGTGCTCGCGCACACCGGCGGCTGCTGGCTCGTGGAAAGAACGTGCGCCACTTATTATGGGCACTAAATTATTTGGTTCAGTATCCCTTTAAAGAGCAAAGTTCTTGCTCTTTAACATCTCTGCAACAACCGCCGTGAACGGCACGTTGTGTTCGATCAAAAATGCCGTAAAAAGGCATTCTGGTCGGGTAGTGTCGTAATCCATTGATCGACTAAAGTTCCCTCCAAGCTTCTCGTTGGTTTCAACTAAATTTGCAGAGTCCTCGTGCTTCTTTGTTTTCGGATGACATAGAATGTCCCCTTGACCAGCGTGCAAAATATTGACATTGCAGCGACACGGACTACAAAATGCGTACCTGTCGCCCTTGCGCGACGTCTTCATAAATGGAAAGTCGGTTGAATAGCTGGGAATAAACACTTGAAAGTATTTTTTCCCGACATCGGGTAGCAAAGATGGTTTCAAGGGATCATGAGTAAAAGTTCCAGTAACACAACGCACAATGTTCGCCACAACCAATGTCGCCACCACAAAGGAGATTTCCTAAACAGTTTTAGATTAAGATGGATGGATGGATGTTAGCGGCTATACCACCCCTTACAACACTGGAGCGGTATGTACCAGTGTTGCCAACCCCAACTTGTAAACAGGCGAGATGCAGCTTAAACAAAAACTTTTTTTTTTACACAGGGTGCGGAAAATCGTACAAATATTGTTGTTAATACGATAACCGTAAGAAAGCGCTGGAAAGCGGACACTTTACGATAAAATCGTAAAACTTGGCAGGTATGAGTTAGACAAAGAGGCAGCTCTACTTAAAGGGACCATGAAACGATTCTTCAATCGAATTTCATCCACCGATCGTCGTAAGAGGTGTGAAAAGAAACACAAAAACACAAAAATAGGGAGCCCAAAAAAATTATTCGCTATAGAATTTTTAAAAGAAAACTGGACTCTTTTGCGCCTTCTTTCCTTCGAAAGCTCTCTGCCTTTTCACTGCAATGCATCCGCGGAAACGCAGCAAGTGAGCCGAATCCACGTCGCCTATTGGGTAAGAGCCTACCACACCAGCAACGCGATCGTAAACAATAGATAGCCGGCGAGTGTTTCCTAAAATTTTTGTCAAATAATATTCAGATCCACATTTTGTAGCATAATTAAAGATGCGACGAAAATTGCCAAATTTGATAATGCTGAGAGCCAAGCGCCATCTATCGTGTGGTAAACGAAGCAACTATCGCACCTGCGCAGTAGGGCTGACCGGGCCGACAGCGTCGATCAGTTACTACTTCGCGACGACGAAAGACCGTTTATTTTTCTACGTGTTCTTCTCGCGCGTCCCGACTTCAAGCAGCAAGAAAAAAGTACTTGAGACAGACCACGACGAACAAGAACGCTGGATCCACAAACACCCGAGAAAAGCTACAACGGCGACGAATCCACCGCCTCCGACCAAGCGAGCTTGGCGGATAGGCCTAGCGGCCTAGCAGGCACTCCGACTCGGAACAGCGTTGCTTCAACGGTACTTGGCCAAGACCGTCTGCCCACGACCGGCTGGCGTGCTGAATGGAATATGCCCGGGCGACCCTTGTGGACCCTTCCCGTATTATAGTTTGATCGCTGACCTCAATTTTAGATTAAGAGGTGAGGTCAATCTCTTCCCCTTGTTTTCCGAGGCAGTGTTGATGAACACTGTCGTCGAAAAGGGACTCTCGTCGATTCTATCTTCTTGTTTTGTGTGATATAGAGCTCAAATAAACGCCGTATGAATTACCTTCTTAACACGGTATGTACACTTTGTTATTAGTATGCCATTTTTTATTCTGACACGACTGCACGTCACTGTCGAGCTATAACAGTTCGTGGGAACTATGTGCAATGCCGGTCCAACCTTCCTTTGCCGAGTGTCACGTCAGTATCGAGTTGCAATCGTAAAAGATTGATCCCGAAGCACTTACCAACAGCGCGAATACAGCACTTCCATCAAACGCGCGCGTCCGCTCCGAGTGTGAACAGCTATCTACGTGGCTCTTGCTGAGACTGTCGTAGTTCAAACGTATCTTTTTTAACGTCGGCTCGCTCCTGCATCTCCGAGGCCGCGAAAAACGCCGCGGCAATTAGTTTTCATCTACGTCGCTTTGCAAATGACTGACACGGGCCGCCTTTTACCAACAATGACAGTTGGGCTGGAGTCTTCACCGGAAGACTCGCCGCACTTCCCAACAGGCATACCGGCATATGGGACTAGTCCCATGCTGTCGCTCTAGCGCAACATATCTCATTGAATTTCGCTCAGCTGCGATGTGTCCATGCCTATCGCGGCGATGAGGGCGCCGATTCCGAAAATATGTCGGTGACATCAGCGCCATCAGCGCAGTAAAACCTACCGGCACACCGCCAACTCGCCGCCGCTAACGCTCCCATCTCCTACTGCCGAGAGAGCTTCCGGTTCCGGAAACAGGGTACGTCACGACCGTCAAAATTACGCCGCAGCATGTTTTGCGGTCAGTTGGAGAAAAAGAAAAAGTCGGTATTTCATTAATTTTTTGTGTAGAAGTTAATAAACCAAGACAAAAACGGATGCCTGTTCGGCATTCAGTGAACATTGACGGTTTAATGTAAAAGTTATCTGGCAAAAGTAAAAAGGTCATTTCATGATCCCTTTAAGACATGGGGAATGAAGGCAACATAACCACGTCCATGAAGGCGTTGTGATAGACTGCAATAAGAAATAATTCGATAACGAGGCAGCTCTACTGAGTATTAAGGGGGGACACTACTCAAAAAAGTTAATAATTTATCCACTTGACTGATCTAAATTACATTTACAGGGCTTGTTTCTGTTGCTGTGGAGAACATTTGCTGCCAAATTCTGTTAACCTGAGTTGAGTACAAAAAAAATTGCTAATGTTCAAAGGTGAAAGTGGGCGTGTCTGCGTAGGAAATCTATCGTTCCGAAATTACTTATAAATTTGTCGTTTTCATGTGTTATATTGCTTTAGGACAGTTCAGAGCAGATAGTTATGAAGCTATATTCTTATATCATCGTTCATGACAAAAAAGCCACATAAACACAAAAACTGTTGTTTAGATTTCCATCCTTTGTCCAACATTTTAGTTTCTGAGCATGAAAAATGACAAAAATAAAAAATACAAGCTCATAAATATCTTCCCCTTAAAATTTCACCCCAGAAAAACTCATAAAAATTAATCCAAGTTACGTAATAACAAAACAATAGTTTTCCTAAAGTGAAATTTATGGCAAAAAGTGGAATGGAGAAAAATGCGTTCGAAGTGCCCCAACCTCTACCTTTTCTTTAGCACTGGTGGACCGAAAATAATTTAGAAAAAAATAACATTGTTTTTTCTGGGTAGTGTCCCCCCCTTAAGCCACTTGAAAAAGCAAATAGGCTAAATTTAATTTATCTTTTGACGCGGATGTACTCCACTATTTCTTGAAGTCTAATGCTAAAGTGCTCTTATCTCAAAATTACTACTTTGAAGGCTGATTCTCGATTGGTAGTTTATGTGAGAACAAAAACTGAATTTTGAGCCACACTTTTTTTTTTTTTTAAATGACGGGGTTTTTTGGGTTGTTTTTATAGAAATGCATAGTCACTGACTGAAAAAAAAAAGGCACGGAGCCTGTTTCGAATGGCCCACTTCCAGCATGCATTTGTTGCCTCCTATAATGCTTTGGCTATGCAAATGAGAAGCTCACGAAATGCTGAACTGCAATCAAAGGTGGGCAGCTCATACTGGAGGTGGGACAACTGAAAGGCTTTCCGATTGTCTCTATTCTGTCAGTGAGCATAGTCCATTGCAACCCAAGAAGGTAGGGGGGGGGGAAAGGAAGGCCGGGGAGGAGGAAGCAGACAGAATGCTGGAGAGGGGGGACCTCCTCCTCTCTCCAGCGTTTCGCCTGCTTCCTCCCCCCCAGCCTTCCTTTTCCTCACCCTGCCTTCTGGAGTTGCAATGGACTATAGAGGCATGCCTAACTGGCTAGTGAGATAGATGTCTGCTGCAAGTTAAACGGATGCTGAACCAAAATTTGGATGTTGCAAAGTAAGGCCGCAGGAGCGTTGAATGGGACGCTACAAACTCCAAAACATTACTCATACATCGATATCTCAAACAGATGGCAGTATCTTTGGTAAAGAAGGGTGCAATCAAGCAAGGACTGTGACATCACGATCCCCCTAGAACAGTTGAGGATACAACCGCAGGTGGATTCGGGGCAGCCGGAACCGACGGCTTGCTCCGTTTTTCCTTCGGAGTCGCCCCGGCGACATCTATTGCCTCCGTTTTGGCCGCCGACGGGTCGACTTCTCGATCGCCGGCTCATCTCTGACCGAATAAAGACAGCTATGTATAAAAACCGAGTACCAGCCGATGCAAGACAACTCGAGCTATCTAGAAAACGCAGACTGCGTGCGCAGGAAGACGTAGGGCAAAAGTTCATCAGCACGGGTGTCCAGCAAGATTTCGAGCCAGATGAATGTCCTACAAAAGAGCCCCATAGGTCGCCTAGACGGCGGCAGGTCAGGGCAAGACTCACATCGGCGTCCGCGTCGTCGTTGGCCGCGATGGATGTGACGTATCCCTCGTACTTGTTCTGGGTGGAGCCGTAGATGTCCTCGTCCATGTAGGCCCCGTTGGCCGCCGCCGTGAGGGGCACGCCCTCCCCGTTGTCTGCATTTCTGTTGCCTGCCTTGAGGGCCTGGATCTCTCGGATCTGGGCCTCAATGTCTGCCGGAAGAAAAGAAACAAAAAGTAGTAATTTAGCTAAAGGGGCACTGCAACTATTTTGTACTTTCAGCAAATGCCGCTTGGAATGAATCCTCAACATTCACAAGCTAAGGAACCTGTCTGTTTTTGTCTCCACCAACGACGGTAGCAGAAACATTTTTTTTTTTTTTTAAAAAGAATGAGCACTGTCCACTCCTTTAACTGGCAACCAAAAGGAGGAACAGTGTGACGAGTTGGGTAATTATTGTCATTGCAGGGATTGGGCATGAGCCACTACCTGAATGTTTGTTGAGGCACTGGTTGTCACGGGCCCAAATTAAGGGGTTGTGTAGTGCTCGTTTTCAATCTACAAGCCACCCGTGACTACGGGCATAATGTGGCACTCCCTGTGACAACGTCAACAATGCGATCCCCATGACTATGTCATCAAGTTTTGCAAAGAGACTGAAAGGAAGTTGTCTTTTATCCTTGAAATTATGCCGTCACAAAAAAGGTTTCTGTGTCAGTGGCGCTGCATGCGAGTATCCTTGGGTCACACTAATGCCAGCGAGCTTAAGTGAGAAACTTTCCAAACCAAAATCGTTGCCAGCCCCTTTAAGAGCACTAGCTCGAAATCTGCGGTTAAGACATAAACAGACACAAAGACGCTACAGGAAGACAGCCGAAGTCGATAACAGTGAACATTTTTGCGCAGTCTTCGGTTTGAGGTGTATGGCCAGGAAACATGCATTCACACAAGTACTGGCACGAGCCTTCTGCATGAATGCTTGCCATGGACGCTCACGTGTTCATGGAAGGAAAACGTGTGTTCACTCCAGAACATCTGCCACCATGATTTCAAAAAAAAAAAAAAAAATAAAGGTGGATTGGAGCATTTTAAGTATAACATTAAGAAATAGAAGCTCCTGTGCCACCAAGGAACATGCTTTTCTATACCATTGTTCAATCTGTGAAACACAAAGAAAAGCCTGGATGCCTTTTTGTTGTTCAAACAACAATCTGTGTGAAGGGGTTGTTCAAACACATTAAGAAGCCTCGGCTGCTAGTCTTGTAGAAGCAATGCCTCTACCGTACGGCGTTGGTCAAGATAAGCTAAAGGTAAAGAGAACCAGAAGGGTACAAAATCAACGTTAGCCTGTGTCTGTTAACAAGATTTCTAAAGAGCATCCTCTGCGTTGGCAATGCTACGACACATTTCAAGACTTCAGTAGAGGGACACATCGCGATTCAGTTCGCTGTATTTTATTTTATTTATTTAATTACCTCTAAAGGCCCACAGGGGGCATTACATAGAGGGGGCACATGGAATGTCATCATAGTCGTACAATGTTGCAATTGTATGAAGATATAAAAGGAAACATAATCACGCTAACAGTACTCAACAACGCGTAACATGGTTCATGGTCACGCACACCGGCATGTAATAATTTCTAAATGATTAAAAAGTAATACAGGAGAAGTTTACAAGTGCTACTAAAAAGAGGGTACATGGAAAACCTTATAGAAGACTTACTCAGCGATGGTGAAATGGTGTTGATCCAAAGGAGTTTATTTTTCAGCAATTTCCCAGTTTCCGGATACACGAGCGGGTTGAATTTGTATCAACTGTTTAAGAACTCCCAATCATTTTAGCACAGATTAGTCTTCCTCGAGCTTACACTAATTCCAGTTAATGTAGCAGAAGTTCGGCAAGGTGAAGCACGCACTCGAAACGTCATTAGTTGTCGCACGTAGCAACGCAAAAGGCGCGTTCTACTACAAGCGCGAAAGCTACATGAATAACTAAACATGAGGCTATAATTGTTCGGCAGGACAACTTTCATCGTAACTCTGCTTGACGTACTATACCATTATACGTGCAGAACTTCGCAAAAACAAATCGATCTTTCAATGCGACGGTCAACAAACATTAGGCCTAGCGAGATTGCTGGTTTTTGGTAAGTTTTCTAAGAGGTTTGCACGTTCGTAATAAAAATCACTTTCACATATGCAACACAATTATACCACACAATAATTCATACGTCTATATCGCGCATTAGACAAGAGACAAACGAGTAAAGTTTATATTTACCTTCAGTGGAAATTGGTGGCTGAGCCGCCATGTTAGCCGCTGTTTTTGTTGCTTGCTCTTTTGGGCTGATGCCGCTGGCAACGGCGCCAACCAGCACCCAACCACTGTTGATTTGCTTCATTTGTTCACCCCCGAAATGTTGCCCGAAATCGACAAAAATGCAACAGTATTTTACTTAGCTCTCACGTAATACCAGGTTTATTTAAGCACATAAAATAAAAAAAATGTTGTTCAATTATTTTTTAGGCTATCCAATCTCGACTTTCGGATTAGATAGCCATGCAAGGAACTTCCGCTGGTTAGTTCCGGTTTTGGGTTGTTATGTCGCCATGTCGCGCCTGACCGTCGTCGAAAAGGGACGTCCCACCCAATCGCAAAATCTGATGATATGCGATCTCGGTTACTATGCTACACTGCAAACTCGTTGCGGGCGCCAGCGCAGTCCACAGTCGCGTCACAAGGGAGATGACAGAACGCGGCAGCCTTCGCCTGATCTGCCTCGCTGAACCGTCACCCGATAACGCACCAAGGTTGGACAGTTACAGACCTTCCAGATATTCCGTGTCAGCGTCCAACCGACGTCACGTGTGCGGACACACCTCCCCTGTCACCCCCACGAGCTAAAGCCCATCAATAGTTTTCTTTGTTTTTTTTTGTTTTCATCATTGAACCAAGACCGTTCATTGAATGAGTGAAAGGTTTAGTGTCTTATCCCACGGTCGCCTAGTGTGACAAAACCAGGAAACTGCAAGCTCCACGACTGAGACATCAAACGCCGGCACAATCACGGCGGTACTGATAATCATGGATTTACTAGTTTCCAAAGCGACCGTGCATCGGTGTAGTATCTCTTCGTAGCATTGTAGTCTCGAGGTTCCTTTTTTATTGTGTGCTCCAGCATCGAAGGGGGTGGGTGTGTCAGTCCACCATGGCGAACTTGGAGCGGCGGTGGAGTCTCCGCGACGGATCGGACTCGAACCCCAAGCCGCGAAGTGCGGTGTCGCCGCCGACGCAGAGCCTGCCCGCGACTCGAGGCAAGAAGACCCGCCACGTGCGGTCCCGATCCGACCAGGTCGGGCAAGTGCAGTGCGGTCCGCCGCCGTCGACGGAGGAAGCGATCCGGACGTCCACGTCGTTCCCTGCACAACTGACCACTGGCTCCGTTGGCCGACGAAGCATACTAGACGAAGGTGCTCGTTCATTACCTCTTGCACTTGCAGGGCCTGCAGCCAGTACCATAGACCTCTAGGCTAGCTGGCGCAAGCTACCTCTCGTTATGAAGGGTACAACCATTAGCATCCATCTATCCCTCTATCCAGTGGCAGTCAGTTTGACGAACGGCGTTTCATCGACAGATTGTTTCGTAGACATGTGACGTTTCATGGACAGTTCTTTTCATCCCAAGGCATCTGGCATTCGTTTCATCAACACATCTACAACGTTTTGTTGAACACCCTACTTATTTTGCAACAAACTTTTTGTGTCTTGCTTGGTTTATGGGGGGAGAGTGAGCCGTGAATCACACACTAGCCTTCAGCCAGCTTCCATATTTAATTGCATACAATCAAACCCGTTTATAACGAACAGCAGGAAACTCTATGATCAGTTCGATATAGCAAGTAGTTCGATATAGCAAAAACAATTTACAACGAACTCCCACGATGCATTCGTTGTAAGGCGAGAGCTTCTCTTTCTTTCTCATCTCTTCGCTTCCACCTTGTCACAACATAATGGAAAGTTCTTTTTTTTTTCTCATGCGTGCAGTGTTTTTTAGCTTATCTCGCCTTCTGAATCGCTGCTCTTTGTGGGCAACCACTTTGGACTGAAAAGTTTTTTGTTGTTTTTTCTGTGCGTGCGTGCAGTGTTTTTTTAGCGTTCTCCCCCTTTGAATCGCTTGTCTTCGCTCAATTTTGTTTGCGGCTCGAGCTTTTGAAATTTTCTTTCTTTCCTACTGTTTTTTTTTGTTGTTGGGAGGGAGGGGAAGGCCCGGGGGAAGCCTTCCCGGGACGAAAAAGTTCGATATAGCCAATATGTTGTTCGTTAAAAAAAGTACTTTTTACATGCATTTCTGTTTAAAATTTCTGTGAGTTCGATATCGACAATTATTCGCTGTACGTGGGTTCGTTCTAAATGGGTTTCACTGTACTTAAAAAAAAAAAAAGATTGAATTATTTGTTGACTAAACATTGCAGGAATGCGCCACAGTGTCAATGAAACATGTCCATGAAACGTGTGTCCATGAAAAGTTGTCTACGAAACAGTACAGACCCCTTTTTAATCCATCAATTGACTATGCTCATACAGCTTTTAAGTGCCGAAATTAATCGTGCATTGCAGGAATGGCCTCTATGTTATATTTTGTTGGGTTCCAAGTCATGTGGGTGTATACAATTGCACCTGGCGTCATTTCGTCAGCTCTCCAGCAACCACAGGAGAAGAGGGGAAGGAGGAACTCTCTTCTCACCAGGACTGTCCCAGACTTGCGCAGAAATCTCTATTCTCCCTCTCGAAGATTATAGATGATTAACCCGTCACTCAAAATTTGTACAAAAGCAGCTTCCCCTCTCTCTCTTCAGTTGTGGTGTAAAATAGATGTTGTGACGTCAGTGCGAGGCATTTATTGGGTAATGCGAAAGCTGAAAGGCTTGCTTCCTCCTCTAAGTACCTTCGGCAGTTTGCAGCTTCCTTATCCCATCAGGACCGGTCGTGATGGTAACAATTTTCTGTAGCAATAAAACCATCATCATTATCATCACCTTTCATACAACCACTCGCATATTATGAACATCTATGCTCCTGGGCATCCACAGTGCACACATCAGTCAGTGTCTGTGGAGGTTAATTTTGATGCCACTTTCAACTCTTATAGGAGCTGTTTCACAAACTTATGACCGGAGAGGCTTAAAAACCAATTGTGTCGCAGTCGGCCGAAGTCAAGTGCAAGTGTGTGTACCAGCCTTTAACACTGTAGTACTGCTATTATTATTTAAAAAAACAAAATGCGCAACAGCTATTATCTTGCACTTTGCTGCTATGTCGCAGCAATAAGCAAAACCTGTTTTTGTGTGCTAGAAGTTTCCTTGAGTCTTTCTTCACAAGATTCGCACACACTCATTTTGCAATTCTCCAGTCTGAGCGCTGTTAAAATGTAAAAAAAAAAAAAAAAAAAAAACCTTTTTTTTTTTAATTATAGTACCTACATTACAGTAAATGTATAGAAGCAGTGTCGCAGCTTCCTGAGGTGGGGCGGTTGAGGACTGCGGCGACATTGTAACTCATCCTGCATTAGACTTAATTGGGAAGCTTGTGTAAGTTGTGGCAGTATGTTAGTCCAAGCAGAGGGTAGAGTCGCTGTATTTTTCTAAACTCATTTCACCGTAACCTTTCAAAAAGCGAATGGCTCCTTCGAGCCAGTCGGTGCAAAAAAGGTGAAGCATGTGACTGCCCTTACCAAAGGTACAGAGGAGAGAGCTGTAACCCAAACAGTCGGAGAAGAGGGGAAGGAGGAACTCCCTTCTTATCCAGATCATCTTTCTTGTGTCCTGTGCGTTCCTTTTCCCCTTAGAAGATTTGTCCGTCACTCAAAATTCAAAACAAAGGTGGTTTTCCTCCTTCTCTCCCCCGTGGCTTTGGCAGCACTGTGTGCTACTAGTGAGATAGAGTAAACCGTAGCTTGTTTTGTTTGCCAAGTCACGGTGAGACAGGGTATACACACCAACACGCGGCCCTGACGGCACGCAGCTGCGGTGGCGCTGTCGACAGCATGGCGCAGACGCTTCACTTCACGTGAATTCGGTTTCTGCGCACGCTTGGTGCCTGCACCTGGTGTGGGCAAACGCGGGCTTGTTTGTAAACAGCGTGTCAGTCTATAGCTCAGGTTCACTAGTATTGTAGCTTTTGCCATGTGGAGTGCAGCTGATGCTGTTTATTGCCGTGCGCTGCGCTGAAGCTCATTTCTCAGTCGGGCATGTCTCCTTGCACATCGCAGGTGGCAGGGTGGCACCTCCGACAGAATGCTTCTTTCCGAGGCCGCATCGGGGCCAGAGTCTTACCAGCTTTCTCTCTTCGGCTGACTTCGGCACCTGTGCGCAACTGGATAGGGTGAGGCAGCTTTTATCTCTTTGCCCTCATGTGCCCCAGTAGTCTTAAGGACTGAGATGCGTAGAAGCTGGTTCATGCATTTGCATTATCTTGCAATTACTTAAAGGCCAACATACAGCCTCGCTTTTCTGCAGGGAAGATAATCCTCTTGGCACCCTCCCCTGAACTGCGAGGGGGGCTGTGTTGGGACAGGGTAAAAAGTGGAGAGGATATTGCCGCGCGCGCAGCTTGCCAAGTAGGCAGCGCGCGCGTGGCCTAACGGTTATAGCGCCTGCCTCCCACGCGAAAAGCCAGGGTTCAATTCCTGGCCGCGGGGACGCCTTTTTGTTGACATCAAATGTAATGTTCTGGTAAATTCGAGAACCGTGTTGCTTGTTCGAGTTTAGAAAGTTCTACACGCCGAAACTTCTATGCCGATTATTCCAGAAGCCTACGCGTGTACATAAGGGACTTCGCGTGGCGAGCCAAGTCAGTTTTCGCCCCAGCGTTCGACTCTGCTCTTTTGCCGACCTCGACGCCCGCGACGCTCTGCTTTTATCTTTTGTTTCTTTCTTTATTTTGGGCACAAGTTCGCCCGATTAAAAGTTTAGTTTACTTAGTTATTTTCCGCCTCATCACTTGCCATTCGTGACATTTTGGTGGAGGTGTGGGGTACCGCATGCCCCTGCCGCGTACCCCTCCGAGGGCCCGCAGTGCAAGTCCGACGCCAAGCCCACGAAGAACCACCGAAGGCACTACCAAGATCCGGTTCAGCCGTCGCACCCAAGGCCTACGCCCGGAATTTGGACTTCTGCCGCCTAGGACCAAGCAGCCGAGGCCGACAATGAACGACCAGCAGTCGCAGACCCCGGCCGCTTCTGCCGTCATCTACATGCCCGTCGCACCACGGTCGGCTGCTCCGTTCCACGGTGAACTTCACGAAGACGTCGAAGATTGGATCGACCAGTATGAGCGCGTCGCCCGCCACAATGGCTGGACCGACGAGCAGCGTCTGCAAAACGTGTATTTCTCGCTCGAGGGGACTGCCAGGTACTGGTACGAAAATCACGAGTCGTCTTTGACAACTTGGGACGTTTTCAAGAGTCGACTGAAGGCGACATTTGCCAACCAACACCGCCGAGAGAGAGCCGAAGACCTACTTCGAACTAGAACCCAAGGCCCCAACGAGAGCATCACCGGCTTCGTGGAGGACGTTCTACGCCTGAGCGCACGCGCCGACCCTGAGGCTACAGAAGAGAAGAAGGTTAGAATCCTCATGCGGGGCGTGAGGGACAACATCTTCGGCGGTCTTGTTCGTAGCCCTCCGACAACCGTCAAAGATTTTGTCACCGAGGCGACAAACATCGAGCGCGCCCTGCAAGCCCGAGCCAGTCACTACCATCGACCACCCGGACTCGCTGCCCTCACGCCGTCAAGCTGCGACCTTGGCTCCAGTATTCCAGACATCCGCCAGGTCATACGAGACGTCGTCCGGGAAGAGCTCGGCAAGCTGCTGCCTGCTGCCAACCAGCCGGCTTCGCTGTCGATAGCCGAAGTGGTACGCGACGAAGTTCAGCAGGCAATTCAACCGGAGGCTCCTGTCAACGTAGCAGCACCCGAGGAGCCCACCCTGACCTATGCTGCAGTTGCCCGACGACCGCCACCAGCTACTCGACGTTACCCGGTGGCGCCGCAAGAGGACTCACCAACGCAGGCGTACACCCGACGCCACGACGAACGACATCAGCCCGACCGCCGAGACCAACCTGCGCCGAGAAAGACCGACGTCTGGAGGACGGCCGATCGACGCCCGTTGTGCTACCACTGCGGGGAAGCCAACCATATCTACCGCCGTTGCCCCTACCGGCAAATAGGGCTGCGCGGCTTCCACCCGAGCGACCCACGCCCACGCTACGGTGAGCGACCACAGGAGATTGAAGAGTATCTTCGATGACCTCAGTCTCCTCCGCCTGCACCTCGCCGCGGACCCCGGTCGCCGTCTCCAGGACGTCCAGCCTCGCCGAGTCACCGACCTCGTCGTGAGAGCCAGTCGCCCATTTCTCGCCGGGAAAACTAAGTGCGGCAACGCCTGGAGGTGGCGTTGCCGAAGACGACCGAAGTAAAGAGCCTCCAAGAACGCCGGAGCGCTCCCACTCTCCCGACGCCATGCATCGCAATGAAGCCCCTGCAACGGTGTCCAACAACCTAAATGTTGTTATCGACGGCTACGACGCATCGGCACTCGTGGACACCGGAGCAGACTACTCAGTCATGAGTGGGAGGCTCTCTCGCCGCGTGCGAAAAGTTACGACGCCTTGGGGAGGACCACAAATTCGGACCGCCGGAGGACACCTTATCACGCCTGTCGGAAGTTGCACTGCTCGCGTCGAAATTCACGGCGAAACGTGCCCTGTGAAATTCGTCGTTTTACAAGACTGTTCCAGAGATGTCATCCTCGGCATGGACTTTCTGTGCGAATACGGCGCCGTCATCGACCTGGGTGAGAACAGATTGACGCTGCGGAAGCCTGTTCCGTCTTCAGAGAAACCCCAAACAGCGTTAGCCGCCGTCCGAGTCGCTGCCGCCCACGTCAACCTGCCGCCGCGATCAAGTGTTGTCGTACCCGTAGTGGCCGGTACAGCTACCTGCGGCGAAGTTGTCCTGGAAGGCAACCTTCAATTGCTTCTGGGAAGAGGAATAGGCATCGCAAGAGGAGTGGCCGAACTTCAGGATGGGCGGACTGTGGTCCTCGTTACAAACTTCCGAAATGAAACGCAACACCTCACGAAAGGTGCAACCGTGGGCCACGTCGAGGAACTTCGAAACGCCGCCGAAATCGCCGCGATTGCTGACGAAACTTCGCCACCTCAGCAAGACTGTATGTCGCCAGCGCAGCTCGACATTGACCCTAAGCTTCCAGGCCCGAAACGACGGCAGCTGCTTGACCTCCTCGCCGAATACCGCGACTGCTTTGCCACGTCGTCGAAGGTACGCCAAAGCGCCGTTGCGAAACACCGCATCATTACCGAGAACGACGCACGCCCTGTGCATCGATCGCCGTACAGAGTCTCCGTTAAAGAAAGGGAGGTGATCCAGGAGCAAGTTCAAGAGATGCTGAGAGACGACATAATCCAACCTTCAAGCAGCCCGTGGGCGTCTCCAGTAGTGCTGGTTAAGAAGAAGGACGGAACGCTTAGGTTCTGCGTGGACTACCGACAGCTGAACGCGGTGACGAAGAAAGACGTCTACCCGCTCCCCCGCATCGACGACACTCTGGACCGGCTGCGCCACTCTCAATATTTCTCATCGATGGACCTGAAGAGCGGCTACTGGCAAATCGAAGTCGACGAACGGGACAGAGAGAAGACAGCCTTCGTCACGCCGGATGGACTGTACCGAGTTCAAAGTGATGCCCTTCGGACTATGCACGGCGCCAGCAACATCCCAGCGTGTCATGGACACCGTACTGGCAGGGCTGAAGTGGCAGAGCTGTCTCGTCTACCTTGACGACGTCATAGTGTTTTCAACTGACTTCGACGAGCACTTGCGACGACTCCGAGCTGTTCTCCAAGCCATACAGACCGCCGGGCTCACCCTCAAGGCGTCAAAGTGCCGGTTTGCCTATGACGAACTGAAATTCTTAGGCCACGTGGTTGGTAACGAAGGCGTCCGCCCAGACCCCGAGAAGACTCGCGCCGTCGCGGCATTCCCAGCGCCGAAAGACAAGAAGGCCGTGCGAAGATTCCTCAGACTTTGTGCCTACTATCGACGCTTCGTTCGAGATTTCGCAAGGATTTCCGCACCGCTCACAAACCTCACGAAGGACGCCGAGAAGTTCGAATGGGCCGAGGAGCAGCAGCAGGCATTCGACGAGCTGAAGAGAAGACTCCAGACTCCTCCTGTCCTAGGACACTTTGATCAGGATGCGGAAACCGAGATTCACACGGACGCTAGTAATGCAGGACTTGGAGCGGTACTGGTTCAAGTCCAAGGAGGCACCGAGCGAGTCATCGCCTACGCAAGTCGGACGCTCTCCAAATCGGAAAAAAATTACTCCACGACTGAAAAGGAGTGTCTTGCGGTCGTCTGGGCAATCACGAAGTTCCGCCCATACTTGTACGGGAGCCCGTTCCGCGTAGTCACAGACCACCACTCACTCTGCTGGCTTGCGAACCTCAAGGACCCTTCAGGACGCCTCGCTCGATGGAGTCTCCGACTACAGGAGTTCAACATGACTGTAGTCTACAAGTCAGGCCACAAGCACAGCGACGCTGACTGCTTGTCCAGGGCTCCTGTCGAAACACCTTCCGGCACCAGCGACGACAATGACAACGAGAGTTTCCTAGGAGCACTGACCACCGACGACCTGGCACGACGTCAACAAAACGATCCTGAGCTGCGCGCTTTAATTCAGCACCTGGAAGGGCGCGGGAGTACCTTCTTCCGTGTTTTCTCACGAACCCTGCCGACCTTCACCATTCGACAAGGTGTACTCTACAAAGAGAACTTTGGGGACAGCAACTCGCCGTGGCTGCTGGTAATCGGGCTGACCTTCGAGAGGAGGTCTTTCAAGCCTGCCATGACGATCCAACGTCCGGACACCTTGGTTACAGCTGTACGCTGGCCCGAATTCGTGAAAGGTATTACTGGCCCAAGCTGCCAAAGACCGTTCACTTCTACACACGGTCGTGCCACGAGTGCCAGCGACGCAAGAAACCGCCGACAAAGCCGGCAGGTCTCCTGCAGCCGATTGGTCCCCCGACCCCACCGTTCCAGCAGATCGGAATGGATCTACTTGGTCCTTTCCCACCATCGACGCAAGGAAACAGATGGATTATCGTCGCCACAGATTATCTAACACGGTACGCCGAAACGAAAGCCCTTCCTGCAGGGACTGCTGTGGAAGTCGCCAAATTTTTTATCGAGTCTATCGTCCTCCGGCACGGCGCTCCCGAAGTTCTGATCTCAGACCGTGGATCATCGTTCATGGCCCAGCTGACGCAAGAAATCCTTCGTCTCAGCCACACCAGGCCATCGGCGCACAACGGCGTACCACCCGCAGACCAACGGGCTGACAGAGAGACTCAACAAGACCATCGCCGACATGATCTCCATGTATGTCGACGTGGAGCACAAGACATGGGACGAGTTGTTGCCGTACGTCACATTTGCCTACAACACGGCCGTGCCAGAGACCACCGGAGTGACACCCTTCCAGCTGGTTCATGGTCGCAAAGTATCGACAATGCTGGACGCGATGTTACCCCACGAACCGGCTGTCGACGGAAGTGACGACGCCCAGGTGGTTGCCCAACGGGCAGAAGAAGTCCGCCAGCTCGCCAGACACCGTATTCAAGCCCAACAACGAGTCGACACTGGCCGCTATAACCTTCGTCGTCGGGACGTCAACTTCCAGCCCGGAGACAGGGTGTGGGTGTGGACACCGATCCGCCACCGTGGTCTCAGCGAAAAGCTCTTGAAGCGCTACTTCGGACCCTACAGAGTGCTTCGTCGACTCGGGGATCTGAACTACGAGGTGATGCCCGACGGAACACGGACTTCATCACGCCACCCTCCACGACCAGAAGTCGTCCACGTCGTGCGCATGAAGCCGTACTACGCTCGATAGGACTGTGGACCTTATGTGTTCCAAATGACTCTTTAGCTTACCGTTCTTTTTTGTTTGGTTTGTTTTGTGCTGCATCGAGGCGATGCGCCTCGATGCACTTTTTAAAAGGGGGGAGTAATGCCGCGCACGCAGCTTGCCAAGTAGGCAGCGCGCGCGTGGCCTAACGGTTATAGCGCCTGCCTCCCACGCGAAAAGCCAGGGTTCGATTCCTGGCCGCGGGGACGCCTTTTTGTTGACATCAAATGTAATGTTCTGGTAAATTCGAGAACCGTGTTGCTTGTTCGAGTTTAGAAAGTTCTACACGCCGAAACTTCTATGCCGATTATTCCAGAAGCCTACGCATGTACATAAGGGACTTCGCGTGGCGAGCCAAGTCAGTTTTCGCCCCAGCGTTCGACTCTGCTCTTTCGTCGACCTCGACGCCCGCGACGCTCTGCTTTTATCTTTTGTTTCTTTCTTTATTTTGGGCACAAGTTCGCCCGATTAAACGTTTAGTTTACTTAGTTATTTTCCACCTCATCACTTGCCATTCGTGACAATATAGGAAAGGAAGAGTCGGGCAAAAGTAGAAAGAGCGAAGTGTATATGTTGGCCCCTAACACCCTGGCGCCACCTTTCGGGTACCCCTTGAACACTTCCAACCTGCGTATATATTTCTCAGTGTTGGACAAAATACTCGATAAATGTATTTAAGTTACTAAATACCTGCTTCATAAAGTATTTAAAATACTACTCAAGTTACTTTCACTGTAAAATATCTTGAGTAGAGTACAAATACTTAGAAATGTATCTCAGTTACTTTTGAAGATACTTCCGCATTGCTTAATTTGTATCGACGTCATTGACAACGACAATTATGCAGCTACGCAAATCTGTGTTACCAGAATGGTTTATTAGCACGCAACAACACAACACGGAAAAAAAAGTACCGTAGGGCTATTTTATGCATGAGGCGGCGAATAACTGAAGAAACTAAACGTTTAATGGGGCGAACTTGTTCCCAAAACAAAATAGAGAAAGGCTAGCGTCGCAGGCGTCGGATGTCGGCGAAACAGCAGGATCGACGCTGGTGCGAGACTGACTCCGGACCGCCACTCGGAGCACCTTTTGTACCCGCGTGGGTTCCCGGAACAGTCGGCGTAGAAAGTTCGGCGCGTAGAACATTCGGAACTCGATCAGACGACAAAATTCTCGAACTTACCAGAATGTCAAGTTGAAGGAATAAATAAGAGAAGTCCGCTTTCTGGTATCGAACCCGGAGCCTCCGCGCGAGAGCGAAGCGCGGTAACCATTCGGCCACGCGCTCGCTGGGCAACGCGCGTGGCAATATCACTGATAGATGTTACAAAACATTTCTGGGACAACAAGAAAGAGGTCGCTTTAGCTATTGGGGAGGAGATCCCACCGTGGCGCCCCAAGCGGTTAACTTTAGAACTAGATGGATGGGGACAACAAATACAATGACTCAGCGCTCGGCTGACTTAACCGAACGCGGCGTCAGCGTTCGGCTGGAGTTCGTGTTCTCCGGTGAGAGGGAGGAGGGGCTCTTTTGTTACCACTCCGGCCTGCATGAACAATGCAGCATGCACAGTGCCCAGCTCAGCACAAAAGCCCAAGTGGGTCAAGTTCGCATCCTGTGACGACTGCTTTCAAGGGAGATCCGGCACTTAACGTCACTTCACTATTTGTTGGTATTTTTTCATAACCTGTGTCCCGCGCTCTATTAAAAAAGATGACACGAACATGCCCACAAGGCCTGTGGGCATGTGCACAGGCCTTGTGTTGGTTAAACACCAAGCGGTAGGGGTGACAAACGGGTCAGAGCGCTTCGCCAATAGTGACATCGCTGAATATCACATCCTGCGGCGCACCTTAGACGCATCGTTTAACTACAATCCATATTCCCTATACGGGGAGTTCAGTATAAACGAACCTGGGACACAGATATGAGTGATTGGATAACAAAGAAAACCCACATAATAGCCACGGCAGTCGTCGCACCTTCTTCAAGTAGGTTGCGTTCAGAAAAGCACTCAACGTTGGGGGACACTTTGTTGGCATTTTGAGAGGTCATCCAGCTCCTAGTTCGTTTCCTGTACAGTTCTCTGCTTATCAATGTTCGCTTACAGACAGTGTTCGCGAGAGCAGTAAGTGCCGGACTGACAACACAAAGAAAAGAAAAAAAACAAAAAAAACAACCTCAACGTTTTGCCTTAGCGGGTCAAATATACAAAAAGCAAAACAAAAATTCTGCTTTTTTGTGTGTGTCCACTTCTCATTTTCTTCTGTTTGTTATTTTCTTGACACTCAAGTTTGCATTGTTCTCGTAGGTCGTTTCCCGGCCTCAGGGTGGCATCTTTACTTCCTTAAAACCACACCTTTTGTTTGAGGATTTTTTTGGGGGGAAACTTTATAGGAACAAAAGGCGCCTTTGGGAAGGCGAGGGGAGAACCTTCATTGTACGAACTTTGGGCTGAAGTATGAGTCACAGTCGGCAAAAAGGCAATATTTTCACGAGCTCAGTTAAAGTCACCGTAGCTAATCGGAGCTAGCAACAGGATTCGGTTGCTCGAAAGAATGTTCACGTTTGCTCGTGCCACGCCCACGCCACTTCATACCGAAAAACTCGGAAAATGGCAGAATGTCAAAAATGTATTTAAGATAATGAGTACAAGATACTTGGAATTGTATTTAAAATAGAGTATTAAATACTCTCCATCGAAGGTATTTGCAAGATACCAAGATACTCCAAAAAGTATTTAAGATACAGTATCTTGAGTAGAGTATTTGAGATAGGCACAAGTCTGATATTTCTATACTTTGTTACGCACCATTCTTTCACCGTGGCCTCGAAATAAGTCTGTCAATGTTATAAGTGGGGTACCGTGTTTTCGGATTTATTAGAAAAACTCTGAATTTCGAGGTCACAATAGCGAAATAGAAAGCAATAAAAAGCAAAAAATACTATTTTACGGAGGAGAAGCCACTTAAGTTTCTTTTTGAAATACCGAACCCTTGACAAGAGGGAGTTCACCGTTTATCTCGTTCGCTCTGGACAACAAGTCATTGTACTTCCGGGTCATGGCAACAGCCACTGTTCCGATTTCCAGTCTGGAGCATGCTATTTGCGCTTCTTAGAGGGAGGAGGGGTTATAAGTGAAAGCTATGATCCTGTGAAATTCGTAGGAGGGGGCAGGGCAGCTGGAGCCTCCTTGGTTCCCGGTGACCACGCCCAGGTGTTTAGTCATTTCGAAACGTTGACGTCAGTTGAAGCAGCACTTTTTTGCTACATTTGTCTTTTAACGGTTAGGATTGACAATGGCAAGAGCGCCAAAGCCAAATGAATTTTCAGACATACCATTCAGTACAGGTGAGTTCTTGAATTTAGTGTACCTTTGTGTTCGGATGATATTTATTTTTGCTTTTAATTCTGAAAAGAGAAACAGTAAAATTAACCTCAGAATTTTGGAAAATTTAAAACCTAAATAAAAAAAAAAACTTTCAGTTTTCAAACTTTCAGCAAAAAATAAACTCTGAAAACACCCTCCGAATTTAATGAAAAATTAACTAAAATAACACAAAATTCTAGTGATATGTAGGTAGGTTTTATGCTTTTGGAGTTTGTTTTCGTCTTGCATTCCATTCTGATAGAAAGCGCTGCATATTAAAAGGCTTACCAAGTGCTCTCGCACCTTTGTTGCATTTGATGGGATGCCAAATGCAGCCAGGTGAATTTTTTGCTCCGCTTTTAACACCGTTTTATCAGCCGAATTCTAGGAGAGAACCATCATCAAAAACCATCATGAAGAATTGTGACATCACGTGGCTATGACTTCACATGACATAATGACATCGTGTGACCTGTTGTTGTCACGTGACTTTATAGCATCACATGATGTAATGAGGTCACGTGATTCTGACATCACATAATGTCAGGATACTGTGCGACACTGACGTCACGTCACGAGGTCGGACATTGTCATGGCGTCACAATAGACCCACAAGATCATGGTATCACAGTACCGTGTCATCGGTGTCACGTGATGTCGTGATATTGTGACAACCAAAATATCATAGTCATAATATCACGACGTCAGTGTCGTGTGAGTTCATGCTATTGTGACACCCACTACATAATTGTGTCACCAAATCATGATGTCACGTGACGTCACAGTGTCATGTGATGTCATGATATTGTGACACTATGACATTGTGCGACATCACACACACACTCGTAGCATGTGCCCAGTTCATTCACAACACATTCTGTTGATCTTCTCACTTCTTGCTCGCACTTCTTCGCAGAAGTGGGTGAGTGACGGTGGCGTTTGTCCTCCAGGAGAATGCGCACATCTATGTGTCCGAGGCCCTGATTGCAGCCATGGAGCACCTCCGCTGCAGTCGAGTTGTGGAGCGGCCAGAGGAGCAGGCCGACAGCGACGAAGATATCCGCCAGTTGCAGCACTGGATACATGTTCGCCGAAGAGAGCGCCTCCGCGAGGTGGTCCTTTACGTCTGGTTGTTTTCCTTTATTTGTGTCTGTGGTATGAGGGGGCCTAATGCAAGAAGGCTAGGTGCTTGGCCTTATCCCCCTCTTGCTGGGCAGGGCAGTGTGTAGATAAAAGTTGAAATAACAACAATGTAAGCATTATGCGTAACATGGGTTTCCAAACTGGGTTCCTAGTAACTGTTAAATTCCTTAGAGCATGCTCTTGGGTTCATCGAGCTGCCACATTTCTTCGACCATCCCTACCCCAAAGTAAACAATGTTCCCAGTTTAAGCAACGTTTTTTGGCATATCTGGGCCACCCACTGATGCATAACTATGAGCCGACCTTTTGATAATAGTGTGTGCATTACTGTTCACAAGGTCTGTAGGCTCCTGCCCTGCTCTAGTGCATCAGTGTCGAGACAGGGGTTCCTTGAGATTTGAAAGTTTGAGAGCCCCTGATACACGAGGTCAGAATGGCAAAGCACGAGCATTCTACGCGATTAAATGCAGCAAATTTATAAGAAGTGTGCGCGAATTTATAGGTCAAAATCTGAAATTAAGTCAGAACCAGCTGCTGAAGCACAAATCTAGATAATTGCTCAACAGGCGCAATAGTCGCATAAAAACATTTAAGGGGATAACAATATGCTTGCGACTTCACAAAGCAACAAATGCCATATTAATACAATCAACAGAGAAAAAAAAACTTGCGGTTGTATTTCACTTTATTTATCGAACTTCCGTATGCAAAATTAGGGAATACCGTGGGTGCCAACTCTGGTATGACTCGGATAACCTTCCTCTGTACTGTCAACCTAGAACTCAATCGTGTTGAGCTATGTTCACAATCCACAAAAAGAAAAAGTGACTTTTTTTTTTTTTTTTTAGAGCAATGCTAAGGACTTTATTTGGAGAGTGAGCTGTATTTGCTAGCTCTCAGTGGGATCTCCACATTTAAGTTACACTTTGTGCCTTTGCAGAAAGCGCTGAAACGTGCCTTTGAGCCGCAGCTGAGTGACGGCCGCACCGACGGTAAGTGTAGCTGTCCTGCAGCTTGCAGGGATCTCGGTTTCATTCGTTGTTTCCTCTTCTTCAGCCACCAGCAGTACATCCCCGCCAAGTTCCGAAAACTCGTCGCCTTCGTGCCGCGGTGAGCATGTTTCCTCTTGAGGAAGGGCATCACTTTTGTTGCTTTTTCTCTTTTTTCCATGCTTTGAATCGGATGACCTTTCTGGTCCTGCAGCGAATGCTCTGTAATTCGAGGTTGATAGAATGCCCAAGTTTATTTGAATCATTGAAAGTGTGGGTCAGTGAAGTTGTCCGTCGAAAGTTTATATTCCTTGCATCGCTTCTGAACGGAAGGTGCTATGTGTCACTTTTGCAGGTGCACCTGTAGAAATGTAATGCAATTGTCTTTTTACAGCGATGGCCATCATATCAGCAAGGTTTCACAGTGAATCTTAGGGTGTGTTTTGCGTTCATTGGGGCCCGTTAAATTTAGCGGAGAATCAGTGTTGCATGACACAGTGACGTCACAATTTCCTTGCTAAATCTAGCGGAAATTTATTGTCACATGACGTGCCAATTTCTCCGCTAGTGTTAAAATTCCTTCGCTAAATTTAGCGGCAATCTTGGGTTGCATGATATCGCATCAGGGTGTCAGTGTCACGTGATGCCGCCACATCAACACCGACTGCTAAATTTAAACGTGGCAGCGTAATTGTGTGTGGCTGAATGTGCAACAGTGTATGTAACGTCTCGGCTATCGCTGCAGTTAATTTGCTAAACACTGCAAGGAACTGCCAATTTTTAATGTTTTTTCATCACATATTAGTAACATGTTGTCAAACTGTTTTGTATGCTATGTCCTACATGATCATAATAATAATGGAACTGGCTTAGTCAAATAGAAAAATGTGAAGCTGGCTTGGTGCTTGGCAATTACCTTTCTTTAGAAAAATCTCCCTTATGTTATTTACTATGTGGTATAAGATATCAAGCGAACAGTTGTGAACAGGCATTTAACTCTTATTTTGGTAGCATCTTCACGGATGAAATGCCCTTGACTAATAATATGTTAATATCTTCAACGTCCGCTGAAATGGACACTTTTATCATCACCAGTGAGGGAGTTGCCAATGCAATAGATCGACTGCCAACAAATTCAAGCCCTGGTCCGGACGGAATAAGCACAAAATTGCTGAAATTAACAAAAGACATATCCAGCAAACTTTTAGGAGCACTCTTCCAAAAGTCACTTTCTACTGGCACCCTATTTGACGATTGGAAACTGGCCCATGTCATCCCTATTTACAAATCCGGCAACCGCAACTCCCTCACAAATTACAGACCCATCTCTCTTACTTGCGTATCAGGTAAATTACTGGAACACATAATTTATTCTCAGACTATGAAGTATCTCGGGACTAACAACCTTCTCTTTTCAAACCAGCATGGCTTTCAACAGGGACATTCCTGTGAACTTCAACTTTTCGAGTTAATTACGGACCTCCATAAAAGTATTCACTCCTCCCCCGGAACTGACGCAATTTTTATTGACTTTTCTAAAGCCTTCGATCGTGTTCTGCATACAAGGTTAATAAAAAAACTGACAGATGCTAATATAGAAACGGGTGTCATTAAATGGATCTCAGACTTTCTTTCAAATAGACGTCAGTGTGTCGTTATCGATAACATAATCTCTCCCCCAATAGCCGTAAAATCTGGTGTACCGCAAGGATCAGTACTTGGGCCACTCCTTTTCTTACTATACATTAATGATATTCACGTAAACATTCAGTCCACGATCCGACTTTTTGCAGACGACTGCGTCATTTACCGGACTATATCTTCCCCCTCTGATAGCGCATTACTTCAGGCAGATCTAGACAAAATTTCACTGTGGTGTGTTGATTGGCAAATGCAAATAAATACGGATAAAACGAAACATGACGTTCACTACAAAAACCAACACTCCCGAGCATACTTATCAAATTAATGGTTAATAGCCACGCGCGCAGCTTGCCAAGTAGGCAGCGCGCGCGTGGCCGAACGGTTATCGTGCCTGCCTCCCACGCGGAAAGCCAGGGTTCGATTCCTGGGAGCAACGTGTCTTTTGCTTATCCCTGCAATTTAGTGTTCTAGTAAATTCGAGAATCTTGGTGCTTGTTCGAGGACCGAATGTTCTACGCGTCGAACTTTCTACGCCGATTATTCCAGAAGCCCACGCGTGTACATAAGGGGCTTTGCGTAGCGAGCCAGGGTCAGTTTCGCCCCAGCGTTCGACTCTGCTGTCACGCCGACCTCGACGCCCGCGACGCTCTGTTCTCTTCTGTTGTTATCGTTTTTCCTTTTTATTTTTGGGCACAAGTTCGCCCCCATTAAACGTTTCAGTTTTCCCCAGTTATTCTTTGTTTTCTTGGCTGTTCCTCCGTGACAATATAGAAAAGGTGCAATCATTTAAGTACTTAGGTGTTCACCTCACAGTAGGGTTATCTTGGAAATTACATATTGAGACAATATTACGAAAGGCGAATCAAACCCTGGGATTCCTGAGAAGAAACTTGTTTTTATCTGACACAAATATGCGTCAGTTATTTGGAATCCCCACCAAGCCTATCTAGTTAATGAATTAGAGTCTCTCCAAAATAAAGCAGCCCGTTTTATAACACGCAATTATTCAACCACCTGTAGTATAACAAGTATAAAAGAGTCCTTAAATTTAGCATCTCTCGAGAACAGAAGGCGAATTGCCCGTTTTTCTTTTTTCATAAAATATATCACTCTTCTACACCTTTCCGTCAAACACACATTGTTCCAGCTAACCGTATCTTCCCACGGCTAGACCACCCCAACAAAGTAACCCCAATTTTTGCATGCACTAACCTATATAAATACTCTCCTTTTAACCTTGCTGTTTCTGAATGGAATGCTTTACCGTATGATATCGCAGTGACACAGGATTATCAGTCTTTTTTAAATCTCCTGATTCCTTTCATTTCACAAAAAACACAATCATGTTTGCCCCTCGTCGCAGATAAGCCATAGTTCTGCAGTGTGTCGTTGGTTTTCTTTTTGTATTTGTATAATGTTACCATTGAAGTGCAGCAATTGAACTTTGTGATTATATGTACTGCGTTTTTTGTGTGCCGCGACTTTCTTTTCTTTTCTTTTTTTTCTTCCTGTTTTCTGTGTATCACTACTGTCAACGTGTTCTTTTTGTATGAATTCCCCCCTATGCAATGCCCGAAAGGGCCATTAGGGTAAATGAATAAATAAATAAATAAATAAATAAATAAATCTGTTTGAAATAATGAAATTTTGATTGATGACATATGAAGGTGTATCCAAGAGTAAAGTTATGCTTTTGAATAAAACGAGAAAGCAAAGATATGCTCACATTCTCTACGTAGGTTCATTAAAAGGTACGACCTTTGTTAATATTTATGGCATAGGACGGTCACCTAATCCCTGTAGACACCTACCAGATTGCGTGATTTGATGTCCCTGTGTCCGTGGAGTAAAAGCCACCTCCAGTTTTGTACAACCCATTCAGAACCGCAACTAGTTGTCACAGCCTCATTTGTTTGTAATTGTCATCCACTAAGCTCGTTTTTTCGTTTTACCAAACAGATAGTAGCTGCACGTAGATAAGTGGGGGCTGTTTGGCGGAAGTCTCCACACCTCCCATTTATTAAATGTTTTCGGCAGTTTCTTGCAAAAACTGGGGGCCTTTTTTTTTTTTTTTTGAAGGTATGGAGAATTTAATTGCATATCTTGACAAATGTTTACAGTTTGTAGATGACTGTTTTGAAAGAAGAATAAATTTTGTACCTTTAAAAGAACATGCATGATGCAGTAGTATATCTTCTTATTTTTGTTTTGATCCAAAGTGGAACTTACTTCTTGATACGCTTTTGTAGATAAAATTTACCTATCGGTACCATTTTTCTTTGCTAATATGATAAGAAATTCTAGTGGCTAATGTCTTATCATTTGAATAATTTTTTGCCTCATCACTTCCAGTTGATGTGTCGGATGATGAAGAGGATGACGCGGAAGACTTTGAGCTCTCTGGTGAGGTTCTCGGAGGTTATCGACAAATGCAATCCCCTAAACGTCCCCTTGGGCTCGGGTTGACACTTCTAGGAGTAAAGACAATGCCATATTCTTTTTTTTTTTCTTTTAATAAATGGCTATTCTTATTATAAACTTATATGGCGTAATTGAATTCAATAAGTTTAGGTTAGCATAAAGATGCAAAAGTTTTAGCTTTGAAGTTGTGTTTCTCCTACTCAGTACCTGTAAAACGATCTGGGGAGTTCTGTTGTCAGCAAATAATGCCCAGGTAACACAAAATTTAGATTTGAAAAAGTGTGATATTTGAGAATAAAAGAAGTGCTTCCAATGCTGTCCGTTTTCTACGGATCCGAGGATTGGCAGGGCACAGTCCATGACAATTTCAGACACTGAGACGACCCGTTCTCCCCTTGATGCAGATGCCACGGGAGCGAGGCTTGCGTCGCCACTTGCGTCACCTTGCTCTGGCGAGTCGCCGAGTCATTGGCGCTTGTCTAGTGGAGAGCGTCTCTTGGAGGTCTCAACAGACACGGAGGTTCCAGAAGCTTCGCTCGATTTGTCGCTGGAGGAACCCAGTAAATTGTGAGTTATTTTTGGGTCTTGCTTTCGTCTCAAAACAATGATGAGTGCCTGTAGGTAAGCTGTGAAGAATGCTTTGTTGCTTTGCATAGAGCTATGCTCGATCATACAAATGCACTTTCCTCCTATTGTCTGAGGCCATCGTGCTGGCCATTCACCCACTCGTGGTAGGCAATATTTGCTTGCATTCAGCCAGCTTGTGTGCATTATCATTTTTATTGTGCAGAGCCAGATGACCTCTTATGCTCATTCCCTTCCCTCCATCCCCTAAGGCAGTCTAAATAAACGTTTCCTACTGCTTAAAAACACTAATGAAAAAAAAAAAATGTTTTTCCTTTTTTTAAAGGGCTTAGATGGGACATTATTTTTTTGCATAATTTTTTCATTAAATATATATATATATCTTTTTTTTGCTCGACATTTACGTTTTTAGACGCAGTTTAGGTGGAGGTTATGGCCTGCTCTAAGCCCCGCCCCCAGATCAGTGGCACCACCTATTACTACTGGATTGGCTTGGCTGTTTGGCGAAACATGCTTGCAAGCCTAGTGTCTCCCTTTCGCAACATCCGGTGCGTCTAGCCTGGCATGTCACGCCGCCTGCTAGTCGTGCGAGCAGGTACGCGGCAGCCTCCGCCATCGTCTGCTATTCCACCATTGTCTATTGTCATCCTGCGATGCCCGTAAGACGCGGACATGAAAGCTGCTCGTCAGCATCCATTTTCACCTTCGTCCCTCTGCTACTCTACACCCGTCTAAAAACTTCTGCAACACTCTCAAAACGCGACCATGAAAGTGGCGTTCTAATGTGACCTAGAAATATTCGCTTTGGCAGGTCAGGCACATTGCAGAACTTGAGAGCTACTTGCCTTTCGAAGCAAAATGATGGGAATGACAAACTTGATGTGAGCCGAACGCCCGATTGCCTCCAGCCAAGCGGCTCGCAAATTCTCAGCTGTGTAGGTATGCTCTAAATATGAAACCATGGTTGCAATCACGACGGTTGCACAATTCACAGAGCAGCGGGGCCGCTTTTACGAGCACCAACATCTTTATTCGCCATCAACACGCGCAAATGAAAAAATCCAGCGATATCCAGCAACATAGTTGATGTGAGAAGCTAGGCTTAGGCCAGTCCCGCTACAAAAACAACAACCTGCACAGCACTTCCGAAGGTGTATATATGCTTGTGACAGTGTTTGCTGCAAACTGCGTCAGCTGAGGAGATCTTCCTCTAAACACCTCGGTGAATGCGCAGCAACTCTCACTCTTAAAAATGTACAAGCTCAGCGAGCTATGCTCGTTGAGCACGCCGCAAGTGCCAGCAGTCATGTTTGTTGCCGTTTAAACCGAAGCGGATAAGGCAATCTCGGGATATTTTTTAAAGCAATGACTATCAGTTCATTCGTTTCTCAAACATACAAATATTGTTGATAAAAATACTACTATTACGGCACGGAGAAACAATTTTACATCTAACATTTCACATGTCAATCATCTCTCCAACCAATGAGAGCCGAGAAAAGGTGCTTAGTTAGCTAAGCACTGGGCGGGACCTAGAGCGTGCTAGCTCCACCTAACGTGCGTCCAACAACCTAAATTTTGCTAAAACTTTTTTTTTTTTCGTGGATAACTGTACAAAAAAAAATGTGACCCATTTTTTTTAAAGGCCAACCAACAAGCAGAGAGAAGGAGGCTTACTCTCCACTGTCCTCAATTTTTTCCTCACAGTTTTTCCCACAAGAGAAAAGAAGGAAAGAACCCTTCCTTTTTTCGTCGCCGTTAAGGATTACAAAAAATTAGTCTAGCGGCCAATTAGTAATCGCACAAAGAAATGCAGAAGCCGTACCTTCTTTCTTCCCCCTTTTTGACACTACCCCTCACTTTGTCCCTCGGACTTGAAGTACCGACAGTGCCTTGGATGCAACGTGCTCGTCGGACAGGTGATACGCCTATTAATGCGAAAGCATTAACTGTCCCATGGAGCAGAGCCGGCAGCGTCTGTAACCACAAAAAACGGTACCTAAATTGGCTGCGATGCGTCATATCAGATGCTTCGTCACGGAAGCCGTCGCGAAGCCGACAAGGTTCGGCGCGCCTGCGCAGTAGGGGGGGGGCGTGATGTCACCGCCGCAGCGCCATGTGCGATGGGAAGACGTGGCGCGCTGCTTGTAGGAATCCTCTGCGTGTATGAATGCTTTCGTATTCATACACGTGAGCCATCTTAAGTGTCTCTGCTGAATTTTTTGTTTTCCACATGGTTACGCCCTTGTTTACACCTACGTGCAGAGAGTGGGGTCAGGGCGATGAAAGAAGTGGTCGAATGGTCCAGACAGCACGTAGCTCCCACCACACCGTCAGCTTTGGGCTGAACAGAGTGTAAACTGAAATTAAAGAAAGCCAAGCTGCTATTCTTCTCACATCCTGGCATCTGCTTTTCCTATCTGGTTCCTCACATCGCTCGTTCATTTCAACAACTGTCTAGAAAGCATTTTACCGACAAGTGAACATTAACGACAGTTTTGTTTTCTATTCTAATTATGTCACAGTTCTTTTTAACCTTTTTTTTATTATAGAACAAAATATGGTTCTTTACTGTTTCAGCAACCACATCAAATACTAATTTTTGCAAATAACTAATTTTGAAAAATTTCACTATTTAAAAATATTGAGAAAAATCGATCACGGAAATACATTGCTCCACCGCAGCCAGTACATAGCGAACCACTTCCAGTCATAAAATGTAGCGCCCACTAAATAATGCAAAAATTCCAACTTGGCTAAATCCACGAAATTATGTGACCGCAAAAATAGTTGTTTACAGTACAACACACGTCTCTGAGCCTTTATTCTACATTCTTCTGGAAGAAAACAATGCGAGATGACGTCCTAAAAGAATACACATGTCAGAGGAGACTGCGGCAGAGCATCAGCGTAATGTTTCCGGCTGAAGTTGGCACGACAATGTTCGACCCTCTTCTAAAAGAAGTGTATGCTGAAAATAAAGATGCTTCACTAAGTGCCATGACCATGAAAGGTCTGCTGTGCCTCTCCAAGACACCTCGGTATCCTCGCACAACCCTTTAATAAGCGGAAAAACAGCTTACAATCACATGTGACTAGTGATGTAAAACTATTGAAAAATTTATTATTGATAGTATCGATAGTCAGTTTTTCTATAGTTTTGCATTGATTGTTTTTCCAAAACTATAGATAGTGTAGAAAACTATCGATAGTTGACTATCGATACTATCGAAAGTCAGCTTTCAGAAAACTGTAGAGTGTCAGGAAAATTGAAGCACTACCTGACAAGGGAATGACCACGGATGTGTACGGGAAGACAATGCGTGGTTTTGGGAAAAACATGAAATCGAAAGGAAACATAGCATAAAGCTACATTCTCATACAATTAATTTAGAGGTGAAACAGAAATGGCACTTTGTTAGTTTTCCTGCGCACGTGGGGTTCAGATATCGGGCTTCACACTTTATATGCCCGCATTTGTAAAAATATTCAGTATATTCAGTATTTTTTTGTTTGTCTTGGAGCTAGGGAAAACGCTCACTGAAGACGTGTAGCATCAGGGTTTTCACAAGTTTGTTTTTCGCTTGTGTTTCCTTTATTATTCAAGTGACATATTCCTTTCTATATATAGCCTTGACCACTGAGAGGTGAAAATGAGCACTCGGCTGGGGATCATAATTTTGTTTTCTCCTGATGACCATTTGTAGTGAATTCCCAGAAATCGTGAATTAGCTGTTGACGAAAGCTCTTAGGCTTGTATGCCATGATATGTGCCACTTTTTGTTTGGTTCTATTTTGGCAGAGTTTAATAACGGTGGCTGAGAAAATATGTACCTGTTGGTATAAAAAAACAACTTCAAAATACAGAAGCAGTCATATAATCTATACTAGTAAATAAATATATTTGAATCAATAAATGTAACAGATTTTGTTGTGCACACTTCAAATTGAACATACCTGATAAAAATCTTACACTAAGAAAACGTGATTACTGGTGTTTCCAGTTTTTCCATTCTTCAAATACAATAAGTTTGGTAGAACAACCTTAACTGGGTCAAAAATAAATGATAAAAACGAAAATGTCTTGTCATCCAAGTAACAATATTCTTGGCCATGAGGCATTATTTCAGTGAAAAGGGATTGTGAATTCAAAAGGCAATATTGTTTTCTTTCTTTCTCGCAACCTGTTTTGTTTAGAAGAAATGCCACACTCATTCTTTCATCCAGGTAAAGTCATGTCCCCATACTTGTGCACTCGATTACCATCGGTAGCATTATATTCAAGCAGGGTTCCAGATTTATGCAACACATATATAGGTAGTTTTTTTTATCAGGGATGACAGGGATATCCATTTTTCTGATTGAGCGCTTGAAAGGCAAAGGGCACATTTCGGAAAGCAATCTAAGACAGCAAAAAAACTTCAGCGACCTATCAAGTTGATATCTTCTATTCATAGTTTTTCGATAGCACACAGTATGGATATGTATTTTAATAGGTTATTGTCAGTAGTTTCTAAGGAGGACTTCTACCATTTTGTGACTGTTTTCCAATACGTTTTAGATTGTTCCTCAATAGTTATGCGAAAGTCCCTAATTGCAGTTGCGTTTTTCACCGAGCTACACGACATTTCCTGGACCTTCTTCGTCCATCACCCAATAGAACCCCGCGATGGCGTTACGGTAGTTAGTTATTGATAGTTTTTCGATATTCGACTATAAACAATTTTGCAATAGTCGACTATTGATAGTATGCTATCGAGTTTAACAATAGTCGTCTATCGATAGTGTAGCAGACTAAATAGTACACTATCGATGGTAGTATCAATAGTTTTACGATAGTCGACTACACTATATGTATTTCAATGGGCGAAAACGCCCGGAAATTCGAACGCTTAAATGCCCGCGCCGGTTAATTCGAACATCCCGTGCCGCCGAGCATGCCTTCAGGAGCGGGCTAACTCACGCGACAGCGCCTCCAATGTCTCCAGTTCCAAATAACCATGACAACCGATCACGTGGTGACCTTGAATGCTGCAATGAGCGGTGCGGTGCTCTCTTGCACGGACGGTGCTGCGCCGCTACTCTTCGGAGCGTTTTTGGCGGGAGTGCGACAGTTCCGTTTCCTGCCTTGCACTCGCGCAGTGTTGCGGTTCGGTGTGTTTTCGGTGGGAGCCTGACGGTCCCGTTTCTTGCCTTGCACTCGCGCGTTGCTGCGGTTCGACGTGTTTTCGGTGGGCGTGCGACTGACGTTATCTCGATTCCAAGCGTCGTGGCGAGCAGGGGCACGTAGCGCCCACCAAAGGACCTCAAGAGGAAGGTAAAGATACTGCAAGAAGTTGACCAAAGCGCACTTTCCAAGACGGAAATAGCGAAGAAACACAGCATCACGAAGAGCACTCGAAGCGCCGGACACCTCCGCGCGCTACTTCTCTTGCCAGGAGAATGCGGATGCCGCGTTAGAGCTGGTCTCCAAGCTCAGAGCGATCTTTGTTGATTTACGACTGAGGAACCGCGCACAGGCACGCATCACGGATTACTTCCCTTTGTGATCGGTTAAAATAAATGTCCTGGAACTCGTCACTCATGTGTTGGCTCAGTGCACATGCGCCGCCCAACGCAGCGCTGCACGTACGTACTCCATTTAATGAGCTTTCGTTAATTTGAACTTCGTTTAATTAGAACAAATTTTCGGTCCCCCTCGAATTTGAATTAACGAGATTCGACTGTAGTTTCTTGACTATCGATACTTAAATTTGGCTTCCACTATCGGTAGTATCAACAGTTTTGCATCACTACGTGTGTCGTCGTCATTTGTTGGTGAGATATCTGCGCTCTTGAGCATACGCATGCCTCCAAAAACCTAGCTTGGCGCATAAAGGGAAGAAAAAGAAAATACACACCTAGCAGCTCAACGTCGCAGGCCTTACAAAAAAAAACAACCAAGTCTTTGTTGACTTTTTAGCTGACAGTGCTGTGGGAATTATGCGCTCGCCAGACCAATCAATGGCCTCCCTTGCGTCACCTGACCCCGCTCCCTGCCCGTGTGAATGAACAGAAGCGTAATTACGTGAGTAAAGATAGACATACGACTGATCTGACGAGCATGTAGCTTCCACCGTATGGTCAGCTTAGGAATGAGAGGAGTATGGTCCTTTACGAAAAGAAACTCATGAGTCCGTCACAAATAGCCTGAAGAGCGATCCATGAATCAGAGTCAAACGATAGCAGCAGCCCCTCTTGGTGCTCGTATCCTGCCAGTGTGACTAATCCCTTGGAGGGTTATAAGCTGCTTACAGACGCTTAGCATGCGAGAAGGACGTAAAGAAGTGAGAAGAAAATTGGAGGGGGAGACGAACGAAAGGAGAAAAATCTGCCAGGAAGAATTTGTGTTTGTGCGTCGGGCTTTAAGCATAGGTATAACTTATGCAGCCGCAAGTTACATGTCTGCTCAGGCCTGCACTAGATTTCCTGCACCACTTTGTGTCTGCAAGTTGAATGGGTACATGAAATGTGTGGTTTCAACTTTTACTTATATGTTTAGAGAGTAGTCTCAGGGTGGAATGCCAGGAGAGTAAAAAGCAAACTGCACAACAGCTTTTTTTTTTAGATAATGATTTTGTGACTTTACTTGCAACTGCGTGATGAGGCTCGTCTACTGCAGGTGTTCTTCGGCAGAGGCAGTGGCACTGAGCCTGCTCAAGCGGTTCTCTGGGAAGCGACTCCCCAAGGCATCGGACCTACAGTGGTTGGTTTCGGAGCACGAGACCGACCAGTCGGTGAGTGCGAGTGACGGAATGTTTTGTCGCTTCTGTTTGGAACGACTCTGTTTTGCTCCACCCATGCAGTTGCTGCCACTTCCCGACGCCTGGCCCGTTTCACCGGATCAACAGGAAGAGGAGTACACTGCGCACAAGGTACGGTCTGGGCCGCCGCATGCTGAAACCTTCAGTTACCACTTGCTGCCATTACTCGCACACAGGCATAAGAGCCTGCTATCAAAACTATTATGGCAGAGCCTCTTCAGCATAAAGCCAGATCTTTGTTATTTCATTACAGACAGGTCTTCTTAATGCGGATGCATCCGTTGCCCCTAAAAATGGTTCAGAATGTGCGTCAACCACAGTTATGAGGCAAAAGAGCATGTACTGTAATTTCTGACGTATAAGCCACATTTTTTTTTCTAAAATTGATGTCTTTGTGTCTTATACAACTGTATAACTTATATGCAGTTTTTTCTATAAGAATGAACCAGGGGCGATGCAACGATTTTTGTATTTTGCGCAAATACCGCTTAAAACGGATCCCTGACGTTGATGACCTGTAAAACACCCGTTCGTTTTTCACCACACGCAATCGAAGTCGCAAAAAAAAAAAAAAAATAAAGAAAAACGAGCAGTGTTCACCCCCTCAGCTCGCAGCCCGAACAAGCGGCCACGTGATATGGAGCCGATTATTTGCCGCCAATGTTGATCATAGCCATGCGCTGGGGTTGGCAAGGCACAGAACACGCGCTGAGTTCCAGACATTGTTATGGTTCGGCTGTTGTCGTCATTGCAGCAATTGGACACAGGACACTACTTGAATGCTTCTCGAGCTATTGATTATCACGAGCCCAAATCGAGTGTCCACGCCATGCTCAGGTCCAATCTATGAGCCGCGTTCAAATATTGTCACTGGGCGGTACTGCTACCGCCCAGCTACGTCATCAGGTTTTGCGAAGGAGAGATTGAATGAAAACACTCGGTTTTCTCCTCGAAATTACAGCGCAACAAAGGAGTTTCTTGGTCAGTGGCGTTGTGTGCGAATATCCTTGAGTCCCACTAGTGCCAGTAAGCTCGTGTAAAGTGAAAAACGTTCCAATTGAATATCGTTGCACCACCCCTTTAACTGCAAAAAGTTTGACACGGGATTATATTTCTCGTTAGATTAGTTAACGAGAATACTGAACCTTCCTCTTGCTTGCTCATATATTTGCAGTCATAATGCACATATGTGGGCTTTTCAATGCAGTTTCGCTGCACTAACCATACAAATGCTGTTAAGACCGGTTATAACAAAGTCAGTTATAACGAAATAGCAGCTACAGTGCAGCGATCACAATTTCTCATTCCTGTTTGCACTTTTTCAATGCATTTGTGTCTGTTTTTAGCAAAGGAAATTGAGCGGCTCCCGTGGATATAGCGAAGAATAAAATTCAGAAAGATTACTAAGTCTCGGACCGCTGCACTTTGCTGCCGTGGCCAAGAAGCCACCAGAACAGGCTGCAGAAGATGCTGGAAAGGCTGGCGGCGGCAGTCTCTGCGACGTCGTCTGCTTCCCGCTCCTTATCTGGGAAGCGGCTTTACCGCATCGCACGCGGAGAAGCCGTCGTGGCATGCCGATAGGAGCGTTCGGAGCGCCAGTAACAACGTACCGGTGGAGATGACGGACAGAGCCTAGATTTAAGAGAGCGAGCAGTAAGTACGCCTGCATTTGATTGTCGCGTGGCCAGTGTGGCGGGGAAACTGGGCGGATAGGCGGACACGTTTGCAGAAGGTGAACGCTTTTGAGTTTTGACTCCTTGCATGCTGCAGCTCGTTTTGCAAACATGTCCCACAAACCACGTGACCTCGATTGAGCAGTTGCCCCATCTCTTAAATCTAGGCACTCTATACCGGCGACAGACAAGCTTGAGCGGGAACTCGGTGCGGTGTGCGCTTCTTTGTTTTCTTTGTGATCCGTGTCGGCGTCTGGTCGGTGAGGTCGCTCTTGCGCGAAAGTCTACTTCGCTCGAGCACCGATTCGGCGAATCATCGCCACTTAACGATGGAGAGTCCAGGCACCGCCGACACCTCGATGGGGAAGACGAAGGCAATCTCCTTGAATCGAAAGTGTGCCATCCTCGACGGAGTGCGCATAAACGTAAAGAATGCCGTCCACCGCCGGCGTCCTTCGCAGCGCCCGTTGTAGCCGTCGACACGGTTCGTACGTAGCAGGATCTTTTTTTCGATCGGAGCCTCTCGCAGTTGGTGAGAAGCGGCTCCTATCTAGCAGAGAACGCGTGCAGGGAAGCCTCAAACGCTTTCTGCAGGCTCGACAAACATGTGCCTGTGACAGCCCGTGTTATCCTTTTTTTTAACGTTATTTGTACGAGTTCAGATATAACGAAGAAGTGGATATAGCGAAGCGATTTCTGATTCCCGTTGACTTTGTTATAACCTGTCTGAACAGTGTATAGGTGTATAGTATATATAGGTGGGACTTATACAAAGGTGTTACTTATACACTAAAAAATATGTATTTACCCAGTTTGTTCTCGAAATTTTGCCTGTACAGTGGGGCGCCCATATGAACAGAGTCTATATTAATGAGACATGAGTGTATCTCTGCTGCATCAGTACTTCATGCATCAGAGTTGGTATTGACTATTGTTACTACTTACCACTTAAGGAATCCTATAGCAAAGATGGATATTGGGAAGCAGAATTGAGGTGTGCTCATAATGCTGGTACATATATGCTATTGAGTTATGTAGTCATATAATGATAAGGCACTGATACAGTGAAGACCTTTTCCTTAGAAAACTGACTCTACTGTAGGGAGCTCTAGTGTGGTCTAGGGGTTGGTTTAATATTTTTACAACCGGGTATTCAAAATGAAGTTTTACAAATTTAAAGTAAAAGAGAGTATGATAGGTATGCGAATTATGTTTCTGCACTTGGGGTGCACGCTCGGGCGGGCTCCAAAGAGCAAGGATAATCATAGCCGTCCATTTCCTAATAAGGTGAAATTTATTAATATAAACTTTCTAACTACTGCAATTAGGGTTTGTGTTTTTAGTGGAAACTTCAAGGCTGCTGCATTCCAAAAGTGTTTCGTTTCATAGAATTCTCGTAACCAGACTGTTTTAAGATATCCGTCTCTAAATTTGCCACTCGATCTAGCTAACTTCGTCTCGCCCATTACTACTTTTCATTCATCCACTAATTTAAGTAACAGAAACCTTGTAGAGGAAACTAGGCATGATTAGGACTTTGCTTGTCTTTTTCTTTTTTTCTGCTCTGTATATGTTTTTTTATTCTATTCCTATGACAGTGGACCACTTCTACTCCATTCACCCTCAAGCCAAAACTGCAGCCTAAGCCACAAGTGCAAGCTAGCCTGTGCTTTTGGCTTCAGGACATGCTTTTCTAGTGCATGCGCTCGTTCTGCGGAAGGATGTCTCAAATTCCTGATCTCATGTGCTTGTGGCATTGGCTGTAGTCTCAGCTCCAGTGTGAATGGAGTATAGTGCTGTTTGTGAACAAAGATTACTATCATTACCATCGCCGAGATTGTGGATGGGGTCAGTTTTTTCTTTCGTTTGATATGACTCTGTGCTTCACCGCAGCTGCGCCTTCGTGGCAATTCCGAGTGGGCGCCTCCACGTGAGCAGATCATCTTCAGCGTTCAGCCTGAACTCAAGTAAGTGCATTCATAATATAATTGGAGCTGACAGACAAATTTATTAAAGTTTAGGCGGTCACGTGATGTATTGAAGCGATATATGCACCAGGTGCTTTCACACACCTGCCCTATCATTAAAGTCGCTGGACCGGGGAAGGTAGGGCTGGTGATTGAGTGATTGTTTTCTCACTTCGATTAGGACTTTTACTCTAAAGCTACACAACGGGATTTAACTGCTACTAAACATTAACACTTTTGTATTTTTATCATACTTAAACCATGACCTTTGTGAGGGCCATGGCAAACAATTGTTTGATCTGAAATAAAAATTGCGGTGGCTTAGCTCGACCATGCCAGGATATACGTAGCGTGAGCTTATGCGCACAAAATGAGAAGCGCTATCAAGCGGCTCCGGTGCAGCGTCAGACTTGGCTACTGCGCAACGGAGGCGCACAGCTGGGCACGCGGCGGCGCCAGTGCGTCTGCCGCGGCTATGACGTCACTCCTCTGGAATGCGCAGACCGGCGAGGCGCGCGCGGCGGCGGCAGAGCGCGCGGCGGCTCCGGGGCTCCAGCTGTGCTCCGTGTGACGTCACTGCTCCTCGCGCATGCGCAGCACGGCTCTTTGGGAGCCACGTGAAACTGCTCAACCTCGGCCAGTGTAGCTCACGCTACAAAAAACGGGACCGTGTTTCTGAGCTTCCGCTGCAGACAAGAGCATCTAAGTGCGATGGAATTTTGACGCTCCTTCTATGAAGGCCGTATTCCGTTGTATAATACAGACATTCATTATTCCCTCACCCCGCTCTTGGTTGTAGCAAAACGAGTCCAACTTGCTTTTCTGTCCCTAGCCAAATGCCGTTTTCTTTTTTCCGGCATCTCACTGGCATGATGGACGTGTTCGGTGATGTCCTCTTCAGTCCGATTCTTTCTCTCGCGGAGCATTGCGAAGATCACAGAATTTCTTCTAGCAAGCGTACGACTTCTATCTATCATAGATCCTTTTTGAAAGTATGCCCTCTGTCGTGAGCTGTAGAACCTCTGCACGACGGCAGACACAAGGGCAAGCTCCTTGCGTTCGATGGCACCTCAGCTGCGCGAGTCCTTGTGCAGTAAGAGCAATTGTCACGCCACTTCCACATTTTGCAATGTCTGTTGGCAGGAGAAATGTCATCACATTTAGCGACCTTCACTTTCACGAGTCTTCCCCTTGGTACAGTGGTTGAGCATCAGGCTCAAAATCTTGGAGTACTGGGTTCGATCCCTCTTGGGGGACGTTCGGAATTTGGTTGTTTCTTCAAAATTCATCCGCTCGTCTCTCTCTCCCACGCACGCACGCACATTCGTTTTAACAGTGCAGAATTTTCCCTGGGTGGCTGCCGAAAGAAATGCGTTCGGATTTAAAATATATTTTGTTACTAGTATTATTATGAATCACATTATTCATCAAGTATGGGCATGCCCAAAAATAAACATTGTACGGCAGGTCTGATTGGCCAAAACAATACTTTCTATTGGTTAGGTGTTGCACGGCACATGTAGCATTAAATTTGGAAAACTGACAATCTACAAAAAGCAGTTGCATAATTATTCAGCATGCAGATACACAGACTTCGTTGGGGTGACGTGCTTTGCAACCATCCTAGAAAAGTGTCTCTTGCCCTTGCATTCCCCCGTCATGGAAATTCGGGAACCTGCTCGAAAGGTGTATTGTTTGGTTTGTATAAATGACCTCCCTTCGCTGTGCAGGCGCAAGTTGCAGTTGGCGAAGCAGAACTACCGATGTGCTGGCTGTGGCATGAGGGTTAGTACAGGTGAGGAATTTGCGGCAGTTATTGTGCTTTTCTTTCTTTGATGGCAAGGATTGGTGTACCCACATAGTGGTCAGGGGCCTGTTTGGAAGGTGCCTTTCATTGGGTGCCCTAAGCAGCTGATCCGTTGGTGGGGCTTCCCGGGTGTTTTGAGCTTATTCCTTAGGAGTTTGAGAGATTCTTTAGGGCTTATTGTTTATGACTATGAGTTTTCTTTTCATGCACATTTATAGAAAAGCCCCCAAAAATGCATCCAAGTATCTAAAGTGGCTAATCTTTTCAAGTCATCTAGTTTTTGTGAAGCCTTTTGCAAAATTGACCACAGTAAATCGTTCGTGCTGATTACCATGTTGGGTTGTGGTAAGCACACACAAATAGTGTATCTTTTAGCTTGAAACGAATTTGAAATGAATAGTTATAGTGGCCAAATATTTTTTAATAGAATATTGAATAGTTTTAGTACTTTTCTCCAAGCCTTCTACTGCTGTTGGACCATGCTTAAACAAAAATTGCAGCCAAATTTGTTAAGTTTTTTTCCGGAGCTTCCATTTGTCCACTGCTAGGCTCACATAATTTAAATCAAACTGTATATTTATTGACTGTGCCCTCGGACAGGTTAAAGCCTGCAAAGGAATGACAATTGTCATTCCTTTGCAGGCTTTAACCTGTCCGAGGTTAAAGCGAACGACAGATTTGGCATAACGTAAAACCTAAAGTGATGCCTAGTTATACCTAATTGAGGGGATATACAAATCCTCGTGCTTTACCCAAGCATCTTTCCTTTAGTCTCGAATTTGAAAAAGAAGCAACTATGGTACCATGGCTTAGTGGTGCACGCAGCTTGTCAGTACATTGTTGCCTAACAGATATTCTTGCATAATAGAAATTTTTAAACTTTTACTGTTAAACAAATATTAACATCTACCAAGTTGCAGTTTTCTTTTTTTTTTTTAATAAATATATACCATGCGTGCATTCTCTGCCCTGCTCTGAGTTGTGCTTTTCCCCTAAGCATGTGGCTGTGCTGCAGCAAAACGAGATTTGTAGAACCATGTCATGGCATCATGGCATCATGAAAGAGGTCTCCGCTGTCGCATAACTTGTAGGATAGGGTTGAGAAGGGAGTGTGGCCAAAAAAGTATCAACCTGGCTCAAAAAAAAAAAAAAAAAAAAACTTTCAGCCTTTCCACTCTGGTGAAGAAGGAGGAGCAGCCGAGCTGTAGCTTCTGTTCTCGGCGGTGGCTTTCCAGGCGAGCAATGTGCTCTTCTTTCACAAGGGAATCTGAAGCGTTGGACGCAGTGGAACTTTAGGTGATAGCGGCCTCGCGGCTGTTGCGGAACCATTCGCACTGCTGCGCACATCGCCGCTCGTTCCGTTCCCGCTCTTCTTCCTCTGAAGAAATGTTGCTGCCATCTATGAGCGACGGCAGCAACCAGTTGTCTGGTTGCCGCGATCTATGAGCGACGGTGGCAAGCAGATAACCGGCAAACACAACACTCTGGACAGCTACCGCCATCTATGAGTGACGGCAGCAGCCAGAGTGTTCTGTCGACATTTGTTTGGTACCGGACACGATCCTGGGGAAACTAGCCCTTAACAGCTCCGCTGTAAAACTTTAAATGTATCTTAATTTTACGGATAAAGTGGGGAAGGGCAAAATGTTCAGCTCATTTTGAGCTGAGCTGGGTGTTTATTTACTAGCTTTTTTGAGCTCGAGAGTCATGCTATTTTCTGCTAAATTTAGCGCACTTGCGTCCCACCGAATTTATTGGGGAAACGTGAATTTGTATAATTACGCACAAATTCAACTTGGCATGTTACACTTCCGCATTTCATTTTTTGGGGATATTTATTAATGCGTTAGCATTAGTACCACATGACGGGCAAAAGCTGATGGCGTCCGTCTGTGGACAAAACAGTGGAAAGGGGAGCGTGCCGCATCAAAAATTAAAGGAAGATCCATTGGTGGATCTTTAAGGAATGCATTAGCATAACCCTCCCGAAACGCCGCACACGTCCCCCTTTGGGAAAAGCTAACGCTGACCCCGTAAGGAACCCAAAAAGAGGCAGCAAAAAATAGAGGAAGCAAAAGAAGAAGCCAGAAGAGGAAGCCAAAACGGAAAATTTAAGGGGTCAGTGTTAGCGTTTCCGAAAGGGGGACGTGTGTGGCGTTTCCGAAGGGTCATGCTAACGTTTTCCCTAAAAATCTACCAATGGATCTTCTTTTAATTTTTATGATACCCTAGCCTTTTACAGATCTTGCTTAACATTTTGTAGGCATGGGTTGAGTGGATTTTGAGTTCGAAGCGAATTCAAAGTGAATACTAGTGGTTTTTGCCGGATATCTTCCAACTGAATATAGAATAGTTTCTCCAAGCCTTTCACTAATGTTGGACCATGCTTAAATGAAGACTAAACTGAACTCGTGATGATGGTTGTTCCGAAGCTTCAACTTGTCCCTTTCTAAGCTAAGTTAATTTTAATCTAGCTATATTTATGGGCTGTGCCCTCAGAAAGTCCAGTCCAGTGCTTACACTGGGATGGCACGTAAATAAGATTTGACATAAAATTGAACCTTTAAAAATTCCCAGCTACGTATAGGGGATTTGTAAATCTTGCTAAATATGCAAATATCCTTTCTTCAATCTGGAATTAAAAAAACAAACAAAAAAGTCGGAACGCACCTAAGCACTTCTTATGAGTTGTGAATGCGAAAGCATGAACGTCTGACGATGTGGATGCTAGAGGCGGCACCATGTTGGTCGGCGGCGGAAAGAGCAGAAGCCTCCGAGCGCGCACAACGTGTCCATTTTAACCGGCGTGGTGCCCGTAGTGGCATGGGGTTGCAGCGGTTAGCTTTATCGGCGCACTGGCGGCACGGACTCGCAGTGCCATCTGGCGGCGATCGTTGAAACTGACGCGCGCAGCGGCCAATGGAAGCCTCGTCGCCGCGCGCCAGCCAATGGGACCTTTGGGATCAGGGAAACTAGGTGCCGTTTTCGCGCTTCAAACTGATGGCATCGGCTCACTCCATGGGACAGTTAATGCTTTCGCATTAAAAACACCAATGATGAATGCAGGCTGTCAGGACGTCTCTGCCTAACATATATTCCCACACAATAGCCACAGTTTAATTTTTAAAAGTTTACTGATATGCATGTATCAGGATTCACAAATATTTTGTTTCTTTCTATATTCACCAGGTGTGCCCGTCCACCATCCCACTCTGAAAAAGTGCTTTTCTCCTATGCACGTGACTGCAATATTCATACTTTTATACTTTTCTAAATGTTGATTGTGGTGGCGAGTTAGCCCCGTTGAATCGTTTCCCCAGGTAGGAGTGCCAGTGCACTTGCAGAGCACCGGTGCGCCGCGGAAAGCAACCCCCGCGGAGGACACTTTTGCGGGTGTTGCTTCTCCGCAGTGTACCTGTGCTAGGTAGGAAGCGCACTCAACGAGTCTCGCCCGCCTTGATCAACACTTCCTGCCCCAGTTCATCTCAAAGCGAATGTTGAATAGCGTATTATTCCAGACTACTATTCAAACATTCCTTATTTCATTTTGCATGAATGCTTGTGACGTGCAGAAAGCTGGGAAAGTCTGGGAGTTTGAGGGAATGTGACATCGTGGTTATGCCAGCAACATCCCCTCCTCGGGTCTGCTCTCGAACTGAATCGGAGCTTGGGGCACGCAGGGCAGCTGGGCCGCCTGCGCTACTGCTCCTACCTGGGGAAGCTGTTCTGCCGCTGCTGCCACAGCGATGCGCGTGCCATAATCCCGGGTAGGGTGCTGGAGCGCTGGGACTTTGGGCTCTGCCCGGTGTCCAACTTTGCCCGGGACCTCCTGGAGCGCATGGCACCGGCCCCGCTCTTCAACATCAGGGACGTCAATCCAGCACTCTACTCGCGGGTGCGGTCGCTGGAAAAGGTCAGGCAGTGTCGGCTGGCTCTGGGGGCCCTCGAACAGTACATCCGCTGCTGTCGTCAGGCCGACAGGTGGGTACCGTATTATCCTGAGGGATAGCCCACCCAAAATCGAGAGAAAATTGGGTGAAAATAAGAAGTGGGCTTACTTTCGGTGTGCAATCAAGAAAAGTTGAAAAAATGCTATTTTTAGATCACGTGTCCCTGCCAAACGTGTTATCGCGGCGAGGGGCCATGATGCAAAGAGCACTGTACTTCGCAGTCGGCACTGTTCGCTCATATCCCGCCAGAGCTAACCAGACACATTTATAACGAGGTCATTATTGATTCCAACACTGTGATTACTAAGAGGGGGCTATATTATGGTGTTCAAAAGAAAAAAAGCAAATCAAGCCTAAAATAGGGAGGTTTACCTTTCACGGGTGGGGCATTTTTAGAAATTTTACAGCAGGCCTTTTGCAAAAGTCCTTCCGTCCAACCTCGGCTCCCTCCACATTAGAGCCCTGCGCGGATAACAGTTTAATCATCCGCATCCGATCCGCAGACTTTGTATCCGCATCCGCAATGTTCTTAAATACTTGTATCCGCTTCCGATCCGTAACCGCAAACTTTGTATCTGAACCTCAGTCCGCATATTCATTTTACATAATAAAATCAAGCATCAATAAAACTAAAAAAGAAGTATCTGGATGGTATCCTAAGCCGTCTGCTTACCTTTGTACGAAGAACTCTTCCTGCCAGAATACGGTGAAAGACATTTCATCGTATTCTGTTTTATCTCATTTATAAAATAAGCGATCATCCTTCCAAAGACACTTCGCTTTGCTCGAAAAACGATTGCAGTTATGAGATTGTCTCGCTAGTCTGTGACACTTACACTCTGTCAAAAAGGTGCGCTCAAAAGAAAAAAAAATTATATTTATTTTCTTTTTTGCTTTATAGCACCAAATCAAGCTGATGAGTATTTTATCAGCATACAAATTGCCAGACAGACTAATAACATTGTGTCATTTTATTTAAGCCAAACAATAAAAAGTGGGAGAGGAACGAGTACACCACTGGGAAAATATCACAATATTCAATAGTGGCAACACTTCCTATCGGTTTCAATTTTAAACACCCTCAACTGCATGCTCAGAACCATATATTAAAAACAACTCAGTGCCAGCTGTCGAGAAAAAGAAAACGCACACACTCTCAACGTTTCACTTGTCGAGGTTGCTGTGTAGAAGAAACAAAATATCGTCAACATGAACGGAATCAGACTGGTTTGCCTCTCTTATAAATGATTACCTGCTAATGAGTAGTATATCTCCGTTGGTGCACTTGATTTTGAGATGGCATGCACAAACTGCACTACAAGGATGAGGTCCGGAAACTCGTGCTGACGCAAGTTCCACCACTCCAGAGGATTGAATTCAGTCTCCTCAGTGTATACTTGTAGGCAAAGCAGCCACTTGGAGTATTCTTTTACTTTCTTGTAACTTGTACGTTTTGGGTTTTTAGGGGCGAAGCTCCTTAAGGGCTAGCCATGTCCGTCCGTCCTGCGTCCGGTGCTCGTGCTCCTGCTCGTGAGCTCACGTGCTCGTGTAGGGCAAAAAAAAAAGAAAAATAAAAAAATGATGAAAAATTATGCTTGCGCAGTCGACAGGATTTGAACCTGTGCGGGGAGACCCCAATGGATTTCTAGTCCATCGCCTTAACCACTCGGCCACGACTGCGGGACGAGTAGGGGGCTCTGAGATGTGGTAGTAACTCAAGCGCTGGGGATGTCATGGATGAAACGTTGCATGTAGCCGCTCAACGTCTATACAGGAGAGGGCGCTGCAGTCAAATGCGTATATAATCTCGTTAAACTTTGCATGCATTGGCTCAACGTTTATAGACGAGAGGGCGCTGCGGTCAAATGCTCAAATGCGTATATAACCACCTTCCATACCACACATTCTCTTTCTGACATGGATGAAAACGAACGAATGGCTCGGCATGCTGCGGCTCAGCGTCTACGCAGACAAGCACCACCAGAGCTTCGCCCCAATCAACATCATTCACCACGTGGAGATGCAGTCAATTTTTATCATGTCAATTGTTTGTATTGTGGTGTCTCTCCCTGTTGTTCTGCCTTCAGCAGCAGCCACAGCAGTTGCCGGCCCATCTGCGGTCTGGGATGATAGTTACTTCAAGCATGTGTAGCTCTCTTGTTCTGTAATGGTCTTGTCAACTGTTCATATCGTGGGGCCTGTCTCTTGCGCAGCCTCCGACAGTAGCTACGGTACTTGCAGACCCATCTGCTGTTTAGGATGACTTAAAACATGCGTAGCACTCCGGTTTTGTATTACCTCTATCTTGTCAATTGTTTGCATTGTGGGGAGTCCCTCTTGCTTAGCCTTCAGCAGCAGCTACAGCAGTTATGGGTGGACTCATCTGCTGTTTGGGATGATGGTTACTTGAAGCTTGTGTAGCACTGTGGTTCTGTATTGCTTTTATCTTGTCAATTAGTCCGTCTATTGTAGGGTCTGTCTCTGTTCCTCAATGTGCGGTAGCAACTGCTTGCCAGCTTGTCTGTTGTCTGTGATGATGGTTACTTAAACCACGTGTAGCACTCCGGTTTCGTATTGCTTCTATCTCGCGAGTTGTTTGTATTGCTCTGCCTTCCGCAGCAGCTACAGTAGTTGTGGGCCCATTGCTGTCTGGAATGATGGCTACTTAAAGTGCATGTAGCACTTTGGTTTCATATTGCTTCTGTCTTGTCAATTAGTCTGTCTCTCTGCAGCCTCCAGCAGCAGCTGCAGCAGCTGCCCCCCCACCTGCTGTCTGAGCCCCACGTGTACTCGCTGGAGGAGCTGTGGCAGGTGCGCATGGGGGGCCCCCTGGTGGGGCGGCTGCGCTCCCTGCGGCAGGACTGCCAGGAACACTGCCTGTCCTGCCCGCTGTGCACAGCCAAGGCCTTCATCTGCGAGCGCTGCAGGGAGCCCAAGGACCTGCTGTTCCCCTTCCAGCTGGCCACCACCACACAGTGCCAAGGTAGACTCGAGCTCTTTCTTATACGAAGCTAGAATGGGGGTACCTTGTCAGGGACTGTAGCGGGCAGACGTTTGGCAGTGGCGTGAGCCTGACACCAGGGCCGCTGCCGCCATCTATCGGTTGTTGCTTCAGTCAGAAGGTATGTGGGTAGAAAACAAATAACATAAATAAAACTTTTTTTTTCAGTTTTTATTTTAAGTAAATTTGTTTCTTGAAATTTTGATGCAGTGCTTCCACCACTTTCGAGCACCTCTGTGGTAAATCGTAGCGCAATACGCTGCCAAGCCGATTTGTGCGGTCACTTTAAAGGCTTTGCCCGGATTCGTGAGCAAGCGGTGAAAAGCCCTAGGGAAGACCAACATGTGCACGACCTTCCAACTGTTAGTAATTCATCAGGTGTCAAGAGCTCCCATCATGCACTAAACATATTATATAGTAGTTCAGTTTTTTACTTTTATTTCTCCCAGCCTCAATATGGCTGGTTTCAGCCAATCAGAAACCACGATTGGCTCGATTCTCGAGTCTATTTGGATGCAATGGAAGGCGCTGTTCTGGGGATATTTAGTGGCTCTAGGTTGCGCCTGTTCTTGCAACTCTGAGTGTCATCTTTGGGTCGTGTGTGTAAGGTTCTTGTGTGCGCTATGACTGCAGGACTGGCATTAGTCTAACTGTAGGTTGCACCTATACATTTTCACTAGTGGGTCTCGTTTGAGGGCTGTGCACGTGGGTTTTATTCCTGAGTTTCACCTGTGCCTGCGAGACTCATTTGTGGGCCGTCACTGGGTCACATGGGTTACTCAGTTTTAGAAAGCAGGCCTACCAGGTCCACTTTGGTATGACCTCCTGTGCAATTCACCGAGGAGCTGCAACCTACTGGTTAATCCCTCTGACATTAGTCTGAAAAATAACCTCGTGCACTTCTTGTGGTGTCAAAATTTCGATGAGCAATCAAAGTGACGAGCATCTTGATCTAGTAGATGTAGATTGGGGATCAGTGGTCGAGCGTGTTAGTGCACTGCAACTCGGAGCACGTGGAGTAAAAGCTTGCACCGCAGACCCTAGAGACCCTGGGTTCAAAACCCACCCCTGCCCGTTTTGATTTGGATGAGCATTGAACCGGCGTGCGGTCATGTATCACTACTGCGTGACGCATTTAAAGACCCCAGGCTATAGCAGTGGTACTGCACTGGCTAAGTTTTTCATCTACGGCGTAAACTAGTGTCGCCATATCTCAAAGGCAAACCGACTTCGCGTTGTCTAAACTCATCACTTTGCTTTATTTGGCAGGCTGCAAAGCGTGTTTCCACCGTGCCTGCTTTGTGCCAGGTGCCTGTGACAAGTGCCGCCGCCTGGAGGACAGGTGAGCTGCTTGGGTCGTTGTGCCTCACGAGCATGTCAACGTTGGATTGGTTCTGACGTGAAGTAATAGCTAGGAAACTGCAGAGAATTGATCTGGTTGGTAAAAGGTTAAAAAGCACTAAAGAGACGAGGACAAAGAGAAAACCCGAACGACATGGATAGGCACTGAGGACTCGCCGCGTTTGCACTTTTTAACATTTTTTCATCATCAGTGTGGGAAGTGTTGCGCCTTTTGCACCAAATTGCGCAATGAACAAAAATCTGCTCCATCTTGCACTAAAGTGCCATTTTTGCTAAGAATTGCACCACATTTGCTCCAAGATAGGCTTAAGCGAAGCAAAAAAATAAAAACATTTTATTATTGGTCGACCTTAACTGAGAAGTCAAAATCATGCTTTTTTGTATTATCCTAAACGATTGAAAACAGTTACAACAGATAACGTTAAGAAATCAAAGAGTTATTAGTGTGGAAAGCGAGGTTTTCAAGACTTTCGTGCGTTTTCTACTGCCCAAAGAGGCATGGTTAAGCAAAACGGGCGGAGGAAATTTGGAAATAAAACCGAATTAACATTTCATGTTGCGACGAGTCAATGATCACGTTATGTTTACCCGCTGAATATTCAATAAAAAGAAATATTGCGCTATACTGTCATCGTGGCAATTTGCTTCGGTTGTCAACAGATCGATCTGAACAAAAGCGTAAAAGTGCATAACAAGTTTTGTTTTTTTGACATGACACTATTACTGTAAACGACTTAATTTTTGCGAGCACGAATCGCCTATAGTTCGCGAAAAATAGGTCCCGTGAACAATTCCGGTAAAATGTAAGCACATTGGAATCAATATTGAGATCCCGCCGCGTCACGAAAATTAGAACTTGCGAATTATTGCCATACTTCAGCTTTGACCTAACTCGCGAAATATTGAGCCCACGAAAAATGATTCGTTTACAGTATATATTTTGTTCAAAGAAATCAGCTGCTTTTATTGCCCTGCGGCAATGACCGCCCTTTGTTATCCCATATTTTTATTACTTTTTAACTGAAAACAGAACATCAAAGACGCGAACCTTACCTTTCATTCAGATATCCAAAACTTGAGCGTCCATTTCCAAGAATTACCGTGCCACTTGGCACAGCGGACGGTGTCGCGACTAGAATTATTTATATTTAAAGAGTTCTTCCAAACATGACGAGCTTTCTGTGGACACAAAAACCCTGAGAGAGAGGCCGATCACGAAGCGCTCCCTCCGAGCAGCTGAACCACCTAAACTGCCCGCTTCCGCACGCCGGTTTAAACGGTCATTCGAGTTCCCGGTGCGCCGGCGCACAAGCCCCAATGGCACCTTGACGCACAATGAGTCAGAAAGCAAGAGAAAAAGGAGAAACTTAAAAAAAAAGGTACACCCGCCGGCAATATGAAGGAGAACACCTTACCTGGTTTCTTGCCTTTTTTACGGCTCCCTAAAGCTTTATTAACTCTCAACGTCTCAAATAGTACGTGGCTTGGGGGTCTAAACTTTGCGTTCTAGCCCTCTTCAGGAACAGAGCTTTTTCCAAAACTTTCAGGAGCGTCAAAAACAAGAAGAGGGCTGTTCACCTCCATATCGCTCACGGGTGTACTTTCCATCGGCAATTGTTAAGTTCATTCGTAGCTTCAAACTAGTTCTATCTTTATTAGAGATCATATTATATATAAACCATATTTCATTAAAATAAAATAAGAATTATCCAGCCTCCGTTAGGGAAACAATGATGATGATAGCTGTCACTCGATTTGTGGAATCGAAAAGTTTTGTGTTCCATCTGTCTGGTGAAAGGCTGGCCCGGCGGAATCACAACCGAAACTACGGTACACAAACACCCAACTCGGTTGTTTTGACCGTTCGACGACTTCCTTTTCGAGGTGTGAGAGGTCGTTGGGAGCCTAAAAAAGAGAACTTTGTCCGATTCCCCAACTCACCGATCATCCTCAGTTCTACATGTGCCGAGCGCTGCCACGCCGCCATGTTTTGAAGCCAGGAGGCGATGTAACTCCAGACTCTGATTTTCACTATTTCAAAAAGAAGGGCCGTAGTGTGTTCGCAATTGCGTTAAAAAACATATCTTACGAATGCCGTTATTAAATATGATAGAAATGTTGCTTACAAAGCTTCTCAGTTTCATAATCAATTATGTCACAAATAAAAAGAAGCGAGGAGGTGAGAAGAGAGAGAGAGAACACCAAAGATAAAAAAGAGCATTTGGGTAAAAAATTTTTTTTGTGTATTGGTGGTATTTTTGGTATTTATGTATTAGTGGTATTTTTTGCGTGTCTATGACTACAATTTGCATCGTTTTAGACAACAAAAAAAAACGACTTTTGGGGTGTCATGCTCCTTTAATATGCAGAGAAGTAGGAGGCAAAAAAAATGGTTCGAATATGTATTTCACAGCGTCTTCACTCACCGTATACAGTAAACTTTCCTTAGTTCGACCTCGGTTAATTAGACTTTTCGTTTAATTCGATCATGTTCAAAAGTCCCGGCGAGCGCCCATACATTTCTATGGGAGGAAAAGTTTGATAATTCGAACTCGGGAAGACTCCGCATCGGATAATTCGTCTTGAGCGAATGCGCGCGGGCTCACATTGCACGGCACCACGACAGAAAAACCACCAACGTACGGCAAAACACGGGCCTTTCGCTGCACAGCCGAACGTGCGCAAATATGCGCCTGCTCCTCTACGCCGTTGAGATGGACCGTAGTGAATAGCATGAGCCAGCACAACCAATCTGGCGCGGAGTAGCGTGGAGACAGCGTGCGCTCTCAAAGCGCTTTTCTGTAACATTGTGTGCTGTCCACCTTGCACGTCGGAAATTGCAAGTTTTCTTTTCCTTTTTTTTAATGCGAAAGCATTAATTGTCTTATGGAGCGAGCCGACGTCATCAGTTTGAAGCGCGAAAACGGCACCTAGTTTCCCTGATCCCAAAGGTCCCATTGGCTGGCGCACGGCGACGAGGCTCACATTGGCCGCTGCGCATGTCAGTTTCAACGACAGCCGCCAGATGGTGCTGCATGTCCGTGCCGCCAGCGCGCCGCAACCCCATGCCACAGTGCCCCATGCCACTACGGGCCCCGCGTCGGTTAAAACGGACACGTTGGCGCGGGCTCGGAGGCTTCTGCTCGTCTTGCCGCCAACCAACATGGTGTCGCCTCTAGCATCCGCATCGTCGGACATTCATGCTTTTGCATTCACAACTCATAAGAAGTGCTTAGGTGTCTTGCGCCAAATTCGGCTCGTGAAGCTTTCTCAGCGCGCACTCTCAAAGGGCTTTTCTGTAGCATCGTGTGCGGTCCATCTCCTTTTGGTCCCATTGGTTTTAGCATCAGCTGCATTTTAAATTAAGATGAAGCAAACCATAGAGATGTCTCGTCAAACGCACTGGCCAGTTGATGCACTGGTGGGTGGATTGCCAACATTGTCTAAGTTTGTTTCCAGACAATGTCAGCAATGTCGGGAGCTAAAAGTCGCAAAAAAAACGTTCCATAATAGTAGCATGGTGACTACTGTGATGAGACAAATCCAGGGTCTTGTACTCCTGATGAGAACACTTGATTATCATGTCTGCTGCACGCCTCTGTACCACCTCTCACTGCCTCTTACCAGCGCGTGCGCATTGAGCTTCACTGCTTTTCACCCGAGTGCTAGGAGCAGCGGCTGACGTGGGCGAGGGCCTGGGTTAGCGCGTTAGGCTTGGAAATTATGCTCAGTACTATTACAGGTCTACCTTCTTTTAATGCAAAAGCCTTAACTGTCTCATGGAGCGAGCTGACGTCATCAGTTTGAAGCGCGAAAACGGCACCTTAAATCCTTTCTCCAAGTGTAGCCAGCTCCCAGCCATGAAACTACGCGAAAAGCCTAGACACAGCATAGTTTCCTCAATTCCAAAGGAGCGAAGTAAAGCTGATGATTTTTCGGCTTCAATCCCATTGGCTGGCGCGCGTCGGCGAGTCTCCCATTGGCCGCTGCGCGTCAGTTTGAATGATCACTCACCCGATGGCGCTGCTTGTCCACGAGGCAGCAGCTCCACCGTTCCACGCCCAAGGTCAGCGCGCTGTACGCAGCAGACGAAAGAAGGGAGCAAAGAGTGGCGTTCGTGCTTTCGCATTCACAACCCATAAGAAGTGCTTAGGTGTACCTCGAGCCTTTCTTTGTCTCGATTGTATAGGTTGATCCCTAATTTTAAGAAACTGCGTCGAGAAAGAAAAAAAAAATGTGGGTCTATTTTTGAATAAATACGGTAGTCAAGGTTGTTCCCGTGCAAGGGGAGGAAGTGGCCGAGTGGGCTAACGCGACTCAGCTCGGAGCGTGGAGTGAAAGCTTGCGCTGGGAACCTCCTGGGTTCTATCCCCGCCACCCCCGCCCGTTTCGACCTGGATGAGTTTTGTACCGGCACGCGTTCGTGTCATCACTACTGCGTGATGCACGTTAACCCCAGGTTAGCGGTTGTACTGCACTGGCTAAATTTCTCATCTACAGCTAAGAGACCGATTACCCGTTGAGGCGCATCTCCATCAAGGCTGTAGGAACATACAGAGCAAACAAATTTTTGTTCCCGTGCAGCTGTCGGCCGAAAGAGCAGCAAACTTTGACTTCACCCCGGTTTCAACGCCGCTAAAGAGCATTGTCACTTTTAAAGCACAAGTGTAGGTTTTCATATTTGTGGGTGGTTTTTACAGTTTTATAATATAAGAGTCGAGTTTTATAGGTTCATAAAACTTGCGGGCCGTATTTTTATTGATAGATGTGTTAGCCGACATGCTGGTTTTTGCTGGCATTTTACCGAAATTGTTCGCAGGCTAAATAAACTACCAGATGTAAAAGTAAGAGGGGAGAGCCTTTATCCCAACTGGAGTGTCTCACTATGATTAATTTTTCAACTATTATTTTAGTACCCATTGTAAATGGATGAGACTCTGACCAGAGCTTTATTTCTAAAGAGAAGGCTCCGTGTACCTTATGTAATCTATTATTTTTACAAAAAGGTAATAGTAAGTAATATGCTTTAGTATCAAGAGGAACCCTCAGTAATCATCAAATATGAACTCATTTAGCGATGCAATCACTTTTTCATTTTCAAGTGATGCGCAAACAGATGTTGGCGGCATCTGCTTCCAAAGCGTCAGTGGCTGCTCCAAACCAGTTATCGGCCTGCTACAAAACCTTTACCAAAAGGTCAAATGCCCCTTCCACCTTTGCATATGGACCGACTAGCCAAAGCCAAAGTTTTGATTTGGCTGCTCTGCCTTTGGCATGGCTGTGTTCTCTTCGATGGTGCCCAGAGTTCAAGCCGTTTGGTTCGAGGTTGCACTCTTATGCTGGAAATCTAAAAGATGCTACAGATTATTGTTTCTGACCTGTGATTGACTACAACTCGCCCTTCGTTATAGTCCTATGTTCCAGTACCGCATTTGGTTTTCGTCCTGGTTCCAGCACTGCAGCTTTTAGCAACATTTTTCTTGCCGAAGTTGAGTAGCAAGTTACGACCTCAAACAAATGATTTCGTCTGTCACGTGTGGCAGGGCTTTTTTCTGTACTTTCTCCTTTAGTACTTTATATGCAACACTTATCACTAGAGTTTTAGGTTTTCTGCATTTATTTTACTTCGAATTAGGGGGTATTTTTAGTAGGTCTTTTTTTAAAGCGGTAGCTTCACAGGGCCAACCAACCTCGGGAGCCGTGTAAGCACGAAATGTGTAGCTCAGTCAATATGCAACCGCTAAACAATCCTAAAAAAAAAAAGAAAAGAAAAGAGGCAAACGGTGCCAGGGATGAAACCCTGATCACCGGCATGGATGCTGAGCGTCGACGCTCCTTGGTGTGGAGAAGCCTACGAGTCTGAAGTGGAATGCCGCTGCCAATATTTCAGGAGGAAGAGTTTGCTGCAGTCGTACGAACCCGCAACCTGACCTTGCTGCCGCCTTCGCTCTTCGGTGGTACCTGCTGCTCAATCGTCGCAAGACTGCCACATGCTTGCACGTCATCCATTTTTTTTAAACCGAACGCCCCTTGTGGTCAGGCTTGGGCCTAGTCATTTAGATTGAACTGACCAGTCACATTTCTGCCAGGTCACACCTGTTCAGTGTGACCTGGCCCTTTATTGCGTGGTGTTGTATATCGGAGTCATATTTTTACGCAGCACTCGGATAGTTTTAGGTTTGGAAGGAAGGTGTATAGAAACTAATAAAGCGTGGTACGTGCGGTCGGATAGAGAGGTCGCGGGAATAATTGTCCCGTTTTCTGCCGCTTCTGTTATAAGTAGTGTTGAGACAAAAACAGATATTAGTGGCTCGTTATTAAAAAAAAAATTGTTTTTTTGTTTGGGGCGAGCCAAATTTTTGGATATGCCCTATGTTGTGCCGTGCCCAACAATCGTTGTGTGGTTTTATTTTTAGAGTTTCTAAACTAATGTGCTCGATAAAAACGAAAATAAAAGAATATATACATACTCACTGGGCCATAATGACTACAATGATTTTGAAAGTTTGGTTTATCTCAGAATTTCTGTTGCCACAGGTGGCACACTAAAGTGCCTCCTGACTGACGAAACATATGCACTGAATCTTGGCTTTGACGTAAAATCTGGAGTCTGAAATGAGCGTGTTCCCTTTTGCTCCGTCATCTTGCCAAGTGCGGGTGTGAAGGGCCAGGGGGCGTGATGGCGATTACCTCCTTGCACACTTGTTTATGCGATTGTTGACTGTGCACGCTGCAAAGCAAAGGGATGCAAAGGGGGGCGTGTCGTACCTACTCACATTGCAGCCTTCTGACATTGTTTAAGTTTTAACATACAATTGGCTTCTTTTGATTGCTTGCTCAAATGACATTCACAAATATGTTTGCTAAAACCTGTGACTGACAATGATTGCACTGGAACTTGTCTTTGGTGCCTTCCACAATTTCTTATTGATAAAACTCTCGGATCACATGATGCCACTATTTTTGCTTCGTGCTTTAAATTGAATACTGTATCAGTTTTGTTTAACGCTTTTGAAGGTTAGAGTGACAAATGTGTCAAATAAATGAGTTGATGTTGCAAAAATAAAGGGAGTGTCACTAACTGTGTGGTTGCAAGTGTTTTTTTGTATGGGTGGCATTATGCTCATGAAAACAAGAACTTCTCACTTCCAAGATGCTAGAATTTCACATTGCAGGGACGTCACTCTTGGCTCTATACAATGCAAGTAATGAAGGGGAGACTGGAAAGAAAAGCTGTAAAACAGCTTAATGGGATTCCGGCCTTCTAAAGTAGCACAAAACTGCAGGTCAAAAAAAAAAACAAATTCTTGGTTTGACACATTGTGCAATTCAATCAAAATTAAAGATACAACAACTAAAAGAACACGTTTGGCACAATATACGATTCAATTGCGAGCATGTATTAGAAATTTCGTAGATGATCAAGGGCAAAATGGCATGCTCAGGTCGCAACTAGTGAAACTGTTAAAGGTATTTTCCAGTGAAAACTCGAAGTGCCTAAGGGAGGACACTACCCAAAGGGTTCAACTTTTGAACCTTTGGCTTAATACGATTAAAATTTACAGTATATACTGGCAGTTACGAGGCAGAATGCAGTGCAGTTTCGTTTGTGTACATGAATTGTTAAAAAAAATTAGCGGTTTTTATCAGGAACACACTGACATTGTTTAGGAAAACTATTGTTAGAAAACTAATGTAATCAACATTATTCTTCACTAGACACGCAGCAGAATGCCTAGAGAGCGCAGCTGTGGAAACAAAGTTTCTGCAAAGTAAATTATTTTATCCTAACATCAAGCTGAAAAATCTAATGAATTTCTTGCCCTTGTTGACAAAATCTTAACATATTTTATAAAAGACATCCACAAAGTAAAAAATCAATGCCACAGCTGCACTGCCCATTAAATTCCACTTAAGAAAAACAATGAGCCTTTTCTTTTGGCCCGTTACCAAAAAATAGTTTTTCTAAAGTGAAATTTATGCCAAACATTGGAACAAAGAAAAACGCATTCAGAGAGCTCGAACCTCTACCTTTCCTTCAGCATCGGTGGACCGAAAAAAATTTATACAAGAATAACTACACTGTGTAAACAAACAAAACTTTTTGTGAATACACTCTAGATCAGGGCATGCACAACTCAAAAATGACTCGGGCCAAAAAAATGTTTATTGGGAACAAGTTTTCAATATCTGGCATCATTGCACTGGTTGCCATCTTGACCACATCTCGCAGTGTCATGTCCGCAGGCAAATCCGGCTAATTCGTTGAAAGCCCATTGGTCGACGGACAACTCCAAGAAGGACGATTCGTTGAATAGGGCAATTCGCCCTAGGCCAATTCGCAGAATGGAAAATGGGGCGAAAGTGCCCGTTCGTCGAACTAGGTCGGACGGTCGCAAAGAGTTGCACAGGGTGTCTAGAGTTACCCGGGGACGTTGGGGGTCAAAAATGGGACCATGTTTGCCAAAAATAAAGGATTACAAATTCAGTTCTCAGAATTTAAAAGGGTCCGGTAGTAAATTGTAAAAATTCGAGTCGTTCAAAACTATAAAAGCCGGACTTTGAATGTAGACGTTCCTTTGACTCTCACATCATGGAATTTGGGAAGACTGAGCGAAGGGCTAATTTTCTGATCCTGGATGGTCATATGTACACTTGTAATACGCATACAGCCAACACCGCCTTGATGTTGGTACAACCATCACGGCGTTCAGGCTTTGTCAGCAAAGAAAAGTCTGCAAGGCTACGTTGGCTAACAACCTTGAAGGCACGGCTATTGCAAGAAGACAATAAAACCTGTTTTTGCAATTATTCTTTCTACAACTTCGTAAAGACAAAAATTTGTACAGAACTAGAAAAAGCTCACTTCCGATTATTCTTTTTGACCTACATAATTTCTTAACATCATTTAATCACGAATTTGCAAAAAGGCTACACCGAGGAAGCAGTTTATGTTTGTAAATCGTCGCTCTTTTTCTCAATGTCGATAATCATATTTGCATTTGCAAGTCCGCGAATCGTGGCGAAATTTCGTCCTAGGCTCAAAAGCACATCATTCCAACTTTGTTGTAGTTCTTTCGACGAATATTTTTGCAAACGGGCCGCTCTGACAAGTTTCCCGTTCGATGAATTCGCCTAGTGCGAATTTCCCCATTCGACGAATTGTCCTAGATGCGTCCGCGAGCCGCACAGAAAGTGCCAGCAGGCCGCATGTCGTGCACCCTTGCTCTAGATGTTGATGGATATGGCATTCTGGGAGCCTAACGATTAACATAGGCAACTTTTATTTTATTCAACGACGCCCCAATTTAGTGTAATCAATGTCCCCACTCCGCAGGTGCGTGCAGCGAAATCGCCGTTTTGCTAGTGTTGCAGAGACGCAGCAGTTCGGCGTGCCAAGGAAGTTTTGCCTGCGCCGCGAGACCGGCGAAACTTGCTTTCGACGAGTTGGGCCTTTTTCCTGTGGCACTGAGCTTACGTAAAAATTTTCATGTGTTCTCAACAGCAAGTCTCGCGGCTTACACAGGGTTTTAAAGAACTTCTTCGGCGAATGATGACAAACGAGTAGAAAACATGTCCAGCACGCTGCCGCCAGCTTCTGCAGTGCTAGCAAAAACGCGATTTCGCTGCATGCAAGATGGACGTCCGGTTGTTGCTTCAATCTTCAGTTAGGCACTAAACACAGCAATTCCTCCCCAACTATATTAAAGGAACAGTAACACCCCCAAATTTTTTTTTTTAAATCTTTTGCTAGGCGTTTAATTAGGGTGCCAGAAGACTACCCAATCAATATTTTGTTGCCGCAGCATCACATATATTTTTAATAAAGTAAAAAAACGCAACTGCTCGAAATCTAAACTGGACTGGGCAGAAAGAAGCAATACAGTAAACTTTCGTTAGTTCGACCTCGGTTAATTCGAATTTTCGTTTAATTCGATCGTGTTCAAAAGTCCCAGCGAGCACCCGTACATTTCTATGGGAGTAAAATTTCGAATAGTTTGAACACGGGAAGACCCCGCATCAGATAATTCGTCCCGAGCGAATGTGCGCGGGCTCACATTGCACGGCTCCACGGCAGAAAAACCACCAACGTAGGGCGAAACACGGGCCCTTTGCTGCAAAGCCGAACGTGCGCAAGTATTTTCTTGCTTCTCTACGCCGTCGAGATGGACCGTAGCGAATGACACGAGCCAGCACAACCAATCTGGCGTGGAGTAGCACAGAGAACATAGCACGTGGTCGGGCGCAGAGACAGCGCGTGCTCTCAAAGCGCTTGTCTGTAGCAACGTGTGCAGTCCATCTTGCACACCGGAAAGCACGAGTTCTCTTTTCCTTTTTGTTGTTATTTTTCTTTGTCGTCGACGGTGCTGCCCGGCGCCGAATTCGGCTCGTAAAGCTTTCTTTTTACAGCGGAGCTGTTAAGGGCTAGGTTCCCCAGGATCGTGCCCGGTACCAAACATATGTTGACACAAAACTCTGGACAGCTACCGCCATCTATGAGTGACGGCGGCAACCAGACAACCGGCTTGCCGGCCTCACTCATAGATGGCGGCTACCTTTCCAGCCTTTCCACTCTGGTTTTGACCAGAGTGGAAAGGCTGAATTTCTCTATGCGTCGTCCTAGAAGTCGTCCTTGAGGTTGTCATCGAGGTAGTTTTAGAAGTCATCCTTGAGGTCGTCCTAGAAATCGTCCTTGAGGTCGTCCTAGACGTCCTTGAGGTCGTCTCATCATAGTATAGCTTTGCTGGTTTTCCTTCACCAGAGTAAAAAAGCTAAACATTTTTTTCTTTTTGTACGCAATTTTTTTGGGACGTGACGTTTAGTTACGTTGCTCTCCAGAGCATGCTTTTGAACATGCGTTTTAAGCGCAGACGGCAGCAGATCATCCGTGAGTGCTTCGGACAATAAAAGAAAGTTTAATTTTAACCGTTTTTCTCTCCTTTTTTTAATTCGATTATTTGGATAATTCGATCAAATTTCAAAGTCCTGTCGAGGTCGAATTAACGAAAGTTTACTGTATAGGGGAGGAGAGAGGTGGCGGAAGTCGCGTGGCTGTGAAACCTTTTTTCTTCAATCAACGTATTTGCGGCTTTTTAGAAGCCACAAAAAATGGGCATCATATTTCTTTTCTATTTTTAATATTGAGTGTGTCTTCGATGACCCACGACTTTGATTATATTTGGTGGTTGTGTCTAAACCATAGAAAATGACACGTGACCACAGACAAGAGAGTGAGCAACACTCAAACTGGCAAGTTCTCGACTGGCAGTTTTCGGGCGGAAGGAAAACGAATTTCGAGCAGCCAATTGTGTTCTGGGTAGTTGCGCTCTCATGTCATGTACAAATACGAACCTTAGCGAGCATAAATACCTGTTAGTGTACACATCGCGACACTGTTAGCGCGAACACGACGTCGGCGCATTTTCGCATTTTACTTCTAAATAGTATTAGCGAACACGAAATGTCATCGCTTACGTTATAGAACTAACTGAGCTCTTTCCGTAGAAATAATAACTTGGATGACATCAATTGGTTTCAAAGAGAAAAATTGGAAAAACCGGCGATCGCTTGTTCGCGCTAACAGTGTCGCGCTCTGTACATCAAAGCCGTCCACCATTTTGTGTGAGCACGACTTAGTCAGCGAGGCTCCTAAGCACGTAGTGGCAATACCTCTCTTAATAACTGTTAGTGTACCTTCAAAGGTCCAGTCTGCGAGGAGGTCGCCGCACTCGTTGGGGATGACTAGTATTTGTTGTATTTTCTTGATGTTTCTCCCTTACAGCGCTACTGCCATGGCCTACTGCTGGTGCACCACTTGTGCTGCTGACTTGTTTCGGAGTTTGCAGATGCGTCATCTCTGGCGTGTCGTCTGTCACATCCACACTTGGTCTTGGGCAAGCATATTTTCCGTCCTCCGGCTCTGGTTTATGAAGTGACCACTACGCAGCTGGTCAATGTGACGATTCCAAGCGGCTTCTCAGACTTTTACTTGGCATGAGAGAGAGACGGTTCTCCTCACCCACTTGCTCTGGCTGCGGTAATCTCACACTGATTCAGGGTCTCCTTCCGAAGACGAGCGCAGTCGTCTGCTCAGAACAGGGTCTTGCTTTGTCTTCAAGCACATTTGTTCGTTCAGATCTGGTTGCAGAAGTGCCAGTCGAGTTCGCAGTTCCCGACTGAAAAACAGTTTGGCAGCTGTCTCACCAGTTGTGCAATGTGGTGTGGTGCAATATGCCAACAGGAAGTTTGCCAACTTTTTGTTCGTTGAGCTTTCCCCCTTCATGCTGTGCTTGAAGGATTGCACAGATCTTTCTGCAAGTTCATTTGTCGCAGGGTGGTATGGTTCACTGAATGTGTGTCGCACACCATTCTCCTTGAGAAAGGTCTGATATTCTCCTGCTACAAATTGGGGACCATTGTCAGTGACAACGCGTTAAGGAATTTTGTTCCGTGCAAACATGTCGCTTAGGATGTTGACAGTGTGTAATGCAGTTGTAGAGCTCATGACGTGGTCTTCTGGCCATTTCAAGAATGAATCAACTGCAATGAGGAACATTTTGACGAGGAACAATCCTGCGAAGTCCAAGTGGACAAGACGCCAAGGTTCGCTGGGAATTTCCCAAGGCTGGAGTGGTGCCTTTGGAGGCATGTTGCTTTGTCGGGAGCATCCGCTGTACTTTTTTGGTGATAGCCTCAATGTCAGCATCTATGGAAGGCCACCACACAGGAACATGCAAGCACCTTCATCTCCACGGTGCCTTAATGTCCTGTGTGCAAGTCCCGCAGGATGGGTTTCCATAGCTTAGCTGGAATAGCTGTCCTGATCCCCCACACGATTATTCCCTGATATACAAAGAGTTTGTCCTTTCGTCGGTAGAAGGGCAGGATTTCGTCATCTTGACCACAGGTGTTCCCGCCGTTCAGGACATCGAAATGCACTCTTGTCAGGATGAGGTTGCAATGACTCGCTTGTCTCACTTGTTGTGCAGTCACGGGAACGGTCTCCACTTGAGTCATGTGGAAGAGTTCTGTTACAAGTGTTAACCGAACTCGCTTCCAACCGGCCAACGTTCATCGGCGGCAAGAAGCGGAAGCATGACTCGCATAGTTCAGTTCCAACAAAACACTAACTGAGGGAGCCGTGTGGGCTCGTTTAATATCCAGACATAGTCATACTAGGCCACCAGAGGACCTTGTGGTGCTACGTGCTGGCCAGGAATATAACAATCCTCCCCTCTAGGGTACAAAGGTAAGTAACAGCTAAGGGGAGTACCGCTGCATAGGCCTCCTAGTCCTTGTGCTATGTCGCACCTGGGGTGGACTGATGCTTGTGGGATGAGGAGTTACCCCAGTGCTTGTGACACTGTCGCTTGCACCCACGCTTGTTTTGCCTGACTCAAACAGAGCGCCGAGAGCACCAGCAGATGGACTCTTATTTATTACTTCTGGTTCACACTGAACTGCAGCACCAGCAGGCTGACACGTCTCTGCCTCGACCGTAGCTGCTGTAGGGGCATCGGTCGGTCTTGAACGCAGGTGATCACCGTGCCGATGCCACAGTGTGCCATCCTCAAGGCAGACTTGTGCCAAAGAGTGACTTGTGGCGCCGACGACTCGAGCAGGCACTCAGGGCGTACCCTGGCGGAAGATCCTGGCAAACATGTTCTCCTTGGGGGAGAGCAGCGGTCCGTCAGCACCCTTTATCAGTATACAGCTTGTTTTAGCTGCTTGAACAGCACTGATGATTGGAGGCTGGGACGCAGGACATCCAATGGTGTCTTGAACATTTTTAACAACTCGCATGGTGCTCTGCCCATGGCTTCGTGCGGAGTAGTCCTGTAATGAAACAGGAATCTGGAAATCAGTCTGAAAATCCCCAGAGCCACTTTTCTTGAGTTTGTTCTTAACGGTTCGTACAACACGCTCCGCTGCCTCGTTTGAAGCTGGATGATATGGTGGCACAAGCATGCGGCGGATCCCGTTGCATGTTAGGAAGTTCAAGTGCTGCTCACTTGCGAATGCAGGCCTATTGTCCGACACAATCAGATCTGGTAAACTGTGCTGAGCGAAAGCCACTCGCAGGACTGTTATGGTAGCCTCTGCAGAAGTTGATGAGACAGGAAATACTTCAACCCATTTTGAAAAAGCATCCACAATGACCAAAAAAGTATGCCCCATAAATGGCCCTCCAAAATTATTGTGAAGCCTGGACCAAGGTTTCTAGGGGAACGGCCAGGGCGTCTGTTGAACTGGTTGTGGAGCCATTGAGGAGCTTGGCAAACCGAGCAGCTCTTTACATCGCGGGTTAAGTTGTTATCGATGCCCGGCCACCAGACGCGACTTCTGGCGATCATTTTGCTCTTCTCGATGCCTGTGTGGCTGGAATGAAGCAGGTCCAGGGCTCGAGCCTGCAGCGCTTTTGGGATCACCACATGTGCTCCCCAGAGCAAGCAACCTTCATGCAGGCCAAGTTCTGAACTCCTTGCACAAAAAGGGCTTGTTTCTGATGCTAGTGCAAGGTTATCTCCTCTGAGGACAGTGAGAACGACATGTCCCAGAACAGTGTCATTCTTTGTGGCTTGAGCCACAATGGCGGGTGAAAAAAGATTCGGATATGCGAGCTGTAGCATGAAGATGTCAGCCGGCACGTTCTCTTCAACGTTGCTCCCAGGTAATGGAAGTCTACTGAGTGCGTCAGCATGACCTAGATTCCTTCCTGGTTTGTAGTTCAGCTCGTACTTGTACGCTGAAAGCTTAAGAGCCCACCTGACAAGCCGAGGTGAAGCGTGGACAGGAACTGGCTTGTCGGCACTCAGCAATCTGAGCAGCGGCTTGTGGTCAATGAAAGCTTGAAAATGGGTCCCCCAAAAGTACTGGTGGAACCATTCCACCCCGTAGACCAAGCCTACATCTCTTCGTCAAGTCGACTATAGTTTTGTTCTGATTGGGACAAAGTCTTTGATGCAAAAGCAATGGGTTGCTCTTGGCCATCGGCTTTACGGTGCGCCAGCGCTCTACCAACTGTTGGTAGAGCGCTCCACTGCAAATGGAGAGGTCCCTTGTTTGATACCAGGAACAGGCGGATTTCTTCGGTCGTGCACAAGTCGCCTAGCTGCGTTTGCCCTTTGTCCCCCTTATCCAGGGATTATTTTCGTCATTCTTGTCCAGCTCGCTTGCACCTTTGCATTTAATTGCATTATCGTCATACTTTTTTCTTTCTCATTTGAATGAGAGCAGTTTCTATACTGAATATTACCTTTTGCACAAGCTGCTATGGAGGTTCCTCCTGTTCCCCTTGTTTCCAAGGAGGAAAGCACCCATTCGTTCATTACACCCTTAAAGGCTTTATATTCAGGGCCATATTACATGGTACAAATGGAACTATCAGGCTGTCTACAGCCAACAATGCTGCTGTCTTAGGGAACAAAGGAACATTAATATTGTGAGTCAGTGCTGCACCAAGGTGCTCATAAGGGAAGAGTTTTGATCAGTTCAGAGACAATGAAATATTGGATGTGCATTTCCCAGCAAAGTGAACCAGTTTACTCGCTAGAAACGGATGATTTAGTAGGTAAATCATTAATAAATATAAGCAACAGTAATGGACCTAGTACCAATCCCTGTGAAACCCCAGAATTACTGGCACATTTTGGCTTCAGCAGCCCTTGTGCCGTAAAATTAGTCAACCCCCATAATTACCAGGCCGTGGTAAGTTGGCAACTGGCCAATAATACCACTATAAACAAGATAACTTGCCCCGCGAAAGCGGACAGTACTACTTCTAAAATAGTTGTTTGATCGTGTTTATGGTTCCTGCTTACAAAGGCTGGTTCACATATTTCCGTACGAACATGACCAATTATGTTTACCTTCAACCATTTAATTCAGCAGTCTACTCCTCTTTTCCACACAACAGATATTCAATGGAGACATGACCACCACCACCATGTATTTAGGTACCAAAAATATGTTCTACTTTTGGTCTGAAACTTCACAGGGAACCATGATGATAAACTTTCGTCCTATGCTTTTCTAGGCATGCAGGCAGTAATTTACAGCTCGCTCAAGTTATTTTGCGTCTTGATCGACTCCAGACTATTCGGCAAAACAAAAGAACATTGGGTGGTGGCCTCTATTCTAAGTTAGGACGTGCCGGCGATCGAGCAGTCGGCACCTGTGCAACTTTGAAGGAGAACAAGTATAAGCATGGTTTCACACACCACTTTCATAAAATGAATGCTTCTCGTCAAAGCTGCACAAACACTGCTCTCTGGCAAACATTTGCCAGAGAGGGGCACAAGCAGGTCTATATGTTTCCAATTTTACTTCTTGAGCAGATTCACCGGGCTTGAAAATTCTACCAAAAAAAGAAATGATGCTGAGTAGCTTTCATTCAAATGAATAAGGTAACTGGTCGAGGATGTTCACCAAACTATCTATATGAAGTGAAATGGCATTTCCTCATGGCTTCCCACCATTATGAGCCCTTGATTCCAACATGGACACAAACCAAGTGCCATATTTAAGTAAAATTTCTCTTGATTTTAAGCTTCAAGAGACAATATTGACAAAGTATGTCGGTTTTCCTCTTGAGTGTGATGCCAGAGCTCACATAATGCGCTTGTACACTGTTGTAACAAAAGGTTAAACTGGGACCAGATTGTACACCCTGTGGACCAGATACCCAGAAATCTGGATCCTGTCCACCATACCAACATGGTTGAAAAGTTGAACATGATATGGAGATCTGGCCTCCTCTCTGATGTACAGAAGCATTCTTTCTTCCTAACACCTTTCGTGATTTACCAGGCATCGAATCGTCCCATCAGGGGATACGCCAGGTCAACTTCAAGTGTCCCGGAATGAACAAATGGGTCTTGCACCTCAGAGTTTGCGCCATGTTGTTATGGGACCAACTCGCCTGAGTGATGCCCAAACCATGCCAAAAGATTCAAGCACAATTAGAAAGGATAAAAATCAATTTAATCACATGAACAGCCAAAACAATATGAGTATTGCAGCGTCACCCAGCCATTTATCGGCTATGGTAGTGCCTCTTCCGAGGACGGCATGCTGCGGCAGCTTGGGCCGGTGGCTCCCTGATATCGGCCACCTTGAGAAACTGGCGGATGCACAGCCAGTTGTCCAAACCGATCTGGTCGAGCTGGACCCCCCCATCACTGTTAGCGCACACCACAGCGCCCCTGACAACACCAACTTCCACCCAGAAGTGTTGGTCGAGGTAGGTCTTGCAACTTCTCACCCTCTGTGTAGCCGCCTCTTCAGACTCCGAGGCATACTTCATCACCTCCTTGATCAGGGTGGGACTCGCACAGACCCGATCGAAGGCGTCGGCGTAACGTCTGCCACGGGAGCCCGTAACGAAAAGTACCGCACGGTACAGCCTTGACAAGTTTCGACGCGCCACCTCCTGGAGCTGCTGGGTGACGGGATAGTTGGCTAGCACGGGGCCCATGTGAACCCGAAGCAAGTGGTCATTGTCAAGCAGGTATTTGGGTAGCAGTTCCAGCAGTGGGCTTTTCTTGTAGTCCCTGGGGCATATGCTCAGTGACCTGAGGACAGTGTTGGCTTTTATGATCTGATGGACAAGGTCCATTTCAGCTGTTCCGAAAGACCATCGACCCATGCTCAACTCCGATATGCTTCTGTTGTGGGAGATTCCCTTTAAAAGGGTGTGGGTCGACTCCTCCGTGGTCGTAAACACAAACGTCGCTTCTCTCAGGGTCTTGGTGGATGCCAAGAAGAGTGCTATGCAAGTTGCAGCATGTCCCTCGACCAGGTCATCTCCCAGGTACATGGAGAGCTCCCTAAGCTGATGGAAATTAACCAGCTGCTGCAATGCAGAAAGCGTGGGGACCTCGCTCCATATACATAAATACCGTAAGTTGAAAGGCTCTGGGTAACTCAGCACTCCTGCAAGGTCAGGAGCTTCATATTTGTCAGTATCAAAATCAACCCTTGCCTCAGTCCCCGTCTCGTGTAGAATGTGGCAGAAGGCAGTTTCTAGGCAGTTGCAGATGTTTCGTAATGTGACTCGCTGAAGCGATTTGTTACAAGACAGGGCTTCCAAGAACCTTCGGTAGACACGGACATCCACATTTTCGTGCTGAACCAGGTTCAGTGAAAGCTTTTCCAGTGTGGTATTCTTACGAACCGCATCGGCAAACGCATCATAAGACTTCACTAAACTGGCCGAAAATCTCAGTTCGCGAAGGCCCGTGTTCCGACCCACAAGTTCGGCAAGGGGGGCCCCGTCCACGTCACCATTATCCCAGACCTCCAGAAGCTTTAGGGATCTGTGCATTGCTACACTTTCTGCAAGTGATTCCATTGCAGGCTTTGCCAAACTGAAGCCATTCAAGCACAGTTCCTCAAGGCTGTTATTCAACTGCAGTCCCTTGAAAAAGTTGTCAAGGTCGGTCATCTTTGAACTGCCACAGCCTTCAATGCGCAGCTTCTTCAATGTGATGTTTTCGGCGACATAGTTCGCAAGGACTACACCTTCTCCCGGCTGAAGAAAATGGCCCGATACACTAAGTTCGGCAATACTTGAGCCCAGGCTTTGCAGCAGATGTTTTGCATCTGAAGGATCAACGCTCGAGCAATTAAGCATAAGTGATGTCAAGACTGACGTCACCTTGAGAGCAGTTCCCAAGTGTTCCGCACTGCCACCGGGGTTTATCGTCAAGCGACCAAACGAAAGGGACCTCAAAAATGGCATCCTCATAATGGCAGTTGCCAGCGGTACTGCAACATCCTCCGACAAAGTTAACAGTTCCAAGTCCAGCTCCTGAAGATCTGTCAGACTGCTGAGTGCCAGTATGACCATTGGCAACTGTTCTCTACTCATCGTACAATCAATTGTCAGCTCTTGTAGCCCGGAGTTGAGGCGGAGAGCGTCGAAGCAGACATTCCATGGGAACCGGGGATACATAGCTATGCGGGGAAGCTTCACGTGAGTGATGCAGCAATGCTCCTTGAGAAGCCAGTGAAGCAATATACATTCAACGGGACCATAGTTTTCCGGTCTCCCGCTGCTGTGGCGATAAGGCAGGCAGAGCAGGCTGAGTGTTTCGGGTGCTGTTTCCAGCAGCTCCATGTCGCTTGCCAACAGGAACCGGCTCCAGACACTGAACTGGTCCAGGAGGTGGCATGGCTGGCTGTCACTCTTGGTGCATGGTGCAAAGAACTGGCTCAACCTTGCATAGCCACTGATGCTGCTAAGGAGGGAAATGATGTCCTTCAATGTTGATACACCTTGACATCCCCGCTGGAGGGATGACGCATATCGGCGGAGTTCCTGGGCGGCCGTCCTGAAACGAGAAGCAATATACGCTCCGATGAGTGACGTATAAAGATCATCACCCTTCAGATTCAAGGGTGGTATTGAAGCATGGCTTTAAACTAAAATATGAAGGCTGTTAACATTCTTCTGTTCTCAAGCTCTATCTTAAAGCAGTGGCGGGTATGCCGTATGTAAACCCTCCAACAACTTGCAGTGTATCTTGTATACATTGGTGGCACATTCAGTACTGCACTGCGTGCACTTTGGCACACAATGTTTCTTTTCTGCCTTGCCAGCATCGGACAGATTTGGGACAGTTTACAAGAGGCCGAGAAAGCAGTGTTAACGTCGTATCTAACGGCTATATATTTAATAGTGATGGGCCAAACTTTTGTCGAATCCATTATTCGGCGCCGAATCTTGGGATTCAGCAGTGACGAATTTTCGACAAACTTTTCTAAAGATTCGGCGAAGATACATTGTTGCCAGAACTAAAAGTTAATATTTCATTTTTTTTTCGGGCGAAAATAGTTTTTAGGTTTTTGTTTTAAGGAATATTGACACAGTTATTACTAAATAAGGTGATATTCTACATGATAATTGTATCGGTGTCATTTTTGTGTGATTACTGGCAATTTTACAGTGACTTTTTGCAGAAGGGGTGTGGCAACGAGGTTGGGTAGTAGCAGATGCAGTCACAATACGAGAGTTTCGGTCTTTAGCCCTCATAAGGGCAAGCCTAGATAACTTAACAAGTTCATCATAGACTGCATTGGTATTCAGAGTTAAAAAAAAAGAAGATGTATGTGTGTCTTTTGTTTAGACAAATTATATTGTATAGTGCTTCTATTAACATGCCCTGTAAGTTCAAGGGCACCAGACCCAGTCAAGCTACCTTGTGGAAGCTTTTTCTCTCGTTCCCTCAGCACAATAGTGCTGAAATAAACAAGTTCAAGCTCAAGCCTGCAAGTGTGCACATTGTTGAAATAAAGGCGGTAACACTGTGTTCTTACTTTCTCTGCGATTCACCGTTTCGTGCGTGAAAATAAATGAAACTGCCGCTGAGCCTTCACCAGAAGAGGTAACAATATTATTGTAAAAATGCATGTTTTTCGATTTGAGTCACTCCAGCTTTGCATGAAAGTGTGCGCCCCATATTTGCAATGTCTCATTTTTAATGTTTAAAAAGGCTGGTGTCTGATGTTAGGACACACGCGGACATTTAGGAAGATGGGAAGAGTTAGGAATATTGAATGTGCAACGTCAAGCATGATATTTTTGTGTTTAATCTTATGCGGATAAATAAAAAACGTCAAATAGTGTTAATTAAAAAGCAATATTATTAAGTTTTGGCACAAACTACTTGTGAGCCGAAAACAGGATTGCTATAATGGCGAGGAGTGCTTTAAAGGGACACTGACACCTACCAAAAATTGTTTTTTATTTTTTGCCAGGCAATTTATTATGGTGTCAGAAGACTACCCAATCAATATTTTGCAACAGCGTCACATATATTTTTAAAAGTAAAAAAACGCAAGTGATCGAAACCAAAACCGAACTGGAAGGAACAAACAGAAAGGAGGAGAAAGTTACCGGAAGTTACCTATCAACCTATCTGAAACGTTTTAGAAGCCACAAAAAATGGCAGTCTTAATTTCAGTCTTTTCTTAGTATTGAGTGTGTGCCTTCGACGACCCACGACTCTGATTATCTTTGGTGGTTGTGTCTAAACCATAGAAAATGGCTCGCGACCATGGGAAAGAGAGTGAGTGCGACGCAAAACGGCCAGTTCTCGATTGGCGGTTTTCGGGTGGAAAGAAAACGAATTTCGAGCTGTAAATTGTGTTCTGGGTAGTTAGGCTCTCATATGTCATGTACATTAGTTATTTTGGGGTTTTATGGCGCAAAAGCTACGAGGCCATCTGCGCCAAACTAATTGTAAGGATCATTGTACTAAAGGACGGGTTTCACAGAAGGTTAACTAAAAGGCTAGAGTCGGTGTAAAAGGCCAATACTCCTAAGAAATTCTATCACACGTTCAAAAGGGACTAGAGGATTCTCTCCCACAAGGAGAGCAGGATGAAATGGGATATGATGTTGAAAAAATTCAGGGAAATGAATGCGGCGCTTGGGCTCAAGGCCGGGACACAGCCACAAGATATGCAAAACAGTGAGCCTGTCACCACACTGATCACACACTGGTGGGTCTTCTCCCAAAAGCAGATACCTATGAGTTATAAAAGAGTGTCCAATTCTCAGACGGCACAACAATGTTTCATGAAGTCGGCTCTTGCATGAAGAGCTTTCCCAAACTCCCAAAACAGGTTTGGTAACATGGAGCTTGTTATTGGACTCCACGTCCCATTCCAGTTGCCAGGAATGAAGAATCGAGGACTTCACCAAGGGCTTAATATCTTGATAGGGTAAACAAGACAGCGATTGTGGAAGGTTACCGGCAGATCCTGCAAGCTTGTCGGCTTCTTCATTGCCTAGTATGCCGATGTGACTGGGTACCCAACAAAATTTTATATTTTGACCCCCATGCAATGCAGAGTTAAGTTTGTATCGAATTTGTTGTACAAGCATATTTTTAGTATCTTTAAGAGAGCAAACTGCAAGAATCACACTTTGAGAGTCAACAAACAGGACTGCCCTCAGTATTTTCCTATTGATAATGTATTCAATCGCCATTGATACCGCATAGAGCTCCGCAGTAAAAATGCTGGCAATACGATCAAGTCTTTGAACCTTGGAGAAGCTTTCAGAATATACAGCACAACCGACGAAAGAGGAAGTCTTGGCACCATCTGTATAAACATGAAGATAACCATCATACTTATTTTCCAGTTCATGTCATGTACAAATAAAAACCTTGGCAAGCATCAACACATTGTCAGTGTCCCTTTAAAGTATGTGTCAGTCAATGATGCAACTACTTCGTTGCATCACTGTAAAGATCAAATAAAAATCCCGTTATCCAGAATGTATCGCATCATTTGTCACTTGCGCAGTGGACTGCATCAATTCCTGTTCAATCTTTTGTTCTTGAAGCAGAAAATATTGAAGAGAACCACACTCACAAAGGCCGACTAACACACAGTTTCCATATACTCCACACCTCGCCGTAACCACTGGTAGTACTACACAGTACGATGGTGACCATACGGCGTCCATCTGCGATCCATGGCCCTGTCACATTCTCGCGCATGCGCAGACGTTAGCTGAATTTTTGCTGAATCTGAAGTTCGGCGAATTCGGTCCATCACCAATTTCTAATGTTGTGTGACGCTCTATGCAACTATGAAATTAAGTCTATGCGTCTTTTATTTTGACATGGCTGCACCTTTAGGTTAGGGGGAGTACCCTACGTTTTGAATCCTTTTTACTTGCTGTACAAAACCGGTTGTCATCTGGTGTTTGCAACAATCTGGTGTTTGCAACGTTTTGCAAGAGCCACCTAAGACATGCTATGGCAACCCCCCTCTTTTCCACTTTGGAATGGGCACTTTTGAAAGATACAAGTCCTTCATATGTTCACCCCAGCAGGGAAAAAACTGTATTGGGAATTCGAATGACCTTGCCACAATTACTGTATCTTGCTCTTTACGAAGTTCATTCTCCCACAACCTTGTGTTTTTCATTCTCCATGTGTTTTTGGCTTGCCGTGTTTTTGTTTTGTTTTTATTTCTGGTATTGAAGGTTGGTTGACCTATCTTTTTTCTTGAAAAGTTTGGTCTCTTAAGTGTGTCTGCCTTGGTAATAAAATGGAAGAGAGAAGTCTTTCAGGTCACGCCTCTTGAAGTTGTCGCAAGTGCTGCCTTCAGACCATAACCAGTTTACTGTGCAAATGTTGCCTGTGGGAATTTCACTTCCTGGACCGCAATCATATGTGAAGGACTCCTTCCAAGAGGCCTGCGCAGCCATCAACAGCCCTGTCGAAAAATGTCTCCAACAAGATGCCAAGGAAATTAAGAAAAATGTATGGGTCGCACAGCAAGACTACATGAGCCAAGATAGTCTGCCTTGCCATAGAGCAAGGCAACACAGCAGCTGCAATTGAGATGAGAAAGATCCTGGGGCAACCCATAAGTGACAGCACTGTACCGTCACTGAAAGATATCTACATATACTCAAAGTAAAAGTTGGCGACTAATCTCTCAAAGTCCTACCACATGCACCCTGAGCAAGAAAGTTAAAATTGGGGAATTCGAATCAGGATATGCAACATTACATTCGGAGGCTACATGAGTAGGGAGGAGTTATCAATTGGGCCATTGTCGCCACTTGGGGAATTGGGAAGGTAAAAAGCCAACTATACTCATGAGAAGGGTGGCTCGGTGACAGTTGTTCCAAAATGGGCAGAGTCATGTTGGGAAGAATGGAATTTGTCCGCAGAGAAACAACGGAAACATCCAAGGAAGTTCCAAGTGATTTGGAAAGTACGAGTTGAAAATCCAGTTCGGGAAAATAACATTCTGGAAGGAGGAGGAGGAATAATAATAATAATAACGCCACACACGTTGAGAACTTTTGTGCGGCGTCGATTCTTGATCGGAATCCAAGCGTGCGAAGGCACAAAGATTTAGCACTCGGCGTGCCAAGGAAGCTTTGATCACGCCGCGAGACAGGCAACACTTGCTTTCGACGAGCTGTATCTTTAGATACGGCTTCACACACATTGCACTCGCAAAACAGATCCACAAGGAGTCGATTCTTGGTCGGTATCCAAGCGTGCGAAGGCACAAAGATTTAGCACTCGGCGTGCCAAGGAAGCTTTGATCACGCCGCGAGACAGGCAACACTTGCTTTCGACGAGCTGTATCTTTAGATACGGCTTCACACACATTGCACTCGCAAAACAGATCCACAAGGAGTCGATTCTTGATCGGAATCCAAGCGTGCGAAGGCACAAAGATTTAGCACTCGGCGTGCCAAGGAAGCTTTGATCACGCCGCGAGACAGGCAACACTTGCTTTCGACGAGCTGTATCTTTAGATACGGCTTCACACACATTGCACTCGCAAAACAGATCCACAAGGAGTCGATTCTTGATCGGAATCCAAGCGTGCGAAGGCACAAAGATTTAGCACTCGGCGTGCCAAGGAAGCTTTGATCACGCCGCGAGACAGGCAACACTTGCTTTCGACGAGCTGTATCTTTAGATACGGCTTCACACACATTGCACTCGCAAAACAGATCCACAAGGAGTCGATTCTTGGTCGGTATCCAAGCGTGCGAAGGCACAGAGACACGGCACTTCGGTGTGCCAAGGAAGCTTTGAACACGCCGCGAGACTGGCGAAACTTGCTTTCGACGAGTTGTGCCTTTTCCCCGCAGCACTGCACTTTCGTAAAAATGTTCACATGTTCTCAACGACAAGTATCACGCCTTACACAGTATCTTAAAGAATGTCTTCGACGAATGACGACGAACAAGTAGAAAACGTGTCTATAGCACGCTGGAAAACCGCAGCAAAACGAAAAAATTTACCATGCAAGATGGCCGTCCGGTGGCCACACTCGCAGAGCGGGGATGCGCGATCCAGCAATTGTCATTGAGAACAGTGGTTGTGTCCCACATCGTGCGTTGTGTTACCAGAACTTTTGCGCATGATCCCTTAATTACTGAAAACACCTTTACTACAAAATGTCGGGGAAAATATACTTTCAAGTGTTTATTCCCAGCTATTCGACCAACTTCTCATTTATCAAGACGTCGCGCAAGGGCGAAAGGTACAGTGCTAATCACACTTGTCTATAACGCGCGAGCGTGCGGCTTTCTCCGGGGAGCGCTAGACTGGTGGCATTCGCGGAAACTGAGCTAGTCACGTGGCGCAACATGGAACGGCCCGCTCGAGGGGTGTCCTGCCCACTCTATCAGCTGGCGGCGAACGCGGAAGGCTGCTCACACGCTTTTTACAAACATCATTGCTCGACCAATAAACATACTAAAGCATGAAGGCGTATCAACGATGTCGTCATCAAAAAACAAAAATATATCATAAAGCACTACTTTTATCGCTTATCAAGCTGATAGAGTGGGCAGGACACCCCTCGAGCGGGCCGTTCCATGTTGCACCACGTGACTAGCTTAGTTTCCGCGAATGCCACCAGTCTAGCGCTACCCGGAGAAAGCCGCACGCTCGCGCGTTATAGACAAGTGTGATTAGCACTGTACGCGTTTTGTAGTCTGTGTTGCTCCGACGTCAACATTTCGCAGGCTGGTCGCCGGGACATTGTGTGTCATCGCGGTACGAAAAAGCACGAGGACCCTACAAAACTGTTTGAAACCAACGAGAAGCTTGGAGGGTATAGCCGATCAACGTATCTCGCTACTACCCGGGCAAAATGCCTTTTTACGGCATTGTTGATTGAACACAACGTGCCGTTCACGGCGGCTGATCACGCCGGAGACTTCTTTCAAAAAATGTTCCCGGGCTCAAAGTAAGCTACTAAATACGCTTGTGCTCGAACCTAGACAGCTGCGATTATGAAGGGAATGGCTGAAAAAGAGATCGGCGATGTTAGTCGTGCTCGGTCGCGACTGCTTTATCTTATCGTAGCCATGCTTTGTGACTAAGTTTTGACGAATAAAACAGTTTTCGTATTTCTTTACACAATTGTAGTGTTTTTTGGCGTACCCTGTAGTATTTTCAGCATTGTAGGGTTGGCAGGTCTCAACACAACATAAAGATTCCCACGATATTCCCGCGCCACCGGACAACGTGGCGTACTTCAAAAGAGAAAGTGACGTCGCTTTGACTACAGAGATCGACTGAGTGCACTGGGCACCCACGCCTACTCGTTTTGCGAACAGGTCACCAGTGCCTAAACCTTTGCTTATATAATTCCCTTCTAAACAAAGAACGAACCGGTAGAATCGAACCCCACAGGAGACACTTACATGATGGGTTTAGGACGTTTCCTGAGCTGTGGAGGCATCGTCAATGTCCATCAGCCCCAACGACAACCACGTGTTTTCGTTCGTTTGTGAAGCTAACAAAATATGATGCAGGTTGCCGCCGTTTCCACTGCACCAACGTCCAGTACAAGCAGTACAAGTTGACTTCACCGCGCAAAAAAAAAACATGGAAACTAGGGGTGTCGCGAACCGGCCGAGGTTCGAGTTCGACCAGGTTCGACTTTTTCGACCTTTTAGTGAAAAATTCGACGAACCTTGTATTGAGGTTCGGCTAGGGGTGTCGCGAACCGCCCGAGGTTCGAGTTCGACCAGGTTCGACTTTTTCTAACTTTTAGCGGAAAATTCGACGAACCTTGCATTGAGGTTCGACTTGTGTGCGCATGCGCGACAGGCTGGCCAGTTGGCTTCGGATTGGATGGTGATGGCTAAGGGATGAATTAAGGGCAGCGCTGATTGGTTATTTTAGTTAATACAGTACAAAACATTAAGTTATTAACCTCTTCAGTGATTAGAATTGGTTCCTTTTAATTGCAACTGTTTATAAAATAAAATAACCCTTTGCATAAAAAAAATTCTCCAAACGTAGACATGCTTGTATCAAGGTCTGGCCACACTGTCCACGAAGTCGAACCGGTCGAATCTGGTGAAAAGTTCGAAGGTTCGTCGAACCGGTTCGACCCAGTCGAACCCCGAAAGTTCGACCTAAAAATCTGGTTCGACAAAAGTTTGCGACACCCCTAGGTTCGGCGCGTGTGCGCATGCGCGACAGGCTGGCCAGTTGGCTTCGGATTGGATGGTAATGGCTAAGGGATGAATTAAGGGCAGCGTTGATTGGTTATTTCAGTTAATACAGTACAAAAAAAAAAAAAAGTTATTAAATTTTTCAGTGATTAGAATTGGTTTCTTTTAATTGCAACTGTTTATAAAATAAAAACACCCTTTTGCATAAAAAAAACTTCTCCAAAACTAGACATGCGTGTATCAAGGTCTGGCAATACTGTTCACAAAGTCGAACCGGTCGATCTGGTGAAAAGTTCGAAGGTTCGTCGAACCGGTTCGACCCAGTCGAACCCCGAAAGTTAGACCTAAAAATCTGGTTCGACAAACGTTCGCGACACCCCCAGAGCGCTGGATGCAGTGTTGCCAGATGGTCCCACCAAAAAAACGCCAAAAAACTGGAAGGTATTAGGGGTGTCGCGAACCGGCCGAGGTTTGAGGTCGACCAGGTTCGACTTTTTCAAACTTTTAGTGGAAAATTCGACGAACCTTGTATCGAGGTTCGACTCGTGTGCGCATGCGCGACAGGCTAGCCAGTTGGCTTCGGATTGGATGGTGATGGCTAAGGGACGAATTAAGGGCAGCGCTGATTGGTTATTTCAGTTAATACAGTACAAAAAATTAAGTTATTAACTTCGTCAGTGATTAGAATTAGTTTCTTTTAATTTGCAACTGTTCATAATATAAAATAACCCTTTGCATAAACAAAAATTATCCAAACGTAGACATGCTTGTATCAAGGTCTGGCCACACTGTCCACAAAGTCGAACCGGTCGAATCTGGTAAAAAGTTCGAAGGTTCGTCGAACCCCGAAAGTTTGACCTAAAAATCCGGTTCGACAAAAGTTCGCGACACCCCTAGAAGGTATAGCCCAAATATAGCCAAAGCCGTAAAAAAATGTAGCCCAAAATAGCCAAGACTAAAAACAATGCTTTTTAAGCCTTATATTGACAATTTCTCACACTGATACATACACGTTACAATCTCTGTTTCAACTCTCAGATGCACCACCTTTTGTGCACATTATGTTACTTGTGAATTTTTCAAGAAAAGCTTCGAAATGATAAAAATCCGTACAAAACTGGCCCTTCCTTCGTAGATTTTCAGAAATACAAAACACACAAAAACAGCTTCATGGACCTTTTTCACATACCGACGGCACCAGGCGGTGGCTGCACGAACTAAAAATCGAGGACGTGACCTACCTGCGCTACCAATCGATAATGGGAGCTACGCTACCAGTTTCTTCGCTCTCCGAGCAGCGGCGCGTGCCCAACGCGACTCTAAAGAGGGATATCTGTGGCGTCCACCCAAACGTCATGTTTTTCTTTCCGTCCACTTTCTTTTTTTGTGGAACACAATTATATATACGTTGTAATTACGTGTTGTACTCGCTGATCCACAGCCTCCTTCCGAATTTCCTCGATTTCTAGTGCCGACTTCCGCCGCTTGGCATCGAGTGCTCGCGCGTGCGCAGAACGCTTCTCGGAAAAGGTCCATTGTGAAGCCAGGGAGGTATGATCACACAGTAAAAGAACGAAATATAGAAACAGAACAGTCAGAACACTGGATGTTTCAAACCAGAACCCCAATATCTCAGGTCTTTACCAATATCCCACCAGTCTTTCTTTCTTTGTGTAGAACATGAGTGTCCCCCATTCTGGTTCACGCTATTTCTGATTGTGCTGTCCTTTCTTGGGGTGGTCGACAACTGGAAGTTAGTTGATTGTTTAGCGGTGAAACTGCGGACTTCTCATTTTTACAAACTTGCAGTGCCTATGGATTCTCACAGTGGCCACCAAAGCAGCATTTGGAGAGTTCAGTCTACGTCCAGGCAGAGTCATATGCGTCCGGATTGAAGGCGCGCTACCGGGCCTGTGGTAATAGTGCAATCTGCTTGGTTTTCTTCACTGTGCTGTAGGGAGACCGCTTGAACTCTACAAGCATTGCTTCACTGCGCATTGTGAAAACACCGAAGTTTGTAGAAGTTTCAAGCATCTCTCCTTCTTCCCTCTCCTCTCGACTAGCCAAAAGAGAAACAATTTATTTCGAAACTGATTAAAAGTTCGAAAATTAACTAGCCGAACCTCAAAGTTCGGCGTCAAACCTGAGGTTCGACAAAAGTTTGCCGCATTCTTAGAAATAGCCCAAAATAGCCACATAGCCAACCACGAAATTTTGACGCCAACTAGAAAAAAATGTAGCCCAATTTGGCTATATATAGCCCAATCTGGCAACAATGACTGGATGGATGGATAGATGAATATCAGAGCCGTATATGTAGAGAGTTTGGTCAATGGGAGGCGCGGGCAGAGCCAGGGCGTGCGGCAGGCTCGGAAAGAGTAAAGTCCTTTGATACCTCTTTTACAAGTAACGACAACCAATACAAACGACAAAGCACATCCCGCTGAAACAAAATGGCGGCATTCAGTTCAAACCTCTGCTGTGCGCCGCCATTCGCTTCCTAAAACCTGCACCGTCACGCAGTCGGCGCTTCAAAGAATGTCGCTACTTGTAGGAAGCTCTTATCTAGGGACTTTAGGAAAGAGGGCTTGGCATGCTCTCTTGACCAACCAGAAGCCGAAAAGAATCCCCTAGCGGTGGTAGCGAGAAACAGTCTGATCAAAGTTCTATGTTCGTAAATGGTTGTAATAAGCGCGTAAGAGTGAAGTGTAGTAACTCTTCGTGGTTGAAAATGGGGTGCACGTGTTGTTTTGATCATGATCATGCAGAATATGTAAGAAACGAATGCGCCGCTCAACTCTGTTTTGCTTGGACAGAGTGTGACCGCTCGGACGGCAGATTCCCGGCCCTCGGCGCTTGGCGTACGGATTATGTCAATCGTTCCGCTAGTCGCACTCTTCCACCATCATTTTGGATGAGCGTGATTGAAACATCACGTGTACCATATTTTCAGTCATCGAGAGTTACTCCAATGCAGTTATCAAGTTTGTTTCCCGCGACCACCGCCAGGGTATTATTCCCGGCTTCTGGTTGGTCACATTCGAATTTCTGAAGACGCCCTGGAACACGCCCAGCCCGCTTTCGGCCAATGGCGCCTCCTCATTTGTCTCCTATACTTCCCAACGAATGGCCAAACTCTCTACATATACGGCTCTGGCGCTAGCTACCACCTAATATAAAGGGTACAGCGGGTACAGCGTTGGCACAGCTAATATTCATCAGAGCCGTATATGTAGAGAGTTTGGTGATTCGTTGGGAAGTATAGGAGACAAATGAGGAGGCGCCATTGGCCGAAAGCAGGCTGGGCGTGTTCCAGGGCGTCTTCAAGAATTTGAATGTGACCAACCAGAAGCCGGAAATAATACCCTGGCGGTGGTCGCGGGAAACAAACTTGATAACTGCATTGGAGTAACTCTCGATGACTGAAAATATCCCAGGCGAAAATCAGTCCACTTCCAGCTGGATTATGGAACTGGAAATAAGGTAGTCCAGCTGGATTCCAGCTGGGTCCAGCTGGACCCAGCTGGAATCCAGCTGGACTGCCTCATTTCCAGTTCCATAATCCAGCTGGAAATGGACTGATTTTCGCCTGGGATGGTACACGTGATGTTTCAATCACGCTCACCCAAAATGATGGTGGAAGAGTGCGACTAGCGGAACGATTGACATAATCCGTACGCCAAGCGCCGAGGGCCGGGAATCTGCCGTCCGAGCGGTCACACTCTGTCCAAGCAAAACAGAGTTGAGCGGCGCATTCGTTTCTTACATATTTCTGCATGATCATGATCAAAACAACACGTGCACCCCATTTTCAACCACGAAGAGTTACTACACTTCACTCTTACGCACTTTTTACAACCATTTACGAACATAGACCTTTGATCAGACTGTTTCTCGCTACCACCGCTAGGGGATTCTTTTCGGCTTCTGGTTGGTCAAGAGAGCATGCCAAGCCCTCTTTCCGAGTCTGCCGCACGCCCTGGCTCTGTCCGCGCCTCCCATTGACCAAACTCTCTACAAATACGGCTCTGGCTAGCGCCACTTACTGTGGCGCCACCTAGCCTAGTTTAGGATCCCTTTTAAAACCAATCACAATTAGGCGAGCCGGGCTCAAAGTGCAATTAAGTAGGTTGATAATGAGCCAGCACTGATCAGTAATGAGTAGCTGTTGTGCGCGGTATTCTGTAAACTGTCTAACAACGAAAAAAATACATATACCTTTCTCCCAGAGCTTTCCCCCCTCTTCGACCACCACTGGACGCTGAATCAAGCTCGGTTCTGGACTGCGAGTGCTGCAAGTTGCAAATACAGTCGTCAGAGTGAAGTAAAACGAAGGCTCTGGTAAAACGCTGCTCCAGAGGCACATACGGCTCCACGGACATTGCACTCACAAAACACATCCACACGGTGTCGATCCTTGATCGGTATCCAAGCGTGTTGAAGGGACACTGACACCCCCCAAAATTATTTTTTTTAAAATTTTTTGCCAGGCGATTCATTATGGTGTCAGAAGACTACCCAATCAATATTTTGCTACAGCGTCACTTATATTTGTTAATAAAGTAAAAAAACGCAACTGCTCGAAACCGAAACTGGACTGGGAAGGAAGAAGAAATATAGAGGAGGAGAGAGGTGGCGGAAGTCACGTGGCCGTAATATTTTTTTTCCCCTCAAACAACGCATTTGCAGCTTTTTAGAAGCCACAAAAAATGGGTATCACATTCCTTTTTTATTTTTAATATTGTGTGCGTGCCTTCGATGACCTACGACTTTGATTAAATTTGGTGGTTGTGTCTAAACCTTAGAAAACGGCCCGTGACCACGGAAAAGAGAGCGAGCGCGACTCAAACCGGCCAGTTCTCGATCGGCGGTTTTCAGGCGGAAAGAAACCAAATTTCGAGCCGCAAATTGTGTTCTGGGTAGTTGGGCTCTCATATGTAATGTACAAATAAAAACCTTGGCGAGCATAAATACACTGTCAGTGCACTTAAACGCAGCATTTCGACATGCCAAGGAAGCTTTGATCATGCCTCGAGACTGGCGAAACTTGCTTTCGACGAGTTGTGCCTTTTTCCTGCGGCACTGCACTTCGGCGAATGACGACGAACAAGAATATGTGCCTTCAGCACTCCGCCAGTCTCTGCAAAGCTAGTAAACCAGCGATTTCTCTGCATGCAAGATGGACGTTCGGTGGCCGCACTCGCGCTGCAGCGGCCAAGCAGGAACTGTCAATGACAGATAATTATACAAAACTCCATACCAAATTTCGTAAGTATCGATGGCTGCGCTCCCATTCCTGATACGACGTCACACCAGGCTTGCAAATGTCAGATCCTATGCCTCATTTATCCGTGGGAAGAGTGTTCCCAACGCATAGCAGCTTCCATTTTACTAGCCACTGTGAATCCTGCAGAGAAGTGTGGAGTGCGTCAACCGCACAACAAGAGTCCCCTTTCATTCACTAAGAATTTTCTAGCGCAGCAACGAGGGTGAACCACATTGTAGCACTCACGCAGAGGACAAAATTCGAAGGGCACTTCAGTTTGGCACAATCTTTGCAGGGTCCATATCACATGAGCGAATGACGTTTTAGCGAACAGCGACATTTGAGCGACTCGACGTTCTAGCGAATAACGGGGGCTGGCAGGCGTTAACCCACCCCCCCTGCGCTGCGCTTACGCCGCTTCGCGGCGGCAGTCTGCAACGGCTCATTACAAAAGTGTGAACCCACTTGGCCCACCCGAAAACACCGCTTTGCGGCATCCAACTATTCGCTAAAGTGTCATTCAGTAAAATGTGGGTGTTCGCTAAAACGTCATTTGATCGAGTGAGTGCCTCCCATCTTTGCACTTATGTTACATCAGAGCCTCCGGTGCTCTGAAGGTGGAAGAGGAAAACACAGTTTATGCGTGCTTGGTTTAGGATACAATTAGTACTCGTCCAGGGGAGCACACAAAATTCATATACGTCGTGGAAAATGCTCCTAGTCATTGACAATGAGGTATAAATGTTTCCTTGAATATGAAGTTTGACCAGACAGTATGGAAGCGTATAATTTTAACATATGCTGGCCGTAATTTGTTTTATGAGGGACCATTTCCCAATGCCCGGCGTGACGGGTCTGGTAGGCTCAATCTTTTTTGCTCAGCACTGCATGTTGAAGGGAGCCCTCAGCAACACTTGGTTTCTGAACTGAATTTCTTGTATATCCGCAGTTCTTTCGGCATACCTTCGGGACATTTCTCGATCGGCCAACTTCACTCTACCTTTCTGCCTCAAAGTGAAGTGCTTCTCCAGCTGTCCAGACGCGACGCATTTTCTGCAGTTCACAGCATTTGTTGTACTGGGAAGTGCAGTTTTTCCTCCAGTTCCGGACCACTTTGGGACGTTTCTTTTGCCAGAGGGGAAGCTACCCCCTGTTTCTGTCCTTGGGCAGAAGCTTGGGGCGTGCTCATCGCGTGGGTCTGGACAACCCAAGGAGGTTATAAGTACTAGGAGAGGGCACGTTGCAATATTGGTGAAGCCTAGTCATAAAAAGTTTAAACGATATTGTGCCCAACGTGACCGCAGATCTCTCTGGCGATTGGCGCGCATGACACGTCACGTGCGAGATGGATGGTTGATTGTAGAAGGATTCCTTGCAGGCTTGCGTGCGCTCCGTCCGGTAGGTTTTATCAGATCGAAGGCTAGACGAAGGCTAGCTACGGTCACGTGATGTGGTCATGTTGGGCTGATAAGTGAGCAGAGTAAGGAGGAAAATGAGAAAGAGGCGAGGCGTCAAGGAAGCGTGGCTTGTGGAGGCTACGCGGCTGACGTCCATGCCCTCTTCTACCCTTCTATCCTCCTTGGGACAACCCCTCACACGCTCTGTTGGCAGCTATGGTCAAGGCCTCCACTGTTGTCAGTCCCCAACCTCCCGAGAACAAGGAGAGGAGGCTAGGCGTGCTGTTTGCATGGTTGATATCCTCACTAAAAACATGTGCACGCCATTCACAAGTTTGAGAAGCGTGCTTGCTTTTTATTGTTCTGCACAGCATTTGCTGTGTCCTGTTTGGGGCAGAATATGGGGCTGCTTTCACAGGCAGTGCCTTGCATTCTGGTGTGTGTTCTTCATGCCGTTCGTCATTTCAGGATAAAATGTCGCATTCTCGCTGTGCTGTGGGGGCCAGTACAGCCTCATCGGCTGATCGTGTGTTTCGGTTATTGCATTATTTTTTTTTTTGTACAATGTACTGTTCAGTCAAAGCCCGTTTTAGCTTCTGTTCAGCAGGACGATCTGATTTTTAGATGTTTTAAGAAATCTCGGGGCTTAGCGAAGATGTAAAAACGCCCAAGAATGCGGTATATTTCACCCAAAATGGCGTGCCGAATGCATGCCTGAATGCAAACTGCTTATCGTCTGCAGAAGCACCACACTGGTCAAATTGCTCCTCTATACAGCAAAAACGAGTTTTTCTTTCACATTGTAGGGCAGAATAATTTTCTTTAACTAAACATCTGCATGACAAATCTGACATTACTTTTGAATGGAAAGTTGGGCGAGTTGGTATGAATCCATATTTGAAAAACAGCGCGAATAACACACGGACAAGAAGGGAAGAGAACACACAGGACGAAGCGCTGACTATCAACTATCTACTCAGAAGACATACAGAGAAATACATGCGAGGATTGCTGCTTCTTCTTCCTCTTCTACCAGTCATTCGCCATTACGCGCGCCACATTATAAATGAAATCAAATTAAAACACACCAGCACACTAAAACACACCAGCACAGGTATAAGGCATCGCGTCTTCTTCCTTCTTTCTTCGATCTTCAATCTCGACCTTCAATTTTTTGGTCAACCCATGTCCAAAAAAACTATCTCATTGTCCACTAGGTTGATGGATGGTTGGCTCACGCACCCGGGTTTTCGTTTTGCTATATGATACGCTTCAACTATCTCCCTTGATAGCTGATCTTTGTGTTTAAACAGCACGTTTGTGTCCCTAAATCTTGGCTCACACCCACAATCACGGCAGTGGACAGCTAAATGGGAGTACGCGCTACCGTGTAATGAACTGTGGTGTTCGCGTAGACGAATGTTGAGGCAACGCCCCGTCTGACCTATATTTGAGTGACCGCATGAAAAAGGTATTTCATAAACTGCCCCCTTGGCACAGGACACGAACTTCATGCCATGGTTGACGCGACATCCAAAAAGTTCTGGCTTACTTTTCCTGCCAGCACGCTTGTTAACCACGTTTATAATTCTGCTTAGTTTGTTACGCGCAGAAAAAATTACGTTGACCCCATACCTCGAACCGACGCCCTTTAACCCGTGTGAAAGACGATGAATATAAGGAATAACCGCGACATTCTTTTTGTCTATCTTAGCTTTTTCTTTGTCAGGTTTTCTAGACTCATTCTTTATGAATCGAGTCACCTTATCACAAGCTGAAGTTATAACTGAAGTTATGTGGCGCGCGTAATGGCGAATGACTGGTAGAAGAGGAAGAAGAAGCAGCAATCCTCGCGTGTATTTCTCTGTATATCTTCTGAGTAGATAGTTGATAGTCAGCGCTTCGTCCTGTGTGTTCTCTTCCCTTCTTGTCCGTGTGTTATTCGCGCTGTTTTTCAAATATGGATTACTTTTGACTGTTCTTATAAGCATGACTTGGCTATTCATCCACACAGTGAATGTTTAGCCTAAATCGATCCAAACAATTCCTCTTTTTATGAGTAAGTGTAGTGTTGCGTCTTGAGTGTCACTACTGTGTGATGCACATTAAAGACACCGAGCTAACAGTTGTACCGCACTGGCTAAGTTTCGGATCTACGGCAGAGGCATGAAACGCCCATTGGGGCTGACTAATTTCACACTGTCTAAACATACAACACAAGTGGTAATCTTTCATCAAAGCTGTCAACTGAGCTTGTCGGCTCTCAAACGTTTACACTGTAAAAATGCCGAGGTTACGGTTTTTCAGAATTTTCCGCTATTGGCTGTTCTCTGGAGTGCATCAAATCAGTAAAAGTGCACCCTAAGTAAAGCAAGTATGTTCAAAGCAACAGTGATATTCACACGCACATTTGTCAGGTTTAATTGCCGTCCACATTTTTGGCAATAAAAACTAAATTGTTAAGGTTCATGGTCAACACACATAAAACCTGACGAGCACAGTGCTGTGTCAAGCTAGAATGTCTACAACCAGTTTCACTAAAGGTGAAGTTATTAACTTCCACAGATTAACGCAAGTCGGATGCAACGGCTTAATTTTATGTATATTTGCACAAACCCTCGTGAGCTTTATGAAGTGCATCTAGAAACTGGGGCATTACCTTCACAACTGCTGTTCCCAGAGCATGCAACTAAGCCCAGGAAACCTGGTATTTTTCTTCATGTAGCACCACACCTTTCTCTTTATAAAAAAAAAAAATGTGACTAAAAATGTTATACTGCTGCACCTAGTTACTGCTCAAGCAAGGACTGGTCTCAGGATTAAAAAGCATTATAAAAAAGTAACACTTGCGCAAACCTAATTTTCTTCGCTATTGAAAAACAGTTTAAGACCGACGTACAACCGGAGAGAAGGAAACCTTTCCTTTCTGTGGGGACTAGCCAACACTACCTAGATAGCAACGCTGTAGCGCTGAATGTACCACACATCAGCCACAAGAGGCAAGCGTGGGGCACAGACCGGACATGAGGGCTGGGACAGCGTTTGGCTGGGACTCGCATTCACTCAGCGAGAACGCTTCTGTGTACGCCACCTCGACTAACTCCCATAAAAGAAAAAAACAAACAAAACCTCTCCCAAGGCAGTGCATGTACACACTTGGCAGTGCTGTCCATAAAGTTGCGTCTCGTTAACATGGGCGACCTCCATTCTTCCAAAAAGTCGTCCATAATGCGAGTCATCCACAATGAGAAAACAAAAATGCATGTATTTGCCAAGCTCGTCCCTGAAAATTTTGTCCATATAGTGGGGTATCTGGAGGTCCGTATTAGTGAGGCACGACAGTATAACCACTTTCCCTTGACTAGGGTTTGCTACCATGCCACACTTAAGGGGGCCGTTGCAGAATGGCATGGTTATGACTAGGGTTCCGTGTTTTGGCTGTTAACTTTCCTTCATATTTAAGGCCGTTTTGAGTTTTTTTTCCCCACAAGTTCTGCATTTTTTTTTTTACAAACTCTCCACTATCTTTATTCTCCCTATTTTTTGGTGCCAATTTTCAGTGTCGGACAGAACGTCGGCATTTACCGAGGCTTATGATAAAATGGACAGGTCACGGGTGTGGGATTCCCCCGACCCGTGGGAACGCACGCATGACCTGAATACTTGGAAAATGTCTTTGTACCAATCAGAGAATGAAAAGAGGCAAAGGGTTCCTGAAGAAAGCAGCAGCCTTGCAGTCCAGTGCAGGCTGTGTTTTGGGCCAACAAAATAGAGCTGTAGTGTAAATAAAGATTTTTTTCCTGCGACACTTGGCTTTTCCTTATTCAAGGACAGCTCCAATTTTGAGTTTCTTGGTCTTATTCCTAATTTTGTTAAAAGACAAGTTAAGGGTCACTTTTCAATGTTTATCAATACATACTGAAAAAAAAAAAAAAAAGAATCCTATAGTCGGTTACAAGTTAAGAAGGTAGGAGAAGCTCCTCCCACAAGCGTGGTGCGCCGGTTTCAAATTCCTCCGCAATCGAAAGAAGAGTTCACTGGAAACGCTCCTTGTTCCGCTCAATGGATAGATAATGGCCACAGAGTGGTGCCAACTTATCTCCGACCCCCGATTTTTAAGAAAGCGACCTTTGTATTCATCGGAGAAGGAACCGAGCCCCTGAAAGCAGCCTTTGTATCAATCGGAGGGGGAAGCTAATCCCCGAAAGTCGTCTTTGTTTCCATCGGAAGGGGGAAGACTTAATCTCCCTCTCGTGGCTTCCACAATGCTAAGTCAAAGTCGAGAGATAAAGCAAATATGTACAGAAAGGCACGACCCTCCTCGCGCGTCGGCCGCAACGTCACGGAAACGATGGGACGCTATTGGATGCGGAGGTGGCGGAGGGATATATGATTCCCTTTGAGGGGCATTTGCCGCTACCTTCTTGACTTGTAACCTACTATAGTTAGGACCTGGCACTCCAAGAATGGTTCTTCTAAGAGTGGGCATGTTCCAAAATTAACTTAATCAGTCTCACTTAGGCATAAAGGTTTCATACCTTGGCCATCATTTGGCACCTATTTTAACACCCACATCTACCTAATGTTGCTTTACCTGGATGGGTATGTGGCACTGCTGTCCCAAATAAATCATATAAACCAAAGTAAATGTAGAAATAACCAGATGAATTTTAAATGCCATAAATTCATAACACCATGATATCCTCCAGCAGGTAAGCTGCCGCTATTCCAGGAGGATAGCACATTACTGCTATCGACCCTTGCAGCGCTGCAATTTTTAAGTCATGTTAGCTGGGGGCTTTCAGCTAAACAAGAATGCACTCTGTTGACAGCCTATTTTGGTAAATGTTCACTTTGACAACTGTTGACTCCAAGGAGTGTTTCAACTGACAAGCACTTGTGACAAGCTCTCATTGAGCGTTCACACTGATGAGTGTTCACTCCGACAAAAGTTTAACGGTGGTAAGTGTCCACACTGACAAATAAACACCGTGTCAAGTGTTCATTGGCAAGCAGTTACTGTGACATGAGTTTAGAACGTTCGCACTGACAAGCATTCACTTTAACAACAGTCCCATCTGATGAGTTTTCACTCTGATGAGGCCTCGTTTCGATGGTAGATCACTCTGACGAAACTTCGCTCCGACGGGGCACCACTAATGAGTGTGTACTCTGACAAGCTCTCACTCTGACGAGTGCGGCAGAGTTTTGTTCCAATGAAGGTTCACACTCAAAAAAGTTCACTCCAATGAAGGATCTCTGAGAAAAATTCACTCCCATAAAGGTTCACCACAACCTACTCCGGCAATGGTTAGAATTGACCAAGATCATCCTGATAACTCTGAGGAGTAATTACTGTTGTGAAGGGTGCACACATTGCCTCATTTCAAAGCCGCTTCCCTTCCACAAGCGCCTCGATGCCATTGTCAAAACGCAATCCGTCACCCAGGGCAGGGGAGCGGACCCACGGCCCCAGCCAGACAAGATACCACGAAGTACCCAGGGCTTCTCTCAGATTGCGGCGCAGGCCAGCATGGTAGCGCACAATGCCGTGGCGGCGCTCATATGTCGTCTGGTTGGTCCAGATGCCTTGTGCCTGCACCACTAGCATGTAGCCGGACAGGGCCACAGTCAGCATTTGGAAGAGGTTAAGGGTGGAGCAGAAGAATCCTCGCCAGCCGAAGACCCCCAGCAACCAGCCGAAGTGGGGTGCCAGCTGGCCGAGCAGGAAGAACAGCCGCATGCCTCCCATAGACGCCACACAGTAGTCCAGCTGGTAGATTAGACTGTACAGCGTGCCTGCAGATATGGGCATGGGGGCAAAGTTGAGTGGTGTTCACTTCCAGATCTCCCAAGGCAGTGCTAAAGACAAAAAATTTCTCTTTTGCCTATGCTTATGTACAGCTCCGAATCTGGAATCTCATGACATGCTTTCCTGTGGCTATCTATCTGTCATTTAGAGGAAAGAGCCCACCAATTTGAACTCCAAAGGACTTCGTGTATTTTGGAGAGCATGAAGTACAGGGTACACAAAGTATTTGAGAACACAACTTCAGGGTGCATAACTTCTCATACTCTTACTAAGTCTGTCTAGACACTTGACTTTGCCTTCTACTGCATCTATGTCACCTATCTAATGTATCAATTTCAAAATGGCAGCTTCTGGTCTGACACAAGAAATGAAAAGGCATGCTGTCCTGGTTGCCTTGGCTGCCGACCACACCGATTGGGATATAGCCACCTCCTTGAAAGTGTCGAGGTCTTTCATTTTCAAGTTCAGAAAACAGCTTTCAGATTCTGATGGGGACGTTGCATCTGTGGCCAAGCGAAGAAAGCATCCCCAGTGGTCAGACGTCGCCAGGATGCCTGAGGTTGTCCAGCTGGTGCAGGACATTGTGAACGGCGACCCCACCAAGTAAATGACGGCCATTGACAAGTAGCTCAAGGTGACAGTCTATTATGAAGCTTTTGATGCATGAGGACCTTAGATGTCAGTCTTACATTATGAGGATAGGGCAGTTTATGTCCCAAAAAATCAAGAGAAACCGTGTCATCTGGCTCAAGCACTTGCTGAATAAGCTCAAGCTCCCTGTGAAAACGGACGTGCTTTGATTTATTTCCAGCGGCTCTGTGCAAGCCCCGATGAGGCCCCTACGGCAGTGATGTATCCAGGAATTTTTCTTTTTTTATGGGCAAAGCTCCTTAGGGACTAGCCATGTCTGTATGTCCATCTGGCATCTGGTGCTTGTGCTCCTGCTCGTGAGCTCACGTGCACAAACTCGTGTAGGGCCAAAAAGAAAAAAAAAAAAAAAAAGATTGAAAAAAAAAGAGAAAAAATGACGCAAAAATATGTTTGCGCAGTCGACAGGATTCGAACCTGTGCGGGGAGACCCCAATGAATTTCTAGCCCATCGCCTTAACCACACGGCCACGACTGCGGGACGAGTAGGGGGCTCTGAGATGTGGTAGTAACTCAAGAGCTGGGGATGTCGTGGATGAAACGTTGCATGTAGCCGCTCAACGTCTATACAGGAGAGGGCGCTGCGGTCAAATGCGTATATAATCGCGTTAAACTTTGCATGCATTGACTCAACATTTATAGACGAGAGGGTGCTGCGGTCAAATGCTCAAATACGTATATAACCACGTACCATACCACACATTCTCTTTCTGACATGAATGAAAACGAACGAAAGGCTCGTTTTCATCCATGTCATCTGTGCAATACTCTCATTTTACATACGCCCACTGTTAAAGGCCTTCAGAACGAACTTCTTTAAAGAAGAGCCGAGATGGTGACCTGATTCATCGATATTTCGAAGGAGCTCCTTGGCTAGTTGGTATTTTTTGGGGGGGAGGGGGGAAGGTTCTGAAGCCCCATAAGTCTCCCCCCTTGCTACGTCACTGCCCTACAGTCATGTGGACAAAGTTTTTGTCATCTAATGATAGTCCGAGCCATTGTGAGCAATGAGGGTCACATCATGTTGCTGCACTCCTCTCAACAGGGGCTTGGGCCAACTCAAAGACCTACATAGAGACCCTGGCATTGTAGTAAAACCTTGTATAGAAGGGGTGGCCCAGGGAGGCTATACATTTTTCAACAGTACTCTGCTTCATGCCACACGGCCCATGCGACCCAAGGTTGGCTGGCTGACAACCTCCACGACCACGTCAACCCTAACAAGTGACCTCCTAACTCTCCAGGTATAAACCCCCTGGACTATTATGTCTGGGATGTTGTCGAGAGAAAGACCAACAAGCAGCCCCACAACCTTCAAGAAAAAGGCTGCCATTGAGGACGCCGTGGCCAACATCAACAAGGACCTCTTAATCAGGGCATGCAGTCGTTTTTGAAGCCGTATTGAGTCAGTCATTGGCACTGAAAGAGTTTTTATCAAATGAAGTTCAAGAACACAAACAGAAAACAGTATCTGTACCAAATTCTGTGCAAATCGGTTAATATTTCCTTAAAACATTTCTTTTTTTCTTTCTGAGACCATTGCTATGTTTTTAGATGCCTTGCACACCTTGTATAGGGCTCCTGCATGAGACCACAATGCAACTGCTGCTACCAGTCCGGAAATCTCACAGGAACCCGCCGGAATCCATGTTGTAGGCATTCGTCGCTGTTATGCTATGTTTTGTTTGCTTTAGGGCTGTGTTTGCACTCTAGTTTGTCCGCTCACTCGAGGTCTGAAATAGTCAGTTGCGCCGTAAATAATTCCGGCCGCAAAAGTCGGCGACAACAGAGCTACGGCCAGCAGCATTGGTTTTTCTAGAATTCCGGAAATCATTAGGAACCAGGACAAGGCAACGCTCGAGCAATCGGTTCGCTGGCTGGCTCCGACGGATACAATGGCACAACCTCAACCAAGCGGGTCAAGACGGGAGCAGAACACGGCACATCCTGGGCGCTAACATCTCTGGTACCGAGAGAAAGAATGAGAAAGAAAGCGACAAAGAAGCAGAGAAAGCAGACGAAGGGTTAGGCATGTTTGTTTTGCCACGACAAGTTGAAGTTACTTGAGTGCTTGTCAACTTTATTTAACTTTGTTATATGTGTGATTCCGGTGTTTTTCTGCAAAGTAAGAGAGAAAATAACAAGATATAGACCTTACAGATGATGTTTTGCTGCTTCTTAGTGCTTATTAAGGCGTCGTCAGCGATATAAGCTCATCAGGACCGACAACTGGGACCCTTGATGGCCACTTCTATGCCACGCTGTTCCAAAGCGGCCAAAAGCATCAGACCTTTTGCCCTAGATTATCATATCAGTTTGTTTCAGGTGAGAAACCTCTTTGCGATTGACTAGGACAAGAAAATTTTCTGAAATTTGGCTATACAAGGACGGCTCTATGACTCTATGGCACTACTGCTGCCGCAATAAGACGCCGAATGCCTCCAACATGGCGCCAATGCACTGATAGCAGGCAACAATGTTGGCTTCGATTTCGAGTCTAACTGGAAGTGACGTCAGGTGCAAGAGGCCTATACCAACGTTATTAGATTAGCTCAGTTATGGAACTGCTCATAGATGCTGCATGCACGAGCAGTACCCCCCCTCACTCACCACGACTCGCCTCCCGTCGTTCGTCGTGCCGGACGGCTGCTTTGGTAACTGCAGGGTATTCTAAGGGATAAGTATGTTTCGAAGTGCAGCGTCTAGATGGCGTTTCACCGTACTCTATGGAACACAGAGTTTGTAAAGGAATATCTAGATGGCGCTTCGAACGACGAGAGGCAGACTGAAGTGAGTGAGGGGGGTACCCCTTTCCGCAGGAGTTCCACACCTGAGGTAATCTAGTAACGTTGGCTTATACAAGGCTCATTCGATTTACTTGTACCTCCTGCATTGGGGCAGAAAAGTGTAGGGCGGTGTACTTCCGGTCGTATCTCAATACACATACCGGAAGTACACTTTTCTGCACCGATGCATGAGGTGCAAGTGAATCAAACGAGCCTACTGGCTCACCCTGGTGCAAGGCTGGACAGCCACATTTGAACTTATCACATTCCTATACTTGCTTGGTGGCTGAAAGGACATCATGGCTAGGGTGTTTTGCGTCCCAGCTTTTAGAAGCAATTTGTTGGTGCCTGAGTTATTCTTTGAATAGGCAGCAGGGGAAGACTCACCGAAGAAAATGTAGACGAGCCCCATGACGAAGTAGCGCTGGTTGAAGAAGCCAACACAGCGTCCCGCGAACATGCAGTGGTGATCGTGCTTCAGGATGCACTGGTCGCACACGTTGCAGTGGTGCGAGCGTGGCGGCGCGTTCACCTGGCACACGGGGCAGTAGCGCCAGCCCGGCAGAAGCACGGCCGGCAGCTGACAGCCGGAGTCGCGCACGCCGGTGCCGATCTGGATCACCCGGTACATGTTGCCCAGGATGTTGACTACGATGAAGACGGCCAGCACGCTGTGCAGGCACACCAGCGCGTCGATACTGTCGTGGTACTGGGGCAGCACGACCAGCAACTCGAACAGGGTGATGGCGGGCGTCATTACGGTCATCACGATGAAGAGCGTGCGGTCGCGACGACCCTTGGGAAGCAGGTCTTTTCGTGTCAGTGGGAGCTCAAGCGAGGTCATCTTGTCGCAAGCGCGGCTTGATGCTTCGGGGCTTCTAAAGGGTGGCTGATCAGAGGTTCTCTGCGTCGAGCGCGATCACCGAACCTCGCCCGGCTGAAGGGAGGTGTGGTGGATTGGCTGCGCGTCAGAAATGCGATTGCGATACATACACGGACTCCGGGGAAACCAAACCGGGCGTGGTAGAACGATAATGCTGCATGAAGTACAGTGCCGTGGGGCCGTGATTTGTGCTGCTGGGTGGGAAGATAAGACACCGCTAAACGCTACGACGAAAACCGAAACGCCGAAAGCACCACACGAAGCTAAAGACGAAGCGGAGAGATGTTAGCAATGCGTTTCCATAGATATACATATATAAACACAAACATTATTGGCCGGAGTTTGGGAGATGTCTAGCGTCACCTAGCCACAAGTCTGTTCGATTTCGAATGCGTTTTTTGTTTTCTTGGCGTGGCACAGGTAGGGGAAATTGGAAGATTGGCATGTTCGTTGTTTCTTTGGGGAAAGAAGCTTATTTACCCCTTCCACATTCGCACCGGCTTTGGCTCTGATAAAGCTGATAAAGTCGGCAAAAGGAGAAGGCTTTGCGGGAGGAGCTTATCACGGTCACGTAATACGCGTGCCGTCGCAGGTCGTCGAGCGGTACGATAGGACATCGTTGCAACGGAACGTGCACTTGGCCAACAGTAGGTTCGTTCGATTTACTTGCACCTCCTGCACCGGTGTAGAAAAGTGTAGAGTTCGTTTCACGGCACTCGTGCCCACGCGTGTCCACTCGCAGCGTGAAGAGCGTTCGTTTCAGGCGGCACTCCACGAGTGGAGTGGTTGCACTCTCCGAGTTCGTTTCAGCGCTGGCACAACACCTGCTGGCACCCCGCGCGTGCATACACTCGCTGCACCGAGAAAATCGGGATTGCGCCAAAATGCAATCCCGTCATGCCTCGCTCCGGAGAGGAGCGGGAGCAGACGACGAGGGTTCGTCTGCTACGTTGTGTCGCGGAAACGAGAGGAAAAAAAAGTAGATTTTCTGATAAACTGAATCAAACGTGAGCTTGAATTGTGAGCGCCTGCTATTTCATGAAGAAAGCAATTGACAAACCGTGCTTCATTTGCAGGTTTTAAGTCGTTCTGTTGCTGTACAGACGCTGAAATATAGCAGTGTGTAAAGAAATTCTCAGAACAAACGCATCAGCGGCCCCCAGATGTTTATCACCATCCGTGGGCGGGTGAAAATTAAAGATTTGTCGACAAAACTCCCCCAGGAGAAGCCTGTGACTGCCCAATAAGCACCAGAGAAAGCTAAACATAGTGACCTTACCCGAGGCGCCCTCACCAAGGCTAATATCTGATCCACCAGTAATGACGATCAAAATCGAAAGTCCTACGAAAAGTTTTGCTGGATATTCCAACAGACTAGTTTTAAGCCGTACCCTTTCAGTGGTTCACGCATAATACCATGCTCAAACGGATCAAGCTTCTGCTCGGACAGCATCATCAGTTTTCTTCAATGAGATCGTAACCAGCTGCTTTGTAGACAGCTGGTTGCGGAAATTTACGCCGTCTGTAACTATCCCTACGACAGCCGAGTTGCTTGAAGTCATCACAAATATAAACTACAGGTTGCAGCGACCAACGTTTGTAAATAAACGTTGGTAGCGACTGCACTCTCGCATTCCTACTCATCACTCCGAACAGAAAGGCGCTAGTTTCGGTTTGACGCTGGTACCTTTTCTGCAACATAGCATCAGTCTTCTGCACTCGGTGCATTTGGCGTGTTCGTTTGAGTCCAGTTCTCCGTGCAACACTCTGCGAGTGCGATGCATTCTGGGAGAGAACTCGAACGGTGCCAGTGCGTGTGAAACGATCTCGCTATCAATTCGCATTCTGGAAGTACTTTTCTGCATCGGTGCTGGAGGTGCAAGTAGCCTGCGCTTTCCACTTTTGTCTGCCTCCTCTCCACTTTTTATCTTGCCCAAACGCCCAAACTTGGCTTCCCTGGCTTCCCTCTCAGTTTAGAAGAGGGGAGCGCAAAAAGGATTTCTACCCTGCAGGAAACCGAGGCCCTATGTATTTCCAGTGGCAACTTTTTAGTTCTACTGCAACCACTATACCTGTTTTCACCTCAAGAACCGAAGTAAAACAAGTCCGGCTCCTCGCGGAACATTACTACTTTCCCCCTTTATGTGGATGATGAAGACATATGTAGGTGAATTTTAGATTAGATATGTGTTATCTTATCAAGACGTACACGTTCCAAACGCCAAAAGCATAGCTTTTTCCTCCGACAACCGAATCTCGTAAGAACTATTTCGCGCCGCGTAGGAACAATGCGCAAAACGTACTTTTTTCTTGAGGTGGAAACAAATTAAAAAAAAATTGGCAGCGCGGTTGCTTATTTCCCGGTTTTGGAGCGAGATTTTCTAAGGGAGCTTGAATTCCTTCCAACTGCCCCCTTTTTCAACGTGCCATAGACCTAGCTGTAGCTCTCAAGTTGTGAACAGCACCCCTGGCGAGAAACATAGGCTATTTTTCAGTCGCGTTTCCACTCTGTGTAGCGTTGCGTCCTTTCAAAGACGCCGAGGGAAACTGACAGACACTAATTTACGCCCGTGGATGGTACAGTCAGCACGAAATGAAACCCGAACGCCGGAACGCGTGGCCGTTGATACAGGCTGCTCCACCTGGAGGGCCCCTGAGAACTAATGAAAATGTGCCGGGGTGCGAGGGTGCGTGTCCTACTAAGATGAGCTCGACCCTCGCGCGGCGCGTCTGGGAGCTCCGCGTTTCACCGGTGGCGCGCTGTAAGCGCCGTCACATTAAAGCCCCTCTATCCTGGGAAAAGTGGCGCCATTCTTTGAACTAGCCGCAGCGCACACTATTGGCCGGTCGTCACGTGACATCTGGCTTTCGGTTTTGGACTTCCGCTCGCCATGAATTTCCCAAGATGCTACTACGCCGCAGCTGATGAGCTGCTGCGCCTGTAGAAAAGTCGGCCGGAAAGCTTTTCAGTGTTCCCTCTGGAACGGAAAATGAACCTTGGAGGAAGATCTTGCTTCACCGAATCGATCGAAAAGATTTCAACCCGACGGGAGCCGCAAAGTTATGCGAGGTGAGTGCTCCGTATAAAGCTCACCAGCATGCAAGAAGACAGCTGTTTAGAGCGAGCTATGCACTCCATTCCACCGTAAACGCGAGCGATGTAATAGCGAGCACAACATTGCCAGCTTGGCATGCACGGACGCCCGTGTCGTGGAAGCAAAGGCCCCTACGCACAGTTGCGTTTGAGAGCGTTCAACTGCGTTGAGTCGAGAAACGAAAGTGAGTGACCGGCACATCTGTGCTTCGTATGAAGCGTGGAATCCAATTCAAGGGATGGCTTGGCATGCGATAAAAGAAGTACAGATGTCCTGCGTTCTCGCAGTCGCAACGCAGTGAGACGGTTTCAAACGCAACTGTGCGTAGGGGCCTTAAGTAGTTCAAAACGGCCTGCTCCTGTTCGTGCTTGTGGTGGCATCGGCGCCGCTCCCAATTACGGGTGCGTGCGGAGTACGCGCTCTCGTCAAGCTTTGCGTACGTGCTCGCGTACCATACTTTGTTTCGCACACATAGCTTGCAACGCTGCCGCGGCTGCGGACCCGAGCATGTGGATGTATCTGTACTCCGTTTCAATAGAAGTGCGAGCGCAGCCAGTGCGACAAGCACGAGTATGTCTCTGACGACGCTCTTACTGGACGAGCGTGTGTGCTTAGCCCGCTCAAAGTGCGTTCGCTCTCGCAGTGTCAATAGGGTCTCCTTCGCTCGCAGTCTTATTGAAACAAAAACGCAAGCAAATAAAACATTTGAGATCAACCCCACACTCGCGCGAGCAGCTTTGACAGCGCAAACTTTACGTGCAGGTCTTTGGCAGGCTAACCTGGGATCTGCAGAAACGGGCGTTTGAGGTGGCGTTACATGATCTGCTCTCGACTAAAATCCGATCTCTTCAATCTATTACAGGACCACTTCAGTATCGACCAAATCAAAACACTAATCATGCAAAACAAAGGAGAGCAAAAAATTGAGGAAAGATGCTCTCCCAAACATTTCTTTTTTCATTACCTTCAACCAAGAGAGTAAACCACCACTGCAAGGAAACTGGAAATGTAACTGGTATGTACATCTCACAAACCATTTTTTTTTTTATTCAATAAGACACATATCTGTTTTACAATACAAATTCAATACACAAACTGATGATTTTGGATGCCTCCTTTACAAAATGCAGTTCTATTTATTTGTTTTTTATGTTGGCTCCCTAAAGTTACCGAGGCACCCCCAGCAAAACCTGAATAGAACACCACAAGGCAATGCCCACAGTACTGAAACATCCCCAGAACAGACTGCTGCAGCAACCGCAGCTGCTCTTTAGTTTGGCTGTCTGATACTATTACTTGGTCGACCGAGGAACACCTACCACTAGTGCCATCTCTGTCTATTCTAGGAGTGTGTGTCCATTGGAGGGCCCCCAGCAAGGTCCAAGCGGAGCTTTTCCCTCGGGGCAATCTGCCGCAGTGATCGCAGCTGTTGGTGAGTTTGGCAGTCCGATACTCTTCCCAGGTCAACTGAGGCTCACCTATCACTAGTGCCATCTTTGTCAATTCTAGGCGAGTGTGTCCTCCTGAGGCCCCCCAGGAAGTTCCAAGCGGTGCTGTACAGAACCTAACTTTCCCAGCTTCCCTAGAGCAGCCTAATTTGGCAACCCAAGTTGCTGGTGAGTTTAGCACAATGATACTGTTTCCAGGTCAACCGAGGCACACCTCCAATGACTGTCGTCTCTGCTCATTTATTCGTTCTAGAAGTGTGTTAGTGTGTTGGTGAGTTTAGCACAGTGATACTGTTTCCAGGTCGACCGAGGCACACCTCCAACGACTGTCGTCTCTGCTCATTTATTCGTTCTAGAAGTGTGTTAGTGTGTGGTGGGTTTCGCACAATGATACTGTTTCCAGGTCGACCGAGGCACACCTCCAACGACTGTCGTCTCTGCTTATTTATTCGTTCTAGAAGTGTGTTAGTGTGTTGGTGAGTTTAGCACAATGATACCGTTTCTAGGTCGACCGAGGCACACCTCCAACGACTGTCGTCTCTGCTCATTTATTCGTTCTAGAAGTGTGTTAGTCAGGGGTTTCCCCAGGAATTGAAATCAGGGGGGGTGTCTAAATTTTTTTTGGGGGGGGTTAAAGGGGGGGGGGCATTGCGAATATAGGAGTCGTTGTGAATTAAGGGGGTGCCTTCGGAAAAACGAGGGGGGGTCTGGGGAAATCCCTGGTGTTAGTGTGTCGGTGAGTTTAGCACAATGATACTGTTTCCAGGTCGACCGAGGCACACCTCCAACGACTGTCGTCTCTGCTCATTTATTCGTTCTATAGTCCGTTGCAACCTAAGAACGAAGGGCGAGGGTAAGACGGGCCGGGGAGGAGGAAGCAGACGGAACGCTGGAGAAGAGAGGGGGAAACCTCCTTCTCTCTTTAGCGTTCCGTCTGCTTCCTCCTCCCCGGCCCGTCTTACCCTCGCCCTTCGTTCTTAGGTTGCAACGGACTATAGAGGTGTGTTGTGTGTTGGTGAGTTTAGCATAATGATACTGTTTCCAGGTTGACCGAGGCACACCTACAAAGACTGTCGTCTATGCTCATTTATTCGTTCAAGTGTGTATCGTCCCATGGCTGCCTGAACAAGCTCTGAGCAGCGCTCTACAGGCCCTTGCTTCTCCAGCTTGTCCTGGACAGATTGCCGCAGCAACAGCTGATGAGTTTTCATTTTCGACTGCTGCTTATTTCCTGGCAGAGTGCAGACAGTTACACACTGTTACTTACATCCGATTTTATTGTCTCACTCTTAGCCACTTGACAAGACTAAATAATAATCTTTTATTCTTTTTCAGGCACACTGTTTACACTTGGCATCAAGCCGTGTCATCAGAATGCAGGTCTTTCTGGTGTACTGATGAATAACAAAGAGCTACAAAGACAACTATATTCTATGCAGATAAAACTGATAATGGCGCAACGACAGGAGTATGAGGTGCAACGTGATGAGAACAATTTAAAATTTGGACTTAAGCGCTTTCTCGTTGCAGAAAGTCCACTATGAAGAGGACTGCATAAAGCAAAGGCATCCTCGAGAAAGCTTTTAGGATTCATCTTTCTTGTGTTTCCCATGGTTTCAATGTGGTACTAGGGAATCGGGGTAGACTTTGCCTGTAGAACGCACACTTCATTGGCATCTCCAGGACTTCAGGTTTGTGTCAGACATAATTCATGAGCTGATGGACTCTTTAGATACAAGGTGAGTCAAACTTGCAGCATATAACACACTCGTGCATCCTTATCTCGAGTATGCATCTGAAGTCTGATACCTGCAGACCAATCTCATCAAGCAGCTCGATGTTGGTTTGTACAATTTATTGTCTTTGGCTATACCATACCAGTAACTGCATTAGAAGGTGTCAGTAAAGCAATCTGCACATTCGTGAACTAATAAAGTATTTTGATGGTGTATGGTGCATCTCCGTCTCCTTTTTTTCATACTGTGATCTGTTATGTACTCTGCATGTGTTCTACTTGTAGTGAATACTTCTGCCGTGGCATTTTACTTGGCTGGCAGTTTTGTGAAATGAATAAAATTGTGACTTTGATTTTGTTCTCTTTAATGTCATCTGTGCTTGTGTATTTTCATGGAGATTTTGATCTCGCATTCGCTTGTTTTGCATTGCTCTCTGGATGAGATTTGAATTATTTTTGGCTCACTCATTCTCTTTTACTGAAATAACCTGCAATTGCTCGACTCGATTAGGTGCCGAAACCGAGCGCTGGTTTCCAAGTCTGCACCAGGTTTCTAGACCTAGGACGCTGGCCCAGGAGTCTAAAAGCAGCGTAAATCGTAATTAAACCTGGATTTTTTTTTAGTATGAACGATAAGCAGACACTGATAAAATTACGGAGTAACAAAACTAAACGAAAACGGAGTTTTCATGTCTAAAAACGGTTTCATCAATTAAAATAACGAAAATGGTATGTATTACGCTCGGAAGAAAAGCGACACCGCGTAGCCCCGTAGCGAAAGGCCCGCGGTGCCGCAAATTTTTACAGCATGCACAGAATACACGCACAGAAATCGTCAATCACATCACCGCTGCCCCCAAATGGAAAGAAAATAGCATCTTGCTTTCTAGGCCGCCAAATTGTTTTTAGCGCCCGTAGGCCAAACCCTCCCGAAAGCTCGCCAAGGTCACGTATTATAAAGTAGTCAATCATTTGAAATCGTTGAGAATAAAATTGCAATTTGGCGGTTTGATATGATGATTAAAAGCGACTTGCAATTCCTGTGAAGCCGAACACTCACGAGACACTGACCTAATGCAACTCGGTAGGGACGATTATCCAAAGCACTTTCGGGATCCACGGTAGGACGAACAGATCTCGAGCGGCTTCAGGACTGTCGGATACGAATGCGGGCTCTAAATGAGGTCACTGCCACACTTATATGACTAGAAAAGTCCACACGATCGGCAACTCGCCCGCTCCAGCTGCGAAGCCGAACACTCGCGAGACACTGACCTAATGCAGCTCGGAAGGGACGATTATCCAAAAGCACTTTCGGGATCCACGGTTGGACGAACAGATCTAGAGCGGCTTCAGGACGGTCGGATACGAATGCGGGCTCTAAATGAGGTCACTGCCACACTTGTCTGACGAGAAAAGTCCACACGATCGGCATCTCGACCGCTTCAGCTGACCGAGACGTCGAGACGCTTGGGAAATTCCAGAGGGCGCCTCCGTCGCAAACCGGAACTCAGAGGTGGGGTAAGGAGGGTTTTTAGAGGAGAAGGAAAGAGAATGCGCCACTTTTCCCAGATACAGGGACTTTACGTCACATCCGATACAAAGAGGACTGTCACTGGCTTTGTGCATCGGATTCCCAGCGATATCTCTTCAGCGCTGTCATTCATTATCGCTTTGTGTATCGCAAGGGTGAAATGAAAGTTGAAACATTTCGTGCACAGAAGACCCGTAGTGCTTGATGACGTGTCAACGGAACGTCATAAACGCAACGCAACAAAGTGAAACGTCATAAACGGAAAATAAAATTTGTTTATTCGTACGACCATACTCTTTATGAAAAAAAAAAAAAAAAGTGCTGCAACAGACCGACGAGAATGCCTCGGTTTTTATGAGCAATGCCCATGTTTTTGTGCGAGGCTATCTGTCGAATCTTAAAAAGCGAGGAATTGCTTGCTGACGCTCTCTTTGGTAACCACCGATATGCCAGGCGTATCAATTCCGGAGCGGAATAAATTCATCACCCTGTCTGAGCAGGGACTATCGCAAAGAGCTATAGCCGGTTTAAGCGGCCGCCCGGTGTCAATTAGACGACAGGGCGGCGGCAGAAAAGCACCCCGAGTGACGGCGCTTACAGCGCGCCACCGGCGAAACGCGGAAGTCCCAGACGCCTCGCGCGAGGGTTGAGGACATCTTAGTAGGACCCGCACCCTCGCACCCAGGTACATTTTCAGTAGTTCTCAGGGGCCCTCCAGGTGGAGCAGCCTGTATCGATGGCCACGCGTTCCGGCGTTCGGGTTTCATTCCGTGCTGACTGTACATGATTGGACGCTAGGACGCCGCTTCACGTCAGCATTAAATGGTCGCTTCTCGCGGACGTTAGCAAAGGCGCCTCTTTTGTGGTCACGTAACTTGACGTTACAGCCACCCCCCCCCCCCCCCCCCCCCCCCCTGGCCGAGCGAAACAGGCCTATTCATGAGCACTTCTGAAGAAAACAGACCCACTAAAACTGTAATGACATGAGCCGGACACATCGCTGTCTTGGTTACGACTGGTAGGTTTTACTGTGGTGCCTGGAGCGCGTCTCCGACTGGTGTGTTTAGCGTCCAATCTCGCCCATACATCAAAAGTGGTCCCGAAGTGACAACAAATGACGTCACAAGCATGTCGCGATCCTAGCGGTTGGTCGTAGAAATGCTGGCGAGAAGCACGAGCGAACGGGAGGGTCGCTGTCATTACGGCGTCCCAACTTCTGGCTTCTGAAGCTTCCGCAGACTGTCGCGTTGGAGAGCGACCTGCAACAGAACAGGCGTCTGCCACGTACACCTCCGCTGTTAGGACACCGCCAGGATTGCGACCGGCGACAGCATGACACTTGTATGACGTCATCCGGCGGAAATCGAGGGACCACTTTTTTGGACGCGGTAAGCACACCAGTCGGAGACGCTTTCCAGGCACCATAGTTTTAATTTGTTGTTCCCACTGATCTCAATGACAATTGCTGGATCACGCCAGTGGCGTACCAGCCTGTTTTGGAGTGGGGGGCAAACCAGTCAAACCAGACCCCCCCCCCGGGGCCGGGGGCGGTGCCCTTGGTATGTCTTGGGCGCCGCCGCCCAGTGTTTGCCCTGTCCAGTGGCGGCTGTTTCAGGGGGGTGGGGCGAGCGCCCCCCTTGGCCCCCCGGTTGGTACGCTCATGGGTCGCGCATCCCCGCTTGTTCGCTGCAGCGCGAGTGCGGCCACCGGACGGCCATCTTGCATGCCGTTTTTTCTCGTTTTGCTAACGTTGCAGAGGCTGGCGGCAGCGTGCTAAAGAGTAAAGACACGTTTCCTACTCGCTCGTCGTCATTCGCCGAAGACGTTCTTTAAGATCCTTCGTGAGGCGTGATACTTACCGTTGAGAACACGTGGAAAGTTTTACGAAAGCGCAGTGCCGCAGGAAAAAGGCACAACCCGTCGAAAGCAGGTTTCGCCGGTCTAGCGGCGTGTTCAAAGCTTCCTTGGCACAGACTAAGTGCCGTGTCTCCCTTCGCACGCTTGGATACCGATCAAGAATCGACGCCGTGCCGCGCGAATGTGTTTTGCGAGTGCAATGTGCGTGTTCACCCTTCATTTGTAGCACAAACCAAGGCTTATATGCGCTCTACACACCTGCAAGTTCAGACTCGCCCCAGCATCCACTTGCGCATTGGCTTCCGGCCTGTAACGTCGCCTCGCTCTCGCATCGCCGCGCCGCGCGCGCATTGGCTTCCACCCGGTGACATCGCCTCCTTCTCGCCTTTGTCCTTCACCACGCTCCTCCTCTGTACGCGGCGGGCTTCCCTTTCCACTCTCCGTCAACAGACGGACGCCGTCAATTTTCCCCTGTCATGTGGGCGCTAATGCTAGCGCATTAATGAGCGTTTCGTTTTCTTCTTTAATTTTGGTTTTGAATTTTCTTTGCACGCGTACACGTTTTTTCCTTCCGGAGCAGAATTGCAGTGAACTAGAAAGTGAGCACAGCGAGTGCTCACGGCTGCCGCACATCGCGTCGACGGCACGAGAGGGCGCCACTAAAGCATGGGCTGTAGTAGCGCATGCCTCGCATAGCATTTGCTGCACTACTGGCGTTGTCGCCGTCGTCGTCGTAGTCGGTGTCGTCCGTGTCGATTCGGCATTGCGCTTCAATCGACAGAAAACACAGGAAAACGATCTGAACGGGAGCCAGTTTGCGCTGCCAAACCGCCAAGTGATACCTTTTCGCCTAAAGCCCACGGAACGCTAGGATCCTCCAGCCCATGCTACTGCAGCGCCGCTGCGTACATCCGGGACCTTTACACGCTCGCTGTTTCACAGCAATGCATGGCGCGCGCGTCGGTGCCTAATCTCACTTCCCCTCCTCTAATTCACCGTAGCAGAATTTGAACGTGACTTTTTTCTATGGCACAAAACTGAAACCAGAATTCTCGAGACTTTCCTGCTAGAAGTCAGTAGCTAATGGCGAACCCGCGAAGACAACCGTCGCGAAGACCGCTGCTAGGCCTAGCGCTCTTCAACCGCAGCAACAACCCCTCACTCTCGTCCACAAATTCGATTTTAAAACCATTATCACCATTTTTTTTTTTCTAAATTCGTTTGTACGATATTATCTCATCTTCGTTGGACGCGGCGCCGCGGGCCTTCACGTTATGGACGACTTTCCGTTCTGCGGCGCCGCCACTCTCCTGAGCCGAAATAAATATCACCATCACTGTCAATATCTATTACTATCACTATATCAGAACAACAACAAAACATATTTGTTCCGACACCGTGGTTCGTAGGGGTCGTTGAGAGCTCGGCAGATGTTTATGTTGTCTGCCAACCGATTATGGGACGGAAGTTCGTCACAAGCACCAGTCAGGTTTAAAATGATTGACCTTTTCTGGCCAGAGGAAAAGAAGGCGAACTCTACAGATGCCGGAGAGCTGCGAGAAATATAGCGCGATATTTGGTACGGACTTGAGCGCTCCACCGCGCGTCAATGTTGTCTTAATTCCCAACCTTCGTACAAGTACTTAGATATGCTTAGTTTGTAAAACAAAATTCTGCCAAATATGGTGAATTGCAAGCGCATGGAGAGTTCCCAACTAAAAATATTTTAAATGTGTATTAAAATTTTTTGCGAATAATCACATAAGAATTAAAAGAAGCTACGTTGTGCAATTGATTGTGATGTTTATGTTTTGAAAGTCACTTTTGTCTATATCGGTTTGAGCGCGCATGTTTTTGTGTACACTTATACGAATATGCATGCTTTCGTACACATGTGTATGCACGCGCATGTTTTCGTACATCCGTTTACAAATATGAAGGTTCGGCAGCTCTGTGCCTGGTCAAGAAGCGTCATAAACGGCAATTAAGAACTCTAACCATAAATTTTATAAACAGAATCTAGACGTTTCGGCCACACAATAGATTTCGACAACAGCACCGTGCTGGTCTTGGAGAAGAATTGGAGAAAACATCTCTTCGGGAGCCATGGTTCATCAAACGCGCAAAAGGGAAATGAACCCCTCTTCAGGTACTGTTACCAAAGCTCCACACCACACATCTGTGCGTGCATATAAATAAGGCGGGTTCTTACCGGGACTCAAGCGTAAACCGACCTGGTCCCGATTCGTCAAGGTTTATGGTTAGAGTTCTTAATTGCCGTCAATCTGTGTACAAAAACATGCAGTACGTTTCAAAATTAGAGGTAATGCACTAGAATTATTTCGCATCGATTTATATTTGAGCTTTCGATATACGGAACTTAACGGATTTCAATCTTCTATTATTCCTAATTTATATAAACAATATTGCGAATATACCTGAATCGCGTGATATTATTTTATATGATGTTGATACCAGTGTCTTTTTTTTAAGTTAAAATTAGGATCAGCTCGAGGAATTTTGCAAATAGTTGGCTCAGTAAATTAATATTGTGATTAAAGTGCAACAAGCTAGTAAAACAAAATAGGCAGTGTTAAGAAAAAAAAAAACAACAACATTTAGAGTACATTGAACATCCTTTTTGACGGCGAAGAAATGAGGGCGTATAAATATCAGAAGTTTCTTGGCGTGTGGTTTGAAGAAACATTCAGTTGGACTGTACACATAAAAAAATGAGGGTTGATATTTTAAGAGCGATAGGACTAAACTGCAATTATATTATTCGCTTATCTACTCACGCTTACACTAGTGTATGTTAGTATGGGGAACCACTACACAAACAAATAAGTACAAACTATTTATTTTGCAAAATAATGCTGTTCGATTTATTGAGAACCTTAAGAGGTACGAACACTCATTCGCGGTATTTCAAAAGTATAAAATATTAAATATAGAACAAATCCTGCTTCTTAAATAATCAATTTTAATTTTTAATGAAACTAGACAAAACCAAGCACCCTTTCTTTATATTTACGATCAGACTTCGTCAAATTACAGTTTCAGAAGCGCACAATATACTAAACATATAGGGTTTGAACTAATTATGGTACACAGCACCTTACATATCTCGTACCAGACTTACTAAACACACACCCAACCATAGCAGAAAAGGCCCAAGCACAGATTTGGTTTTTTTTTTTATTATAAAAAAAAAAGAATTGTAGATTATATACTAAGCCTCTCATAATCTGCAATTAGTACGAAGTTGACAGTTATGTGTTATTGTGTCTTTTGTGGATCTTGAAATTGCTGTATTTTTGTATATTTATTCCGTTGATATTCCTGTTTCTCCTTCGAGTGCTGTAAAGGAGGCTGGAGCCTCGTCAGCAGACAGAGCTTCTTTTGCCCCAGTTCCCTATACCCTTTTGCGTCTGAAATAAAATATACATACATACATTATCGGACTGTTTTCTAAAGCTGGACAAATCTAACTTATGTGAAGCGCTGCAGCGACGACCATTGACGACCATTACATGCAGGCGACACCATGCGCGGAAACCGGCGAACTATAAAATAAAGCTTGCATGAAGCGCTCAGGAGCTAGAAGAAAGCATTGCAAAAATTCAACATTCAAAACATCCTGTCGCAATATTTTAGAACTGAATAAGGAATGAGAGCGCAGAAACAAATCCAAAACGCAACTGTAGACTTCGATATCAAGAAAACGTTCGACACTTATAGAAAGAGGTGAATATTTTAACGTTTCGAGAATCGAGAAACGTGTCGTGCTTTGTCCTTACGGAAACCAACGCACGTAAGGTCATTTGCTTTGCGGGTACGAGTGTGCGACTGCTCCCCTTTGGCCCACAGTTTTGGCGTTCCAGCAATTTCCAGCGGTTTTCGAGTTGGTTAAATGATTGAAGCACACTACTTTCGCTCGTTTGTTCACCCTCATGGCCTCTTCGCTCGCGCTTCCCGTTACTTACACGAATGCGCTTGCATTTTCTAGGTGTGCGAGCTTCGCTTCACGGAGACTGAAGTGCTCTGGGAGAACTCTCACGTCGACGTCGCTAGGTTGCGCGCATCGGTACTGGAGTAGTTCCGTCGAAGTTCCCGGGTTCCCGGGGGGGGGGGGGGGGGGGGGGGGGGGGGGGGGGGGGGGGGGGAGGGCCCGATCAACTTGTGTACTGTACACACCACGAGAGAAGACCCGAACTCAAAAAGAAAGCGAATGGATGCCGCTGCTGTGCAAGACGCGGCTGCAGAATTGTTGTTTGGGTGTGCCTATATGTGGTTTGGTTGTGCCTTTTATTATTCAATTGCTTGCTCAAGCCTTTTGAAATACACCCTATGAATACCTGAGAGTTATTTTAAAGGTGAGAAATACCCAGTGTTGTGCCCGTTACCGAAAAAAAGTAACGAAATAGCGTTACTCGTTAGTTTGATAAAAATTAACGCGTTATTGAGCTACGTTACTTTTTTACACACGTAACGATATACCGTTACCGTTACTTTTCAAAACTAACGAACGTTACTTTTACGTTACTTTTACGTTACTTTTGTGTTCGAGTACATATGTTTGGCAGAGATGTATTCGCTTACAAACATGCCTTCGGTCTCGTGAAAGAAAAAAACTTTCACGAAACCAATCGAAAGTCAAACAGCATGCGAACGGGGACGGCTGGAACACAACCAGCCAACCAACACCCCTCATCTTTACGCCGGTTTTAGTAACAGTCCGGTTCATACTATTACCAGAGACTGATTTACTTCACTATGTGGAACAGGACACCGGTTACCAGCACACTGGTTATAATCACTTGCTGCCTCTTACCAGCAGTAGCTCTTAATATTTCTGCGAAAAAAAAAAAAAAAAAGGTTTTGTGTTTGTAAGTTTTCTTTCCAGGTTTAAAACTTTCTTTAATTTTTTTATTATGACCTTAGTGAAGTAAAGACTAATCAAGCAAAAGATTCTTCTGTGTACAAAAGTGGGTCAGGCAGCGAGGGGGAGAGGGAGAATAAAAAATTCCACAATGGGTCTTTTCTTTTTTTCTTTTTTTTTGAAACTAGAGAAACGAGCAAATCGCTTCGCCACAGTTGTCCACTAATCTCAACGAATGTCTCTCTCCCTCCCCCCCCCCCCCCCCCCCCCCCCCCCGCTGTCCACCTCTGCTGCACAAAGCAGAGGGGGAAGAGGAGGGAGGGAGGGGCTGTAACGCAGTCGTTCGTTCAAACCTTGTAGGTGGTGACACTATGAAAAAAAAAAAAAAAGGAGGACGAACGGATTTATAGCTGGTAGCCGAAGGTTTGTTTCGCCTTCGAGAAGCGAGATAATGTCGCCTTTTAACGGATGTCTCTTTTGGTCAGAAAGAGTTTTTTTTTTTTTTTTTTAACGTTTACTGTGACGGATGCTGGTTCCGTGCAGCGATAAGCTTGGGCAGGATTTTGAGATGGATGGCTGAATAGATGAACTGATAAGTGGAAAACCCACCGTTTTAGGAAATCGAAGGTTCAGAAGTGTTAAGGTCTGTTCACACGATGCATCTTTTAGGCGCGCAACAGTTTCGCGACACTCAAGTTTCGCGAAATGTGCTCGTTCACACGTACCGCTTCACGCGCAACAACGATGACGCTTAGACTCGCGAAAATAGTTTCGGTGTTGACCATAATGTGGCGCTCCGAATCAGATCGCTATTTATCTGGGGGCCTGCTTTGCGCATTTTATGCAGTCAATTCACTTTTTTTTTTTTTTTTTACATACTTCACTACTTGGAGCGATCTCGCATGTGCGCAAAGACGATTGAGGCGGCAACCTGTACGTGCAGGACATGTGCCGGCGCCGAGCCCGTTCGCAGCCAATTCATTGCCAAATAATAATAATAATAATAATCTTTATTGTCTCAGGAGAGCGGTGGCATCGCGGAAAGGCGACAGCCCGTACCATGGAGGCCCGCGGTGCCACGTCTAGTGATGATGATTATGAGATGATATGTACAAGAGGAAGTCGACGACGTATAGATGTCAGAGAGGTGCTGACAATGTGAAATAAAGCCCGCGGGTGAGGGCGCGGGCCGATGTTGCGGGCGATGAGGGCCTAGTGCTTCCCTGTGGGCTGCTCGCTGGGCCGGTCCCCCGTCCAGCTGGCAGAAGTGTCCTGGCAAGCTCTCCAGGGTGGCGTCCGCAGGCCCCACCGTGCGTTGGGGCTGGGAAAGTCCTGGCGGCCCGGCGGTGACGAAGACGCCATGCATGATGAGTACGACCCGCTCCTCCGAACCGCCGCGCGAGTCCTGGAGGTCCGGTGACAGCCCAGGCGAGCAGGCCAAAGAGCCAAGGCGACCCTCGGCGGGCCGTCCGATATACATTCTTAAGGGCGAAGTCCTGGCGCATGACGGTGCGGTCGCTCGCTTCGGTGAAGGCAGCGGCTCCAGGGGGTGGCCCAGTCGAGGTAGACGGCTTCCACTCCCCATGCATTCATGTTCAGGGCCAGAACCTAGCGCCGCGGTCACCCGGCACAGCCTCCTGTCATCGTCGTCGTCGTCGTCTCCAATCAATGCACATGGTATTCATAGAAACGCTACGTGCCCAATCTCGTTACTTCTCGGCGCACATGTCTGCCCCGATTTTACTGTGCCAACTGTTTCAGAGAGCGCACATGGTTTCACGTTCGCTTGTAAACAAAGCAAACTTCTTTCAGTTTGCTCGATGGTCTCTTATCTAGCGGTATCGTCTCGACAAGAACGCTATGAGCACTATTCTAATCTCGCCAACTTCCACTAATTGTCTTCGTCCATCGCTGGATTTTTTTTCGATATGCTGCTCACTTTTCCTTTGGTGGACAAATCTAACTTATGTGAAGCGCTGCAGCGACGACCAGTGACGACCATTACATGCAGGCGACACCATGCGCGGAAACCGGCGAACTATAAAATAAAGCTTGCATGAAGCGCTCAGGAGCTAGAAGAAAGAATTGCAAAAATTCAACATTCAAAACATCCTGTCGCAATATTTTAGAACTGAATAAGGAATGAGAGCGCAGAAACAAATCCAAAACGCAACTGTAGACTTCGATATCAAGAAAACGTTCGACACTTATAGAAAGAGGTGAATATTTTAACGTTCGAGAATCGAGAAACGTGTCGTGCTTTGTCCTTACCGGAAACCAACGCACGTAAGGTCATTTGCTTTGCGGGTACGAGTGTGCGACTGCTCCCCTTTGGCCCACAGTTTTGGCATTCCAGCAATTTCCAGCGGTTTTCGAGTTGGTTAAATGATTGAAGCACACTACTTTCGCTCGTTTGTTCACCCTCATGGCCTCTTCGCTCGCGCTTCCCGTTACTTACACGAATGCGCTTGCATTTTCTAGGTGTGCGAGCTTCGCTTCACGGAGACTGAAGTGCTCCGGGAGAACTCTCACGTCGACGTCGCTAGGTTGCGCGCATCGGTACTGGAGTAGTTCCGTCGAAGTTCCCGGGTTCCCGGGGGGGGGGGGGGGGAGGGTTCGATCAACTTGTGAACTGTACACACAACGAGAAAAGACCCGAACTCAAAAAGAAAGCGAATGGATGCCGCTGCTGTGCAAGACGCGGCTGCAGAATTGTTGTTTGGGTTGTGCCTTTTATTATTCAATTGCTTGCTCAAGCCTTTTGAAATACACCCTATGAATACCTGAGTGTTATTTTAAAGGTGAGAAATACCCCATTTACTTCTCCAGCATCCCATGTGAATGCTTGAAGCTGTGAGACTTCAATTACTATACTCCGTTTAGCTGAGACTAGAAGCTTCAGCGCGAGCTCGCTGGCTTCGAGAGTGCTTTGGTTGAGCGTGCCTTGCGCGTTCACACTCGAGTTAGCAAGGGCAGAAAGCTCGCGCTGAAGGCGGAGCTTCTAGTCTCAGTTTAAGGGTGAACGGAGTATATGTTTAAGTTTACACACACACACATATATATATATATATATTCTATTATCAGCATTGCTGTTTAGTTTCACATTAGAAACAAATTTTAACACTTATTTAGCCTTGAAGATGATGCACCCCAAGTTTTTGTGGGCAAAATATTTACAGTTTTCGTCAGCGCTGTGATAAAATCTGACTTACGAGTACACTTAAGTTTTCTTCAGTTTATGTTTGTTGTGCTTGCTCCTTTTACACTTAAACACTGTTGTGAAACTAACTGCCTCACAGGTGACAAGGGCAGTTTCACCCTGGATAGTGGTCTTTTAGCTGTTGCGCGAACGTGATGAAGCAGACGTATTCCTGCGAAGTTTGTGTCGTGTTGCAAGAGAGACGTTTTACTCGTATACTTTTTTCATAAATAAATCTACTGAAGTTCAAAAATAAAATATTTGAAAAATAAATTAGCTGATTTCGTAGGCAACACTCATAAAATACCTTAAGTTTTGTAGAATTATTCTCCTGACAGCTCGAGACCACAGTACGCATCTTAGTAGTACTATTGTTAGTTGACACCAAGTCTACGAATATACATACAGCGCGCAGGCGAGCTGGTGGCAGTTTATCTTTACGATTTATCAGTTCTGTGGCGCAGTGGATCTGTATATAACGAAGGTGGTTCAGTGAAATCATTTAGCTGAGAGACGTATTTAGTAGTGTTATATCGGACACGATTGAACCGGAAAAAACAAATTATGGTCCCGTACACACACGTAAACAAATTCAGCGCACATACTCGGCACGCGCTTCGGTTCAATGGTGTAGCATTCTCCCACGTGACCATGACGTCACGTTCCCACGCTCCCTTCCCACGCCCATGGCCCCATTACCTATTAAAACTTGTTGGCTTGGCCCAGTTGGTTCATGATACAGTTTAGAAGTTTTTGCGCGACACAAGGGACAATCACAAGGGAGTAGACACGGACAAGCGCAACTTTCAACTACTTTATTTGTGCTTAATCAACCACGAACATCGAGAAAGAGCATGCGCAGCACGCTACACAAAAGAAAAAAAGGGGGGAAAAAAAAGTCACACATCAATACACATTCCCCGATAGTCATTATCACACCAGCAACCCAGATAAAAACTGGACTTCACTCTCATAAAAAAAAAAAAAACCGAGGTATCGCTAACACTAGGCACGTCCCTTCTTTATATAAAACACCTCCATCAGTTCTCTGGCTGTGGTATCTTTGCTTCTACTCAAGATCCTGATCTCGTGAAATCGCGCCTTACACTCACAGTCCGCAGAGTGAGTTGGCAAGTGTGCATTGCCTTTATTCCTGATTGACAATTCATGTTCCCGTGCGCGGGCATTAACACAACGTCCAGTTTGACCAATATATATACTTTTCCACACGAGAGCGGAATTTTTTATACAACCACTGTGGAACAATCCATATACGGTCGGGCGTATATGGATTGTTGCACAGCAGTGATATACAGCCAGTATCCGTGCAGCTCTTTTTCCACTTTCTTAGCCAAAAAATTAATCTGAGAGGATCTTTGAATCGCGCGCTCTTTAACTTCTTGTTTAAAGTATTCCCATTGCTCTAAAAGGGTGAGCTGTGTCCTCGCTGATAATGTTTCTAAGACCTGTGTAACAAGCTCAACGAAAATATCATCTTTGAGCAGTTTAACATTATATTTCCACAGTTCCCAATTAAACTTCTTTCTAGATTGCGTGGTGTTTCCCAAAGCAACTGTCACTAAGCTGTGGTCATTAAAAAATACTGGCTTCACATTATAGTCAATTACCTCACTGACAGCTTCAATTGACACATAAATGCGGTCCAAACGAGCCTGAAATGATGACTGAAAGTGAGTATAACGAAAATTAACTTTTGAACCCATGAGTTGCGCGGCATCTTCTAAGCTGCATTCGTTTAATTTATTCTTCAAACTTTTCACGCTCATATCTGTGTGCAGTCTAGGCGACGTACTATCTTCACTACTGCATACGCACTCAAAGTCTCCTGCGAGCATAACGACTTTCTCACACTGCAAGTACGTCTGCAATCTCGCGAAAAAACGATCTCTTTCATCGACCCGATTTGGGGCATACATACACAGTACCCGCCACTCGAAGTTATGCAAGGTGAAGTCGCACACTATAAACCGCCCTTGACTGACGGTTACTATACTTAATCCTTAGAATTGCACAGTCTTCAAAAAAAAAAAAAAAAAAAAACAGTCCGCGGAGGAGAAGCCTACCGCGTGGCTCACACACACCTCGTATCGGTGAGCTCGTTCAATGTCGTTCTCCATTTTGGTTTCTTGTATGCAAATAATGTCTAGGTTTTCTTCGCTTATTAAGCGCTGCAGTTAATACTCTTTTTGCGTGAATTTAAGCCGCGGATATTAAGAGTTCCTATGCAAATGGGGTGAGGTAGTTCTGTCGTAATTTCACGTTGCTAAGCCACACAACCCTTCAGTAATTTGCTGCCAGGCTACGAAAGGGAAAAGAACTTTTCTGAACCAGAGTTCGAAGTGCAGAGCTGCACACTCACATTGAGTCCTTTCCCCTTCGTTATTTCGGGGGAATGCGTGATTGACCTGTTGTCAGGCAGAGGCTCTTCTGCCCCGTCTCGCCTTGCGCGTCGTCTGCTTGAATCCACCGGAGGCACTCGGTTCGAGCACCGCTTTCCTGCCTGGCCCGCCGTGGTGCTTTCAGCGTCTGTTGGATCCACTGAAGCCCTTGTGATTACGAAGTCACGCGATGTTTGACTGAAGCGCTGTCTCAAAACTCTTCTTGTCAACGCAGAAATCTAACATCGTCTGCGTATGCGAGGTACTTTTACCTCAACATTTGCCACAGAGTATCCACGAATACACTCTGTTTTCAGGATGCTAAGGCATAAGGGCTCTCAATACAGTGAAAAAAGGAGGGGGGAGAGGGCAGCCCTGCCTTACGGAAGATTTGATCAAGGCTTATGTCGGCATGAAGAAATGCGGAGTCAAAAATCAGTTGGCCGGTTGGAAAACGGGGAAGGATTATTTTGTAGTCCGTTGTACTGTTGTCAGACGATACGGGGTTAACTCGGCCAGTGGCCAATATGATGTTCCCACCAGACATCAAAAGTTGCAAGACTCGCAACTTTTTTTATCTTTTTTTTTTTGTGTGTGTGTGTTTGCATCGTGTCTCGATTTCACGACAAGACGGAACGCAGACACGTCTCAACTTGCTGCTTCGATAAAACGCTTATAGCGCGCGCGCGGTCTATCTCGAAAGATCGACCTTGAAGCGGTTTGACTGGTTTTTGCTTCTTTCCAGCCACCGTCTTGTTTTAGTTGGTTACCGGCAGTGTCTTCGGACGTGCGCATCCTACAGTCATTGCTCAGAGGAAAATCTCCGTTAAACCTCGCGGGTTCAACGTTTACTGCGATTGCGCAGCATATGACTCCCGGGGCGTACTCCAGCTTTGGGATTCTATAAAACTGCTTCGCATCGTTTTTCTCCTGATCTTCGCGCTACAAGGTGAGCAGACTAAAAGCCTCGCGTTTTCTTTTCTAATAAGACATTTTGTTTCAGCATCGTAAGGCGGTCGAGGCGACGCAGGAGGCGCGAGGATTTGTGCGGGATCATGCCATAGCGGCTGAACACCTGTTGCCAGTGCGGACTGGTGAGTCACGTATCTCCAGCTTGATGACTTCATCACCGTGTCACTTTTTTTTTTTTTTTTCAGATGACGATAGCGGTGTGGAGGATAGCTATGTGGACAGTGAATAACATTTGGTACTATGTGTGACCTCCTCATCGGCGAGAAATCCGTGTGTTACGGTATGAAGTTGTACCAAAACGTGTCTTCCGCGCATGCGAAAGTAGTAGAACATAAAGAATGACTTGACAAAAAAGCGCTCGCCGACATTGGATAAAAAAAAAGGGCTAAAAAATGTCAACGCGTTCGGAGGGTAAAAGAGTTGATTAACTTGCTCGCCCTATTGGCTTTTCTTTACAGTTTTCGGTATGCCATCCATCGGTCCAGGCTGGAGAGGATACTCCACAAAGCTGCACTGGCCATAAGAGAGTTTTCGAAAGCGAACGATCTCTCCCCTCTTCGCACGCCCTGACCGTGTAGATATTTTTGGACTGTATAGCGTTGCTCGCGGGATGTCATTTCCCATTTGGTCTGCCGCTGCAATTTTTTTTGTGACACTCACTGTCAAGCTCGGACGTCTCCTTCCTGACGACAACATTGATGTGACTGTGCACTTTTTTTTTATAGTCAGGTCCAAACCGCATTTGAGGACGGTAAAATCAGTAGATCGATTCAGCGAGTCTGCACTGAAATAGCTGCCTGTTGGAGCATTAGTGAGTTTTAGTATTGCGTATACGAGCAAACGAGAGCGCTGTGCGTTTGCGTTAGCGTTGCGTTCTTCATGTTGCGCATGCGCGAAGTCACCATGCGCCAATCAAAGGCCGCAGTTTTATGCTCCGCGCACGCGCAGTGTGGAATACGCAACGCTAACGCAAACGCACAGGGCTGGCGTTCGCTCGTGTACGGAATACTAAAACTCAATATTATCAGGAACAAGGCTCGGGATTCTTTCTTGTAGGGATCAAAGTTTTTCTATTAGTTCGGGACGATTCCTTCCTCCGACCGTTGGTTGCGGAAATTTTTCTCTGCCGAAGCAACTTGTCTCAAAGCAATGCCTCGTCAGTGATAGTGAGCGTCTTTACGAATCTGAACGGGACGTGTGCTTTGTGTTTGCGGTACTCGCCGTTTTGCATCCTGCGAACGGGCCTTACAGAGGAAGAGCATCCTCGTATCGTGAACATATGTGCAAGTATGTGTTTCCGAAAACGTTCCCCGTAATCTTTCCACATGACGTGGAGGCCTTCGAGCGAAAAAAGTTGTCTCAGTGAACGTGTCTGGTTATGACACCGAGAAAAAACTTTGTCTACCCGCTGAAGGTAGTTGATGACGAGTTGGAGCAGCATGTCAATCTTCTTCTATTTGAGAACCATTTTGTGAGCATTAGAAACCCTGTCTGACCATCTCTCAATGTGCAGGGACAAGAATCCAGGAAAAACCGTCTTCCCAAACAAGGGTGATGAACTGCACTTTCGGAGCACGCATGTCATGGAAGAGTTTCCCTTTCATCGCGTTTACGACTTTGAAGCGATTCTGGAACCGACTCAGTCGACGGGAAATGTTTACGAGAATCACGTCCCCAGCTCCTTCTTTATTCTCGTCATCTATTAAAAAAAAATCGTCCATTGATGAGGAATACCTCTATCGCGGACCCGACTGCGTAGAAAGATTCATTTAGATTCTCAACTTTCTAGAGAAGGAAATACCCCGATTGATTAGATCGAGTAAGTGCCTCTTCAAATGACCCGAGAGAACGAGGCTTCCCACGCTGACTCTTCACGCTGGGGCATTTGCTACGAAAGCTTTAGCAAGAAAATGAAAACTCGCGACCACGACCACATGACGGGAGAGCTATAGGCGGGCGCTTTGCTCCCAGTGTAACCTAAACCATCGAATCAACAAACATATACCGTTCCACTCATAGTGCATAACCCTTCCGACGACCTCAGCTTCTTTCCAGGAAAGCTTAATTTGTTCGAGTCCAAGGATATTAACGTACTCGGAAGCTCGTGCCAGAATTTTAAATTGTTAGCGATAGGCAACCTTCGCTTTATTGACAGCCTCGCATTTCTTCATGCAACCCTGGAGACGCTCGTGCAAAATCTCCACTCTAAGGGCACAGAGCATTTTTGTCTGCCTTCGGCAGTCCTTTCCCGAGCACGACGAACTCCTTGCCCGCAAAGCAGTGTTTTCTTATAATTTCATTACAAATTTTGAGAGTTACGAGGGGCAGAGCCTTCCACCATGAGAGGCCTTTTTTAACAAGTTGACTGGGAGCGGGGGGTGTGAAGAGGACTACGAACATGCACAGGTCGTTTTTGGTACCTTTGGTTTGAAGACCCTTGGAGAATACAGCGACCTTTACCCAAAGACGGACTGCCTCCTACTGGCCGATATTGTCCAAAACTTTAGACGGTGGACGCTGGAAACGTACGAAATTGCGGCTTGACATATCGTATCGTTACAGTCCCTAAGCTTTCCGTGTGCGCTGAAACAGTCGAAAGTAAGACTGCAGCTAATTGACGATCCTGACACCTATCTCATGATAGAACAGGGTATTCGCGTAGGGATTACCCAATGTACGACCCGCCATGCTGTCACAAATGTTCCGGAAACGGATACGTTTAACCCGCAGCAGGAACCGTCTCAGAATTTGGACTTGGACGTAAACGGTGTGTATGCGGCGACAATGAGAGAAGCCCTGCCAGTTTCGGACTTTGAGTTGATGAGGGAAGACGATATTGCCTGCCTGAACATTGATGAGGTTCCAGATGACGCTCCGACGGGCTACATTCTGGAGGTAGACCTCAGATATCCTCACAACTTGCACGATACTCATTCTGACTCTCCCTTGGCCCCGGTGAAACAAAGCGTTCCCCAAGAGTGGTTATCCGACTATCAAAAACGTCTTGATCGACAAGTTTGAAATGCCCAAAAAGGAATCTACTAAGAAGCTGTTGCTGACACTTCCCGACAAAACGAAATACGTTTTGCATTACCGGAATTTGAAACTGTACAGTTTGGACTAGAGGTCACCAAGATTCACCAAGTCCTCAAATTCTCGCGGCGAGCGTTTTTGAAGGAGTTTACTGATTTTAACCATCAGCTGAGAAAGCAAGCAACCAACTCCTTCCAGAAGAATCTTTCCAAACTGTTCATGAACAGGATATGTGGCTAAACGATCGAGAATGCACGCAAACATGGACACATTAAACTGTGCGTTAAAGAGGACGACATACTGGAAATGCTTCAGAAGCCGAACCTGACGCAGTTTCGGGCACTTAGCTCGCAGGTTGTAAATTTCCAGTTTGCTCCGAGAATGATCAAACTCAAGCAACCCCTCTACGCAGCGTTCTCAATTCTTGAGATATCAAAAACAGTAATGTACGACTTCTTTCATAATAAACTTCGCCTTGAGATCCCCTCAGCGAGGGCTCTTTACTGCGACCACGGATTCCTTCTTCCTACACCTTCACGGATCACATGTAGACAACAAACTGCTCCAACTCCGTGATGCAAGCTTGGATACCTCTGGATATTCAGGGAGTCACAAGCTCTTTTCAACCGAAAACAAAATGAAGCTCGGTGTGTGAAAAAATAATGTCCGTCTACCCACTTACTGGCTTTTTGTTGCTTAAAACCAAAGCTATACAGCTTCAAAACAAGCAGCAACACGTGTTGCGAAGAGCCAAGGGAGTAAAGGGATGTGAGTCTCGCAAGTTGACCTACGAGCTGTAGGTCAACTTTCTAGAGAAAGTTGAACTACAGCTCGTAGGTCAACTTACTCTAGAAAGTTGACCTACGAGTCAACAGAAAGTTGACCTACGACAAACTGTACAAGCACGCTCTAGAGACGAAAACTTTGCACAGAGTGACGCAGCACTTGATTTCTGGAAAACTTTACGAGAACAAAAGCATCTCGGTCGAAACGATTGCTCTTAATCCGTTCGACAACAAGCGATACATTTGCAGCGACGGGATTACGACATTTCCTTTTGGGCATAAGAGCGTTTTCGGAAGCGAGCGATCTCTCTCCTCATCGCACGCCCTGACCTTGTAAATATTTTTGGACTCTATCGCGTTGCTCGCGAGATGTCATTTCCCAATTTTTTGCCGTCGGTGTGTCTTGAAACTTCTTGTGTTGTTGTACATTTTTGTGTAATCCACTAGGTACGGAAGCGAGCGATGTCTTTCCTCATCACAGGCCCTAGCCTTCTAAACATTTTTGAACTGTATCGCGCGTTGCTCGTGAAATGTCATTTCACAATTATTTTTTTTTGCCTCGGATGTGTCTTGAATCTGCTTGTGTTGTACATTTTTGGGTAAAGTGTTTTGTAGTAAATACTCGTCGCCAAAATGTTGAAATTAAAAAAAAATGCGGTCACCCGTAAAATAAAAGAAGAGCAGTGCCTGCGTGGTAGTGGTGCAAAACTATCGATAGTACTATTGATAGTATCGATAGTCGCCTGAAATCTGACTATCGATAGTAACAAAAACTATCGATAGTACTATCGATAGTCGACTATCGAAAAACTATCTATAGTACATCGATAGTCGACTATTGAAAAACTATCGATAGTACTATCGATAGTCGACTATCGAAAAACTATCAATAGTACTATCGATAGTCGACTGTCGAAAAGCTATGAATAGTACTATCGATAGTCGACTATCCAAAGACTATCGTTAATCGACTACCGGAAAACTATCAATAGTCGGCTATCGTACACCTATCGATGGTACTGTCGACGATTTACTATCGATAGTTTTGCGACACTAATAGTTTGTGTCGCTCCCTCTTCTCTTTTTATCGCTTTATTAATTTTTTTCAAATGGGACACCAATTAGCCCAGGCACTTACCATCCCAACTTTGGTTCAGCTTTCAGCGATGACGAAGACGGGAGTTTGGGCGAGGAGATTAGAAAGGTAGGCGAGCGGCGGTGCGGCAACTGTGTTCGCTATAGTCCGTTGCAACTCAAGGAGGTAGGGCGGGGGTAAGAAGGGCCGGGGAGGATAAAGCAGACGGAATGCTTGAGAAGAGATGGGGAAACCTCCATCTCTTCTAGCGTTCCGTCTGCTTCCTCCTCCCCGGCCCGTCTTACCCTCGCCCTACCTTCTTGAGTTGTAACGGACTATAGTGATGCAAAACTATCGATGGTACTACTGAAAGTATCGATAGTCGTAAGAAATCTATCGATAGTAAAAAAAAAAAAAAAACTATCATTAGTCGACTATCGAAAAAGTATCGATAGTACTATCGATTCTCGACTATAGAAAAACTATCGATAGTACTATCAATAGTCGACTATCTAAAAACTATTGATAGTACTATCGATAGTCGACTATCGAAAAACTGTCGATAGTACTATCGATAGTCGACTATCGATAGATCTGAGACACTATCGATAGTTTTGGAAAAACTATCGATAGTATCGATAGTCAATTTATCGATAGTTTTGCATCACTACTGCGTGTTCCTGCGGAAAAGACGAGGGCTGTCATATGACGAGGTGGTGACCGGCGGGGCCGGGGGCGCGGGAAGGCCCCGGTAGGAAAGAGGCGCCCGACACGGATGGTGGCTGATGGCGTACTCAGTTATATAATGGTAAACAAACAGGGGGGAACGCAACCCTGACAACACGGGCGCAATGGTGGACAGTGGCGCCATCTAGGTAGTGTGTATAGAACTTGCGAAAAATGTAAATACAACATCTTTCCAATGGTTTCTTTGTTGTGTAGAGCGAAACAAAATTTAAATGCCGTATCTGTATTTATATTTGTGCGTGTTTTTAGAGCTAACGAAAAAAAAAAAAATTAAACACCATATCTGTCTGGTCTTTAGCGTATGGATGCGGCCACGCTCAGTTCCATTTCTTTCCCCACTCTGCTCCGTTCAGCAGAGAGATGACGATAAAATTAGCGAGAGATGATGCGCGCGTAAGAGTTGACACCATCTACCAAGCTGGCGCTAAAATTATCGAGGGGTGTCGCGCGATTACAAATAATGCATGCTAAAAGTTCACGACAGCTAAGCGATTCAGGTGCGCGCCATCTATAAACGGAATCGGCAACTCACACGCACAAAGCCCGGACTTGCAAGGTCACACCCTCAGAGCCAGACGTCGCTCATGTCCTAATAACAAAGACGCTTAGCAACAAAGTTGCGCTTTATCTATGAACGGAGGTGACAACTCATACGCCTCAAGCCATGTGCCCGGATTTAAATTGTGCAGGCGCGAAAGCGAGAATAGAAAAAAATGCTATATTCAGTTCACATACAGAAGTAGCACTCCTGACGTAGCTCGATTCTTCTTCCAGCTTTCGAGCTGTATGGTCGCAAGAATCATGAGCTCCGTAGGAGCGGCTACAGCGGTCCTCGAAGGCCGTGGAACTTCTGTGTTTGGTGCTTCATCGTCATCTACTGAAGACTACAAGGTAGTTTTGCCTTCGATGCCATCCGGGGAAACCTTAGAACTCTGTTGTTTTTCACTGTGACCTGGCCTTACCGTATCGAGAATTTCCGCCAGGAACTGAAGCGGGCCGCCGCCTTGCCCGACATCGTCTCGCTGGGCGCGTTCCAGATGAATCATCTGTGGTTGGCGACACTGCGCACACCAGAAGCAAAATAACGGCTCCTGAACTTCAAGGAGATCAAGGTGAAAGGCCTTCGTTGCCTCGTCATTGATCCTGGTTCCACCAAGATCCGTTTACGCATCCACTGGGTGTCATTCCACGTAGCGGACGACGCGGTTCGGAAGCTTTTCGAGCCGTACGGGAAAGTAAGCGAAGTTGGACGCGAGAAGTGGCGTGTCAGCGGTTTTGAGGGCATTGAATCTACCATCGATTCGTACTCATGACCTTGAAGAAGAACACCACGCCCGACGGGATGCCCCATCAACTTTGTCTTCAAGGTGTGAATACCCTAATTGTCATCCCGGGAAGAGCTCCGGTCTGCTTGCGGTGCAAGCGCTCCGGGCACATTAGGCGTGACTATCGCGTGCCGAAGTGCTCGGGGTGCTGCCGTTTCCTGCACGAGAGAGAAAAATGCGTACGTAGGTACGCTGACGCTACCGGTGGAGCTGGGACGGACGAGCCGTCCCAGTTCATCATGGAGGCGGAGGACGCCGAACGTGCGGCGGGTGCTCTCAAAAGTGACTCCCCACCGGGCATCGAACAACCAAAGCAACCTCCCAGAGCTGACGACAACGGCGGCAAGGAGACGGCAGCAAACGCCCCGATGCCGGAAGGTGCGGCGCCCTCACCTGTGACGACGTCGCCTGAGGACGGCTCTGCCCTCTGCCGACTTCCTGCCGACCGAGAAAGACCACGAAGGCGTCGTCGACAGCATGGACGAGAACACGGACTCCACCAAGCGTGGGCTCGACGAGACGACTCCGACCGACACGACCCCGAACCCGAACGCGTGGTGGGCAGCGAGCAAGCGTGGCAAGTACAAGCAAGTACCGGGCGCCCCCTTGGACGAGAGGCGACGCCACGACAACCAGTAAGGCGGCAACGCCTGGTCTATGAACTCATGCGCAATTTTCAATGGAAGTGTACCATCATAGGCTCATACCCCTTCACTAATTGTATACTCGACCCGGCTATCACGGTCACATCGTTCAATGTTCGAGGTTTCAACATGCGTAAGAAACAATACGACGTACAACGTTTGTTGGAAAGTCAGAAACCCGATTTCTGAGCGATGCAGGAAACCAAAGTGGCCGTGGAAGAGCAGGTTGCGAGCGCACTAAAGCCTTTTTTATCTTCGTGTCAAGTTTGTGTTATACACGCTGTTGGCGTTTCGGGTGGTTGTTTCTTGTTTTTGAAGAGATCGTTTCCCTCGTCTGAGTTATGTCTGACCGTCGACACTGAAGGTCGTTTTATTATGTGTGATTTTTTGTTCAAGTCCATCATTTGCAGAAAAATTCACGCCATATTACTGCTTAAACAAACTACTCATATCTGTTTCGGGAAGTCACGACGTCCGCTTTTTTTGCGTTGCATTGTTTTCTGAATTATGAATGATGACAACAATCTTGCAAAGTGATAATATTGTGTACCGTTAAACTTATTTTGTGTTTCAATAATTGTTTATAGCTGGCATTTCATCTAATAAAACAAGTTTTGAGTTTCAAACGTCGTTCATATGATGGTTCGTCCACGTTAGAAGTCGTGTTTTTTCCGCCGTACTACGATGCGCTCGATCGCCTTGTGCGCAATAAATTTTTTTCCCGAGCCCAATATGTTGTTTGTAGATTGAATTTTAGTTCACTAAACGCGTTTTTCCCAACTAAAACCTGTTTGTACGACGGTAAACATACGCGTGACTCCCTCACTTCCGTACAGTACCGTGGCGTCCGTCAGCCAACGCCCTTCAAGTCAATGGAGGAGCGCTACGGCTTTGTCTTCTAGCCGCTGTTGGCTCGGGGTGGGCGCTCGGCGCTGGCTCTGGCTAATCTCAGCGCTGTTCCAGCGCCATCTAGGGAAACATGCGGACATGGGGGGTCAACCTGTCTCCTCCTTCAACAGAGATTATCTTGAGTAGAGTACAAATACTTAGAAATGTAGTTCAATTACCCTCGAAGACACTTCCGCCCTGCGCAATTTGTGTCGACATCAGGGACACCAGAAATATTTATTCGGAATCAACAGAAGCAAACAAAACTGCAGTGTAATTCTTGGCAGCCCGAGTACAACCAGAAGTATTTCTCGTGCATCTTGCAAGGTGATATTTCTATGAGACTGAAAATCAGATTTTGCACTAGCTTTATGAGTTTTAACTTATAACGCTCAACTGGAACGAATAGTTTCACCTAGTGGTCACGATATCCGGAGTTTACGTTTAACAAGTTCTGAATACACGGAAGAATAAATGAATAACGCGGCACTTGCTGCATTTTCTTTGGGTAAGTGTCCAAGCGCTGCATGAGAGATGACTAAACTTAAAAAAAAGGCATTAGCGGCCACGGAGAAACATTGCTTTCTTTCTCTCTGTTGCCCTTCTCCTTATTTCTTTTCTTCGATACTAAGCTCTAGAAGCGCGTTCTGGAGGGCTAAAATCAATTACATTTGCAAGATACCAAATTAATATCAAATGTAATTGAAACACAGTATCTTGAGGTATTTGAGATGGTATCTTAAAATATTAAGAAAAGCCCCCCCCCCCCCCCCCCCCCCCACGAGAAGATTGCTTGCGGAAACTACAGGGGCTTCCGCGAGCAATCCTAGTCATGCCCTCTTCATAATGAAACATTTTGTTAAAAAAAGTACTTTCACTTTACTTTGAAAGTACACTTTACTTCAAGTACTTACATTGGGCTCAGTGTACTTACAACTTTACTCGAACTACATAACTTCTCATTTACTTTGTACTTTACTTCAAATTTGAGTTACTAGTCCCACTATTGACGAGGCTTAATTGATACGTTGGTTACTCTTTTTAGAGCGCAGCTCTTAGGCACCCGTTTCCGGCTTGAGCGGCGTCGGCGTAACCACGCGGTGCATGATGGGTAAATTTAGCGGAACATTTTCCCCGCTAAATCTAGCTGGGAAAATTTTCCGCTAGATTTAGCGGGGAAAATTTTCCGCTAAATATAGCGGGCAAAATATTCCGCTAGATTTAGCGGGGAAAATTTTCTGCTAAATTTAGCGGGGAAAAGTTTCCGCTTGATTTTGTGGGAAAACTTTTCCGCTAAATCTAGCTGGGAAGATTTTCCGCTAGATTTAGCGGGGGAAATAATCCGCTAAATATAGCGGGGAAAATTTTCCTCTAGATTTAGCGGGAAAAATTTTCCGCTAAATTTAGCGGGGAACATTTTCCGAAAATTGCCCCCTAAAAATTCTAATTGTATAAACAATTGTTCTAAGTTACCAAATGTGTAAGCGAAACACGACCACTGAACACAATAAGTGCATATATATATATATATATATATATTGTGGATTAAACTGACTGACCCCGGGATTAAATTGTGTGGCGCTTGGATTAAATTGTATGGCGCTTGGATTAAATTGAGTGACCCCGGGATTAAATTGGTCGTCGCTTGGATTAAAATGGGGGGTAAGCCTGTAGTTCGGCGCTCTATCCCATTTTGTGCCCCCCCCCCCCCCCCTTTTTCTTTTTGTCTGTCGCTGGCGTTTTATAGGTGCTTTGTCAGAACTTCATCTTGCTATATTCATACAAGACGTTCATGACGACTTTCCAACGCATGAAACTGACAAGGCGCCGCTCGCTCGTCTCTTTAAGCCCAGTGCGCCTCCTATACATAGGTTGCACTGACGTAATTTGGTCCTCCTTTCTGGTGGCCGAACTTCCTCGAGCGTAGCCTTTACTGTGCATATTCTACGAGCAGTACACGAGCGTCGCGAGCGAGCGGAAACGAGTGAGCACAGCTTCATTATACTTCGTTTCACCTTATCTGCGAGCGAAGCGAAACCTAGAAGCACGAGACCAGCTCTTTTTGCGTTTCTGCCCAGCTCGCGCGCTCGAGCAAAGCCTGAAGGCACGGAGCTTTCGTGCTCGCCCTTCCAGCTTTGCCTTAGCTCGCACATAAGGTGAAACGAAGTATAACAGCAGGTTTTGGCCACCAGAAAGGAGAAAGGATATGACGTCACGTGCAACCCATGTATACATCGTGGTGTTTGGCTTTCCCTCATAATCATTCAGCTTGCGGCGGTGCACCCTTTACAGGAGGCGCGAAGTGGGGCGGCCCGTCATGAGGCGTTTATATTGCGACGTTGGAAAAATGACATCGCGAATGCTTCACAGTGGGTTGTTTGGCGGTCCATCACGCACGGGGCAGCTCTGTTTCGAATAACCGAAAATATATTTCTGCATTTATGATCGTTTTTATTTTAATTTGGAAGTGACGGGGGACAGGGGCCTCGTCAAGCTTGTTCGTGCAACCTTTCCTTCTGCCCCCCTCACTCCTCTGAAGTGAAAATAGACTCTTTTGTTATTAAAAGTGGGACACGTGGGGAATTTATTTAAACACCCTTATTTAAGGAAAGTTCCGTTCCCTAAGGAACATGGTCGATATATTTGTTAGTAAAATTTTATCGCTATAAAGGCACACAGCCCTGTTTTGTTAAGTTTTCTTACGCTGTATAAGTCACCGAAACATTCACCGAAACACAAACACCAAAACAAACAACAAGGCTATCTCCTTGAACTGGGTTCCACGCTTAATATGAAACACAGATGTCCTGGCGATTCTCAAAGTAAGCCTACGTAAGTTTTCTCAACGTAAGAAAACAGGGCTGTGTGAACAGTGTGAACCATGCCTTAAGCTTCAATAGACCATTTGCTACATTACCCAAGCATCAAGGAGAATGCAGGGATTGATGTTTCACGCGCCACGCGCGCGCGCCTTCCCCGTATAAAATATTCAAAGTAAACAACCAAAATAAAGCGTTGACTAACGCGCGTGCAAGATGCTATTTGTTTTAAGTATTTGCTTTAGAAAAGTTACAACTGCTGATGCCGGCACGTGTGGCGCGTGGAACACCAATCCCTGCATTCTCCTTGATGCTTGGGTAATATAGCAAAAGGTCTATTGCAGCTTAGCGTTAAGTTTTAGAGCTTAGCTATTAGGCGTCCATTTCCGGGTTTAGCGGCGTCGGCGTGACCGCGCGCGTTGCATTATGGGATGTCAAAGTTTAGCGGGAAAATTTAGCAAAAATTTCCCCGCTCAATATATTGCGGGGAAACTGAACTGGTGTTGAGGTCATGCGACGTCAATTTCCCCACTAAATTTAGCGGGCCAATTTTTGATAAATTTTCTGCTCAATTTAGCGGAAAACGTTCGCTAAATTACCCACTAAATGGGGGGCGAGGAGAACATGAGGAGGGGAGGGCACGGAGGGGGAGGAGGCATACCCTCCCCTCCTTATCCTCAAGAGCTGCGCTCTAATTTCGCATTAGAGCATTTTAAACCTCCCACTTTTTTTACTAATATATCGAGCATAAAACCATAAAAAACTGCAAATTGTTTAGTATCCTCCATACGAAAACAATTTGTAGTAGCGATGAAATAGTAATTTGCAGAATTGCGTTTTATGAAGAACACAGCGGACGCTAACGCCAGCGATTCCGTGCCCATCGTCGTCCCGTTCTTCTTTTGTACCGTTCCTTTTCTATTTGTATTGTTTTCGAAGCTTTCACAGCTGGCCCAGTCTTCTCGAAGTGTATTGGAGTCTTCTCTCTTTCCCCATCTTCTTTTTTCGTTTCCTATGAAGATTTTGGTGCAGGTGTCTGGCAGCGGGTCAACTCTCTTCGACCTTGGCACGTTTCACTTTTCAAGAATAAATTATAATTAAGTAAGAGTGCAGTTTTCGCATTAAATTGCAATTTCTCGACGCATTCTCGGCACTCGATTTGATCAGCTGTCGATAACAAACGCATAGAAACGCGAAAAATGTCGTTTAGCACTTTTTGAGAAGCTTGATTGGAGTCATTGGCTCGTAGCGGTGAAACCGAGTATAGGAACTCGCCGCAAAGGGACGCTTAGCCACGACTATGTTTCATGTACGTCGGCTACCTGCCTATCTTCACATATTTTGATAAACGTTTCGAGAAATAGCATTTTGGAAGGTTTAGTCCTAAAAGGATCACTGAAAAAAAAGTTTGGAAAGTGCGAAATATTTGGCAAGAACGATCAACGCGGAAAGATTAAAAAGTGAGAAATCAGCATTGCTGATCGTGATGGGGCTCGGTGAGAAAGTCGGCGAGATCGAAGGCGCTTCGATTGGCCAGTGCTACTCCGAGTTAGGTAAGCGCCAAAACCAAGCGCGGCACTGACCAATTGCGGCGGTAGGCGATCTCGCAGACTTACTCACGGAGTGCCACACTTATCTGTGCTACGAAGGAAAATTGGAATTAGGCAAAAAAAAAAAAAAAAAGAGGGAGGAAGCGATGAAACAAAACAGTTGTCTAAATTTCCCTATTCCTGCCTCATAAGAAGTTGATATTTCTACGAGGCGGCCTTCAACGAATGCTTGATGAGTGAAAATAATTGACACGACTCGCAGTATAGAACTCAAAATAAAAGGAACTGTTTATTGAAGCAATTCGAGCTATGCAGCATAGTCGAGAGCGTGTAAAAAAAGGAAAGGTACACATAAACAGGTGTGCACAATCTCGCTCACAGCGCATATATAAGAATGCGGCTGCCGCCGCGACGCTTTTCGGGATAAAAACAACTCGCACAAAACAAGCTCGTAAGCACCACTTGTGACGCGTGCAAACGGAGAGCCTAGAGCGAGAGTTTGCGCAACGAGCAACGCTTTATAAAACGAAGACCTTCAGCAATGCATGCTGCCGAGTTGCGTTTTGTACGCATGCCAAATGTAATGCAGGTCGAGCCAAAAGCCACGGTAGAAAAATTAAAAAAAAAAGCGAAAAAGGAAACTCAACTGGTGGGTCTCATGGGCCAAACAGAGCAAAATGTCAAGCTCGTTTCACTTTATCTCAGTGAGCGCGCTCACTCAGATGTTTAATGCGCAAGCGCGCCCATGAATATACCTCCTTTTTTTGTTTATGTAATATCACGGAATCGTGGATTGCCGGGCCGATCGGCGTCGTATTGGTCGACGTTACCGTAATTCGAGTATATAAACAAAAAATGAAGAGCTGTATACGTTCTCACTAGGACAGACCATACAAAATGGTTTTCCTTGCTGCTGATTGTGCCGTAAGCAAAAGCTACCGAGGATTGTTTAGCAAGTGACTGACACGACTAGATCGCCAAGACCCCCATCACTGCGAACGCTCAAAATCGAGTTTTACCGAGTCGTCGTTTGGCGGGTCGCTGCAATATTGGTAGGTGTAGCGCCTTTACAGGGAGTTTCGCGAAGACATCGATAACTACTTGCTAAAACTTGAAAAACCATATATTAAAAATAAAATCTCCAATGACGGCGGCGCACTGATTTCAGTCATAACGGTAGTTCGCTGAACGGCTCGGTAAACCTTTTCTCGAGCCATACGCACATTACCGAGGCTTTGTGTACTCCGAGCAGCTCGGACTGCAGGAGGTCTGCGCTTGCGCAGTGCGAAGTCTGTTTGGGGCACCCAAATCGTTGAGGCCCCGTATTCTAAAACTCTCTATTATGTCGACGTGCCTTTGGGGCAGATCCCACTCTGTATCGGGTTTCCCTTCGTGACGTCGTCGCGCTCAGCGCCATCTTATCGGGCGTCGACGACAGGCCGTAGCCTGGCCTCGAAGGTTCCTCCGAAGAGCTCAGGCTATATTGACGGTGGATCCCCGATAGGTGGGGATCTTGTGCACGATGGCGGCGGGGGTGTACGGGAGGTCCGGCTCCTGGCTGTCCCAGTGCAGGTCCCGCTCGATGCGCGGCAGCTTTCCGTACATATCGTCGACGGTCAGGTACGAGACCTGCATGTGCCGGTCGATGAGCCAGTTAGTCTCGAAGTCGTCGTCGTCCTCGCCGAACGGGTTAATCAGCTGCTCGGCGACCTGCACGACAATGCTCGGTTCAGTTGGGCTGCAGGTCCACTGGAAACTCTATCATATTCCTAACGAGCGCGTTGGTAAAGTACTAGATAACAGAAAGAATAAAACACAGAAAGAACTAAACACCTCCAGCTTCGAGTCTTCCCTTGGCACTCGGTCTTTCTCAGAATGACTGATTTGGTGTTGTTCTATGACGCTCAGCAAGTTTATAATTGGAGACATCCTCACTAATTAAAAAGAACCAACAAAGTTCTGCTCATTGACCGACTTATCGTGACGATTAGCCCCCTATAGTACGTCCCCCTGGCCGTCATAACACACCCGCACAGATCGCGTTAATGTAGCTTTACGGCATAAAAAAGAAAAATCCGTGAAGCTTAAACAACATCCTGTATATTAGATAACTTGCATCCAATCTGTAGTATATGCACGCACTACTTTGATGTTTACAAATCCGTAGAATATAGGGTGTACAGATGATGCAATGTTGGTCCGGGTCATATTTTTATTTACGTAAAAATAGATACGTTAAAGTCACGTTCTTGGCAGGAGCGTTCGGCTATATGCGAACGCCGTAGCTAAGTTTCTTCCGGAGATAAAAAAATTCGAAGCTTGAAGCGTGGAGATTGCCAAGGTTTCGCTGTGGTACTTTGCACAGCCGTCAATCTCACACCGAAGCATGCACGCAATAATTTTTCTACATATTTTATGAAAGATTTACGACATGTAAATAGAATAGTAACAATTACAATAAAAACTCGTATGCAAAAAAAAAAAACAAAAAAAATTACGAAGCACTTTAAATCAACACGTTCTATAGGCACATTTACAAATTATTCACCAACGATCTACTTCATATAAAACGACGCAAAATATTGCCGCGCACGTCACGGAGCGACCGCATGCGTGACCGAATGATTAGCATGCTTAGCTTTCGCGCGGAGGCCCCAGGTTCGATTCCTGAGAGTGGACGCTGCTTTTATTTATTCTTTTAATTTAGTATTCTCGTAAGCTCGAGAACTTTGTGGTCTGATCGAGGTAAGAATGTTGTACGCGCCCACCGTTGTACGCCGAATATTACAGAAACCCACGCGGGGGTTACAAAAGGTGCTCCGCGCTTGGCAGGAGTGCCCTTGAGGCTTATACCGGCTCGCTATTGTATTAAAAAAAAAATGTTTGTTCTATCAATAAAGCTATGTTCTATGTTATATAGTCCGCAGTCAGTCTCTGCGCTCTAAAGCTCGAACCTGCTGGTACGCCGACTTCGACGCCCGCGACGCTCTGTAGTTATCTTGTTTTATTTTTGGTTTGGCATAAGTTCGCCACATTGACGTTTCAGTTTCCTCATTTATTCTTCGTGTCGTCATCTCGTCATTCGTGACAATAAATCGGTGACCATCTATAAATGCATTTTACGAATATATGAGAAAAATATGCCTACTCATTATTGTAGTTTTGTTAATAATTCAGAAACGCAATTCATTTCTCTTAATGAGGAAAAATTGCACGGCAATATTTAAAAAAAAGAAGAGAAAGCTCAGCTTTTTTAAAATTATTTTTAACCGTTTACAGTGACGAACTAACTTGTGACGACAAAACAATGCGTAACGTATGACCTGCTTAAGAGAAAAACGACAAACCCTCATGTCTTCCTTATAAAGGCTATGCCGCACGACGTCGATTCAAAGGAGACCTTCTTTATAGCAGACAAAGGCTGTACAGTGGTGCAGCTATCCCGTAGTAGACTATAGAAAGTCACACTGTCCCTAGCTTAGTTTTATATTTGTGTTTTCTTCCCCTACACCCTGTTTACAAACACGCCCGCACTTGCTCCCACCATACTGTGCGTGCGCAGTAAGCAGATCCGCGTCATGTGTTATACGACGCCGGCGAATACGCCATTTCGTGAGCAGCGTTGCCGCAGCCGCGTGACGTCACAGCCCCGTGATGCGCCAACGCGATGTTTCCAAAGAACCCCTCGTGTGCCCAGTCAGGGTTTTGGCACAGCGCATGCGCCGTTCCTACCAATCGCGTTCGTGTGTCCAGAGACGCGCTTACCTTGAGCCAGCCCATAAAAAAGATGAATTGGAGGAAGGTGAAAAAGGGGAAGAAGACGTCCAACTCGTGTCCCGGATACCGCATGGCCGGGTCCAGGCTCTGCCGCGCCACCAGGCACGTCACGAAGAACAGATGCGTCGTTAGGGTCACCACCTGCAGTGGTTAACCACATGCCACTCTAAGCAGGCACGTATCCAGGGGGGAGGCCCATGGGGCCCGGGCCCCCCCCCCCGAAATCTTCCATTTTGCTGGGACCTCCTCTCCCCCCTCACCCTCATACAGCATTTTTTCATGGGCGGGCCCCCCCCCCCCGAAACAAAATCCTGGCTATGTGCCTGACTCTAAGGTAATGTGGCGTCTACTCTGATGTATGTATGTATGTTACTGGCTATACCTTTTCGTAACGGGCCACCTAGCCTAAGCCTAAAAAGACAAACATCAACGGGCTGAGGTGGGGGTTGCCAGTGAAAGCACACCTGGGGCCCTGTGCTTCGCTCGCCTTTAAGCTGAGATTACGGTGGAAGCCACGTGCCCGCTGGACCAATCACCCGCTTTTTTTTTATCACCTGACCCGGCTGTTCGCGAGTGGGTATGGCCGGGAGCATGGTTAAGTGGTGAAAGAGGTATATGACTGGTTCAACGATGACGTAGCTTCCATTGCAGGCTCAGCTTACGGGTGAGCGGAGGATACACTAGACACCAGGCGAAAAAGTCGGCGAGAAATCCGGTGGCCGTGATTGGCCAACGCCGCACTTGACCTTGACGCCGGCAAATCATAGCCGCCGGATTTCTCGCAGACTTTTTCGCCGAATGTCCAGATTAGGGCCCCTGGTGGAGATCTATGCGTGCGTATTAGCATGATGCTATAGATATTCCTATTGATACGAGACTTTGTTATGGCGGGATATCCTCCGTTCACTCCTCAGCTAACGGTGGATGCTACATGATCGTTGGACCAGTAATACGTCGATTTTTCGCCACGTAATTACGCGCAGAAGCACGTAACCCCCACCGTGCTTTCATGTGGCCATCGCTTGCTCTCGGCGGCCGAGAGTGGTCCTACGATTCATGCCTCATGTGTCCTTATTACCATGCTACTACCGGTAAGCTGGCAGCAGCGCTACAACGGCCGAGACCAGTTAATTCGTTGAAAATTGGGTCCCAAATCAAACGGAGCAGGCCAAATATTTTAAGAGATATAAGGGGTCGTGTTCATATTTACATCTGAACAATACCTCTACAGACAGGGATAAAATGCCCTGTCTGCCCATTTTTGTTCGTCTTTTCTTCCTTATATGTGGGAAGAAAATGTGAGAGAGAGAGAGAGAGAGAGAGAGATAGAGACAGAAATGAGACAGCGCAGAGGCAACATTGCCTAGCAGACAAGGCCGAAGTGCTGACATTTTTGCGTCACAAGCGAAGGCCAACGCTGGACACACACTGGAAACGAGTGCTGCGTCAGCGCTCGGCTTCGAGTCAAGTTTGAGCCCAACCTTGACGCAATCGTCGTGTCCAATGAGTGACCAGCGTTGGCCTTCGCTGATGACATCTCTATCAGCACAACGGCTCTGTTATCTAGGAGGTGTTGCGGATGGCGCCAGAGCGCTGCGCTCTGGCGCACGATTTGTAGGTAGACGAAAAGCTAGCTGCCTTTGTCTATTTACTGTTGAAACACGTGCAAACGCCGAACGGCAGACGCGGGCTTTGGCCGTTCGAACGCGTTCGAAGAGTAAGTAGAGACAAAGGCAGTTAGCTTTGCATTTACTCTCCAATCATTCTAACCAGAACCAACACCTTCTAGATAACAAAACCGTAGTGCTAACAGAGATGTCGCCATCAGCGAAGGCCAACGCTGGCCACAGATTGGACTAGGCGATTGCGTAGGCGTTCGTCTCAAACTTCACTCGAAGACGAGCGCTGAAGCAGCACTCGTTTCCCATCTGCGTCCAGCGTTTGCCTTCGCTGGTGACGCAAAAATGTCAGCACTACGGCCTTGTCTTCTAGGCGGTGCTGCTGGAGCTCGGTGTCCTGCCGTCCCCGCGCGCTCTCCTCTTCCTCGGTTTCTACCCGCATAGCCATGAAGTGCAAGTATAGCGCTGCTTCCAGCATACCAATTATGCTGCGCTTTATGGGAATCAATTGCGGGGCTTTGGCCTGTGCGATAATCACACCTTCCCTTCTAGCCCACCGTAGCTTTGCTCGGTCAACACGCGCGGTTCAGTGCAACATACCTTATCGTAGATTCCGTTTTCTGTCTAGACTGCTCGTATCTTTCCAAATTTACATGTGAGGCAGTTCCAATTAATTGCCATGAGACCATGGCTCCAAACTTAAAAGAAAAAAAACAAAAAATTAATCGACCTTGTAACGCCAAATTAGAGCGCAGCTCTTGAGGAGGAGGAGGAGGCAAGGGTACTGAGGGGAGGGCACGGTACCCCTCTTCCCTCCTCATCATTTTCCCTGCTTTTCCTCCCCTCATCCTTCAAGCTCCTCCCCTCATTCCTCCTGTAGTTCCCCCTCCTTCCCTCCTCCTCCTCCCCGCGCGGTGCATCATGGAAAATGTTCCATAATGCCCCGCGCGGGACCCTCGTGACGTCGCGAAAGTCCCGCGCGGTGCATTATGGGACATTTCCCATAATGCACCGCGTGGTTACGCCGACGGCAACGGCGACGCCGCTCGAGCCGGAAACGGGCGCCTAAGAGCTGCGCTCTAAAACAGCAACATTCGTGTTCTGTTTTTTGTAGTTCCGACTCTTTCGTAGGCAAAGAACTGGCTTTCTTTAAAGGGACACTGATACACCCCAAAATTTTTTTTCCTTTTTTGTCAGGAGATTTAGTATGGTGTCGGAATACTACCCAATTAATATTTTGCTACAGAGTCACGTATTTTCTTAATAAAGCCAAAAAAACGCAACTGCGCGAAACCGAAACCGAGAAGTGGAGAGGATAGCGTGAGTGGCGGAAGTCACGTGGCTACACCCGACCGTGCGGGTTTCTTTTTTTTTTTTTTTCCTCTTTCCGCACGTAGCAGACGAAATGCGTTCGTTCGCCGTGGGATTCATTTGCAGTTATGTTTGTTCCGCTCGCTGTTCTGTACTTCAAGATGAAATGTTTTGTACATTCAAGTGTTGGCAATTAGTAGTGAGTGCCCGAGTGCCGTGGTGAATTCCCGCGATCAGCTCCGAAAAGAATACTCCCAAGATGTTGCGTGAAGAGCTGCCTCACATGTCCTGCATCTGAAAGTGGCATTGTGTGGCAGAGTGCACAAGTTTCCGAAAGATCAACGGGTCGGGATCAATGGCTGGCTGCAATTCCTGTAGAACCATCACGCGAAGCTCGGAAAGCGGACGCTATCCGATTCATATGCTCCTTGCATTTTGTGGAAAGTGATATTACATTGATTTCGCAGGTGTCAAAAATGGAATCCATACCATTTAGTTCAGCGACGTATCGTCCACAACATTTTTCTTTTCTGTGATATTTGTAAAAAAAGAAATGTAAACATCGCAGAATGCTTGACAAAAAATAAATAAATAAAAGGTACACCCACACCAGGAATCGAACCCGTGCCCTCAGCGTGTGAAGCGGACGTCTTTCCTGAGCTACTGAAGGAACTCTATCATGCGTAGGTATGCAGCGGGTAGGCTGTAGATCGCAAGTTTGCACTCCCGGCTTGAAGTCGGGCAGCACCCCGCATAGGGCACATTCGCACCTCGTAAAGTAACCGTACGCATCCGTATTAAAGTCGAAATACACACTTCGTGCTTGGCGTTTGAGCGAGCGATGTCTTCAGCCAGGAGAAAGGACGACGGCTTGGCGACGTCTTCGTGCAATCGGCTTGCTGGTCGGGCGTGTCGTACGGGATGAATATCAGTTCTTTTGATCGGTCCGAAATTTCTCTTTCGAAGAAAGACAGAATTCGCCAGTACCGTGAACGACAGTTCTGAAGTAGAGGTCCAACGCCCGTCGTCCGCTGCCATCCGCTAGTGCTAGTCCCACGATACGCGAAACGACGCCATGTTGAAAATTATGCAGTGAACGCACAGAAAGTTTCCGGTTGTCTGTGCTACCTTTTTTTTTCAATCAACGTATTTGCAGCTTTTTTGAAGCCACAAAAAATGGGTTTTATATTTTTTTCTATTTTTTAATATTGACTGTGTGCCTTCAATGACCTACGACTTTTGATTAAATTTGGTGGTCACATCGATACCTCAGAAAACGGCTCGTGACCACGGAAAAGAGAGTGAGCGAGACTCGAACCGGCCAGTTCTTGATCGGCGGTTTTGGGGTAGAAAGAAACCGAATTTCGAGCAGCAAATTCTGTTCTTGGTAGTTGGGCTCTCGTATGTCACGTATAACTAAAAACCTCGGCGAGCATAAATACCCTGTCAGTGTCCCTTTAAATGAGAAGCTGTCCTCTCAAATACCGATTCTTGCTGCTTTTCCCTCACCGCTTCGACTGACAGAAATTATATATAAATAGGCTTTCAACGTTCCATTTTACACGATCGAGTTATTCCATATCAATTCTGAATACGCATTTCAGCTGTCCTATGGATTTACGAAAACACTTGGAGAACGCTTTGTTATCAGAGAATCTGATTAAGGAAGCGGAGATAAGATGTCTTAAACGTATGCACTGGAAGAAAGGCATGACCATGGTCAATATACATAAAGATGATACATTAGAGACGTCCGATTAGTGGACCCAATCGGAATAGTGCTGCATCATTCATACCCTTCACAGCACAAGGGCAAGCCAATGCCAAGGCATATCTTTTTGGAGTGTTGGAGGTGGATGACGCAGCGCTACTCGATTTGAAGCAACATTCGCACACCCCTACGATACACCGGAACTGGAGACAAACATAATTAAAGAGTAAAAGAGACATGCGATTCTGACCTGTGTGTAAACCAACGGAACGGTGACCCAGTCGTAGCACCAGAGCAGGCTGCACTTGTCGCGGAAGCTGTTCAACTCCTCGAGCACATGCTTCACCGGAGGGCCGGGTGGCAGCCTGCCCTGCTGCACGGCCATGTTCACCAGGTTGACGAACCACACGCAGGGTAACCAGTGCCGGTTCGCCTTGTTGGGCATGGCCTCGTACAACACCCGCTCGTCCGTTGTCATGAAGCCGGCCTCGACCAAATGCTGGGTACTCGGGAAGCGCTTCTTGACTGCACCGCTGACCGCTTGCAGTACGAGCACCAACCCCAGATTGGCGTAGCGCATCATGGTGCGACGCAAGAGTCTACCGTGGTCGTCGCCCCCGGCCACGTAGGCCAGCACAACGTAGGCCAACTTGTCCGGCCACGGAATGCTGGTGAACTGGTCCCACCAGCGACCGGCAATGAACGTCACGTAGAACCCTAACACGAAGGACAGCGGGATGTGCTCCAGGGCGCGGTCGCTGTACAGCGCCAGCTGTTCGAAGAGTCTCCGCTGCGATTTGTCCATGATCATCCGGTACCATACCGCGATGGCCGTGAAGGCCGCGCCGTAGACCAGTAGCTCTTTGTAGATGAGCTTGTAGACGGAACCGCGCCATCGGATTACCAGCTTCCAGAAGCCCAGGAGCGTACTCGTGGACACGTCCGCCTGGTACGCGATCGTCATGGCCCGGGAGGACGGGATATGGCTGGCGTCCGCCGAGGGCCTCGGCCGGTGCTGCTTTCGGCACCCGGGAAGAAGCCGCAGCCGACGTGCGATGCCGCTGAGGTGCACGCGCGGGCAGCTCGGTGCAAAAGCTCACTTTGATCTACAAGCCGAGCTGCCGGGCGGCATGGCTTATCGCTCAGGAGCCACGTGGAGAGCTAAAGCCTCGACACACGCAGATTCTTGGCGCGTGGCTATGACGAAAGAGAAAGAGAGGGAGATAGACAAACCTTTATTCTGGCTATGACGAGGTGTTTGTTAGTGCTGACTACTGGTGCCGCTTGTTTGACTTCAATACTTGTGTTGTTGTTTTCTTCTTAGGATTGAAGGAGGGGACAGATTAAATGCGCCCGATAGCATTTTGTCAAATGTTTCATGTCTACCGTTCACCTGCGTCATCTGAAATAATAAATCACTCTATGACGTCGAGATAGTTGCTTCTTGGTAGTTATACCCGATTCCTGAATATATTCTTCAGAATGTAGTCTATGAAAAAAAGTGCAGTGGCTTAGCTCGGCTATGCCAGGATATACGTAGCGTGAGCTTAGGTTCAGCTGGTTATTCTTAGCTTTCCTGGTTGTCTAGGATTAGCTTATCGTGCTTTCTGCTGCTTCAATGACACACACAATGTATACGCATTATGTGACTATTTCGGGATCCGATGAGTTAAGCTTCTCCGCTCTTCTGCGCCGCTGAGCAGCAATTTTGCTCTCCTATCTCCATGGCTATACCACACTGGCAAACGCCCCGCTATATGAATACCCGCACTGATACCTCTGCGCATGCGCACAAAATGAGAGGCGCTATCAAGCGGCTCCGGTGCAGCGTCAGACTTGGCTACTGCGCAACGGAGGCGCACAGCTGGGCACGCGGCGGCGCCAGTGCGTCTGCCGCGGCTATGACTTCACTCCTCTGGAATGCGCAGACCGCCGAGGCGCGCGCGGCGGCGGCGGAGTGCGCGGCGGCGGCGGCGGAGTGCGCGGCGGCGGCGGCGGAGCGCGCGGCGGCTCCGGCGCGCCATCTGTGCAGCCGCCTCGGTGGCTCCGAGGCGACAGCGCTGGCCTACGGATCCCCATGTGGCGGGTTTGAATCCCGGTCGAGGTGCCCTCAATCTGACGGAGGCTTATTGCGAATGAGGTGTTGTGTAACCGAGCTTTCGGTTGCACGTCAAAAGATCCCAGGTGGTCCAAATTAATCCTCAGTCCTCCGCTGGGGCGTCCCAGATGCCCGTCGTTGGTTTGGCACGTAAATCCCCCAAATTTGACATTTTTGCGCCAGCTGTGCGCCGTGTAACTTCACTGCTCCTCGCGCATGCGCAGCACGGCTCTCCAGGGGCCACGCAGAGCTGCTCAACCTCGGCCAGTGTAGCTCACGCTACAAGATCTGAAGAAGCAGTAATGAGATAAAAAAAAAGAAACCAATACTAGCGTTGTAGACCAGTGCTGCGGAGTTGCCAGTCCGAAGTTGGAATGATTCCGGAATAATTCGGCATCAACTTTTATGTGCTACGTTGTCAAGGCTACGTGCAGCTCCCACAGTGCTGTAGCCCCGCACTGCTGCGAGAGTGCACGCACGTGACTTCCTCTTGCAATCGCACGCGCCCGCGCAAGCTGCAGCACCGTCGAAGATACGTTAGCCTTGAAAATGTAGCACAATGTAGCGATGTTTGACAGTTGACTCTCCTACGGTCTGCTGGCGCAACGGTATCGCACGGTCAAAGTGATTCTCGTAACAGCATTATTGCACTTAATGACGACTTGATTGTCTGCCCGGCTCATGCTCCTTCGACGATGAAAGTGGCGCCCGCAGTGAAGCAACCGGAGACTGAATAGTTGTAGAAAGAGAAAATGTCGTTCCCGCTCGTCACTCAATGGGCAAATTTCGCTACAGTGAGTTTCAGGAACGCACAAGAATATTGATTATTTTTTAGGTTCATTGTGAATATGTAATGAAGGTCGTACGGCCCTTGAATGGCCCCTAAGAGCGCTTGGGATTTTTAATAAAATTGAAAAATATGACAATTTTGACATTTTAGAGCGCATTCTAAGCAATTTAGAAATTTAAATTAGTTAGATGACAAAAATGACAAGACAAATGGTAGTACGTACTAGAGGTGTCTAATATCTTATCCTGACGGAAAGCCTAAAAGTCTTGGTTTTGCGTATTTGTGTAAATAAATTTGTCAGGGCCGTTTTCGCTCGATTTATTTTCACATGGTTCAACGAGATGGCGACACCAGCACGAAATGCCTAAAGCCCCGTTTTACAAATGCCTAACAAATGCCCCAGGCCAGAGCATTTGTTGTCTCTGTTGCGCGCGGCAACTCGCGGCACGTGTCCTTTGCTTGACACCACCGAGATCAGTTTTTGCCATTTCGCCGGTAAATGGCGAATGGTCTGTGAAAAAAGTAATATCTGCTGCTTCACACACACAAAAAACAAAAACAAAAAAACAACAAGACAAATGAGAGGCAAGAGGCAACACATGTATGCCACGGCAACGTGCCGCCGCGCGCCGAGCTTTCACTTTCAATGTTAGAATGACCGCGGCCGATGCCACGACCATATGCAACCAGCAAAGTGGAAAGTTGGGCCAGTTGGTTCATGGTTCTTTGCAACCATATGCAACCAATCTATCTGTAAGAACGTGCCACGTAACTTCGCGTTCCGCGAGTAACTAGGTGACGCCGAAGTGTCACACGCCCTCAGTAAAGCCCCTTGATGCGTTTGCTTGTCTTGCAAGCGGCATCAAATCGTCAAATGCGCCAATGTATGAGCCCGCATGCCTTGTGCGACACTTGGAAGCAAATGGCAGTGCAGCACTAAAATGAACGGCAATGGAGCGGCCAAAGAGTATACGGTCTGTTTGCAAAAACAAAACATAAAACTTCCAGCCTTTCACTCTGGTGAAGAAGTCTAGCGCAGCTGTACTATGGCGGGAGTGAAGTAATGGCCGGCCGCGAGTCGGCAAGCCAGGGTGGAAAGGCTCGAAAGGTTGCCGCCGTCGCTCATGGATAGCGGCAGCTCAGCTGTGCAGAGTTTGGTGTCATCATTTGTTTGCTGATGGACACGATTCTGGGGAAACTAGCCCTTAACAACTCCGCTATAAAAAAGTGATTTTGATGTTTGCCGTCAGTGGCGAGCCTCTTACAGATCACGTGATCAATCTCTCCAGTGCCACCAAGCGCTTTGTGCGACCACCGTTCGGTTTAGTAGAATCGGTGGCCTGGGGACGTGCTTTGTGTCTATGCGTCTGATAACGTCAGCTTACGCTGCTTTGGCTGCGGTAACACACTGTAGCTGTCAAGAGCCATTTTTCACGCTAAGCAATTAGAGAAATAGTATGGAACTGTTAAGCTCGGTTCCAGGGGTGGGGATGGGCCCCGTGTCCCCATACCTGGAAGTTAAAGGTGCTCATTCCGCAAACCCTGTTGTAACTTGTAGACACGTCCTGTAAGGCTCGCAATGGCAGGCATGCCTGCCAATGAGAGCTTCACACTGCTTCGGTATGTACGCATATATACTAGAGGTGTCTGGGATACAAAGTTACAATCACACTTAAGCAGTCCGCATGTATTTCACGTCACTTAAAACTGCCGAATGATTATTGATGGTCTCATAAAAGAAAATGAAAGGGTCGTGTTCTTAATTTCATAATTTACTGGTATCACCGGACGGTGTAATAAAGGTGTTAATCTCTCTCTCTCTCTTCGTTGAAAAAGGAATTGAATACTGTTTTTCTTGTTTCTAAGAAAAAACAAAGAACTTTGTTCCTAGAGTCTTCACTAGTTCTACATTAAATGGGCAAAAGAAGCACGCTTTTTGGTATATTCTGTTATTCAATTAGATTAAAAATCACGACTTCCAAGATTGAAATCATTTCTGCATGTCCGCGAGGTGTTTAGAACTCAGTAATAACTTTTAATTAGGTGGAGTTCCTGCTTATATTAGAGCGCAGCTCTTAGGCGCCCGTTTCCGGCTTGAGCGGCGTCGGCGTCGCCGTTGGCGTCGGTGTAACGGCGCGGTGCATTATGGGTAAATTACCCCGCTAAATTTAGCGGAAAATTTTCCCCGCTAAATTTAGCGGAAAACTTTCCCCGCTATATTTAGCGGAAAAATTTCCCCGCTAACTCTAGCAGAAATATTTCCCCGCTAGATCCAGCGGAAAAAATTTCCCCGCTAAATTTAGCGGAAAACTTTTTCCGCTAAATTTAGCGGAACATTTTCCCCTAAATGGGAGGCGAGCAGGAGAGGAGGAGGGGCGCCTCCTCTCCGTACCTTCCCCTCCTCCTCCTCAAGAGCTGCGCTCTAATTCGGCGTTACAGAGAGTTGTAAACGGCTTTCATTTTTTTTTTTCTCGTGGTTTTACATTTTTTAAGTGCCGTGGTTCTCAAATGGGGGTCCACGGACCCTTTGGGGTCCGCGAAGGCATTATAAGGGCCCGCGAAGTCCTGACCCATCAGTCAAGCCCCAATTTTCGTGTGAAGTTTTCTCGTGTGAATGTCAATGAGAGAAGTCTACTTCACACAGCCCTTAGTTATATCCACTTATTAAATCTTTATCATAATTAACCTATACCTTTCCCTTCCCGTCACCACGAACGGGGTCCTCCATCATCTCCGCCCATTCACAAGGGGTCTGCGAAACACCAATGGTTGAGAACCACTGCCTTAGTGTATTAGATCGCGGATTTTACCTTGCCGAAATATCGTGCACAATGAAACCATGATGGAGTCTAAAACAGAAAACGCGTTTTCTATTGGGGGATATTTTTATTCTTTCTTAGCAGTGGTGGGTAAAGTACATCTAAAAAGTGCTTGAAGTAAAGTGTAACTCCTAGGATGTTTGAAATGTTTTTCCTTCCGCCGTCAAGGTGCTTTCCGATAGCTTGTTTATATTTTCTTTCTTCTAACCCCCCCCCCCCCCCCAAAAAAAAAAAAAAAAAAAAGCTTAGTACAACGGCGGTTTAAATCAGTCCACAATCCGAAAGGCGGAACCCGTAATTTCTTTTTTTTTTTTTTTTTTTAGAATAGGTGACGTTATCGGTGACTTGTTTCGGCTTCCGCTGACCGGGTTGGGCATGGCTCGCACGTGACGTCAGTCCGCCCCTCTTTTTGGTGGTCAGAAGCGGCTCATTAACGTTTGGGAGCACGCGTCTTTTCCCCCATTATGTCTGACCAAGTGACGTCATGTGTAACGCACTGGAAGCTACGAGCGCGTTGGACCAGTCATACGTCGACCCTTCGCAACGTGATCACCGTATAGTAGGCGCGAGGATGCCGACGGCGTCGCGCTCATAACGCCGGCCGGAGCCCCCATTTTCTAACTGTGCCAGTCTCGTCTAGCCAACTTCTCGCGCGTCACGAATCCTCCTTGGAGGAACGCAAAGATGATCTGCGTACGCACGCAATCTCAGGAAAATAGCGTACGCTAAAATAGCTCCCGCAAAGCGCAAAAACGCGGCGCAGATTCTTCGGCCCGTGGGTTCTCTACATGCATCGTTCAGGTAAAGCGGAAAAACCTTTTTTACGTGTTGTATTTTAAAGGGGCCCTGCAAGGACTTGTTTACTGGTTTTTAATTTGCACCGAACCTGAGCGCACTGAACGTAGTAACTTAATGAACCGTTTCTTTTCTTGAATTTCGCTTTATTTTAAAAGTTATAGGCAAATTAAGATTACAAAAACAAGCAAAAAATAACTTCCTTCATGACGTCCAAATTGGTTGCTTGGGTGGCCGTGAACTAGAGGAGGTGTAGTGAGCTCAGCGAGCGCTCACGACTGCCGCACTCCGTGTCGACGGCGCGAGAGGGCGCCACTAAAGCATGTTCTGGATAGGCTGTATGCAGCGGGCAGCCAGAGCGGCTCTCATTGCATTTGCTGCGCGATTAAACACTAATTCGGCATGACACTTCATTGGCCACAAATGACAGCAAACACGGGGTAAAGATCAGTTCAGAATGGGAGCCACTTCGCGCTGCCATACCGCGAAAAGGCCAAACCGCAAGACAAAGCTGCTCGCCGAAGGCCTTCGGAACGCTCGGAGCCAGTCGGATCCTCCAGTCGATATGACCGCAGCGCCGCCGCGTACATGGGACCTTTCCGTGTCGGCGCCTGATCCCACACTCCTTTCTGGTATGCGCCGACTTTTCCACCGCTCGGTTACTGTGTACTACACCATAGCTCGGTGGCGGGTATGTCGACGGGTCATTTCTTGTTTCCATACTTTATAAACTGCATTTGTTTCTTTTCTGATCTAAAATAGTGAACAAAACTACTTTTATAAATAATTGAAACGGTTCGCGCCACTTATAGTTTGTACTTCGACTAAAAAGAAGCTTTTAGCGGCTCTGACCAGTAGTAAGCCCAGGACCAAAGATTCACATATCGCGCGCTTTCGTTACCGCGAGTCGCCCCCGTCGGTGGAGGAGGTTTCCGCGTCGTCCGGTTCAAATATGATGCGCTGATATTTAGTTACTCTCTCCATGCACGCTGGCTTGCACGAACCCCAAGAGACGTGGAAACCGCAAAAAGGGTAGACGCTTAAACATGATTGCAGGGCCCCTTTAAAGGGATGCTGAACCGAAATATGGATTCCACAAAACACGCGGCAAAAGCGTGCAACGGGATGCTACAAACACCAAAACATCACTCATATAGCGATATCTCAAACGGATGACCGTATTTTTCAAGAAAAGGAGGCGCATTTGATAGGTTTGTTGACGTCATGTTCCTCCGAGAAGGAGAGGGAACGGCCTCGCGTCTTCTCCGCCTCGCCGCCTTGAGGGAACGAAACGAAGAGAGGAGGAAACTAGGTACCTTGACGTCACGCGCCTCGTCGGCCTTGTTCAATCTCGACCTCTTTTTCTCAAAATACGGCCGTCCATTCGAGATATCGTCTTACGAGTGGTGTTGTAGGGATTGTAGCGTCCCGCCTACATCTCCTGCATTGTTTTTTCTGAAATCCAAATTTCGGTTCACCATCCCTTTAAAGGGGCCCACCAACAATTTTTTGACTGGTTTGAAGTTCGCGCTGAAACGGAGCTCCATGAAAGCAGGAACACCGAGGAAAAAAAATATGACAGAAATTCGCAATATTTTGTGAGTTATTAGCAAATTAAATATTGCAGAAAACAACTTTAAATAAGCAAAACATTGCGCTTCATGACGTAAAATGAAACAGTTTAGCGATTGGAGCAAAGCGAGTTTGGTTGATAGCCCGTCGGCCCGGTCGGCCATTAGGCCTCGCTGCAACCATCGTAGCTTTGGAATCTGGTTGCCATCATCGATGAATTTACCGGGCTTATCGGATTTTGAGCAGCGAATTCTTAAAAAGGAGTGCGGAGCTGGGCGTCGCGCCGTACGAGGGCACACCACGCAAGCGCCGCGACGAGTCCGCTTCGACAGCCGCGGAAGCCTCGTCTCCCGCAACTCCACCTCGGCGAGTAGGAGGTACTCCGCCGCTGGGAGGCGCGCATGAGCGACGAGGCGACGAGGCGTTGTTTTCGCCCTTTTTGAACTTTAATTTGCAACTTTATTAGCTCTATAAAAACGACTTTTTAGAGAAATAATGACGGTTAACGTGTGATATACTTTATTCCGCTTCAAAATTTCTGGGACGGCTCTCGCCAATCACGAAACCCAGTGAATGTGAGGTATAGTGAAAGGGAGCGCCTTTATGCGCGCGCATTCGGCACCTCGCGGCGCCACCGTCGGAGGAGGTGTTTCCGAGTTGTCAAATTAAAATATGATGCGCTAATATTTTTAAACTCTTTCGTTGTCCATTGGGTTTCCGGGACCACTAGCGTGGAGAAACCGCAAAAAAAGTAGACGCCCCATTACGAGAAAAGGCGTCGGCGTTGTACCCGAAACTAAAGTCCCATGATAATTCTTTTACAAGTAACGACAACAAAAACAAGTGACAAAGAACATTCCGCTGGAACAAAATGGCGGCACTCAGTTCAAACCTCTGCTGTGCGCTGCCATTCGCTTCCTAAAACCTGCACCGTCACGCAGTCGGCGCTTCAAAGATTTGTCGCTACTTGAAGGAGGCTCTTATCTAGGGACTTTACCCGATACATGGTAACAACGATACGTCATCAAACACGCACCGCTCAAGGTCACATCGGACGCGCCTCAAAAATAAAACACAAAGATTAGCACAGCTACGCAGATGCCTCGTCACGGAAGCCGTGAAGCCGGTGGGGACGCCGCGCCTGCGCAGTGGGGGAGCGTGATGTCACCGCCGGAGTGCAGTGTGCTAAAGGAAGAAGTGACGCGCTGCTTGTAGAAATGCGCTGGGTGTAGGAATGCTTTCGCATTTCTACACGTAAGCAGACTTAAGTGTCTTCGGCGTGTCTTTTTTTGTGGAATGGTGTTTGTGTTGTGCTAGCCTATACCATTTTATTATAGCGTGAAAACGTGACACGTGTCGTTTTGGGGGCTAAAATGTTGAAGCTCCGGGATGGTTGTGCACTCTTCTCTATCAGAATAAAAGTGCTGGATAATAATAACAGAATATCCAGCACTTTACCCCAGTACAACAGCTGCCACGGCGAACAGGGTTTGATGTATTTTTATTATCTGAAGGAGAGTAAACTGAGGAAGGAATGACTCATCAAGTTGAATGGCAAACCACATTCGAAAACCACTCGCCGGTGTAATAAATACTTCAATTGAAACGACTTTGTGTGCCCTGTTGCTTCCACTGTGTTCTGTAAAAACTGGTCTCTATAGTCCAAAGTTATGTCCCTAAAACAATTGACTCAAAGAGGCGGTGGTTGGCTTCCGGGGTCGTTTCAACCTTATTCGGCCGCCCGACGCGAAACTTCCGAAACCCCTTCAAACAATCAAAGCCTTTCACGGCGCGTTTACACTTGCTGATTCGCGGGCGGATCCGCGCGGGCGGAAAGGGGGTTTTGGAGCCGGGTGGCGAAATCGACTCGCTGGTGGAAAATCTGGATCAGTCCGGGTCCCATATCCAGATATTCCGCCAACGACGAGTCGATTTCTGCACCCGGCTCCAAAATACACTTCCGTTTGCGCGAATCCGTCCGCGAATCCGTAGGTGTAAACGCGCTGTTAAGAATGGAACCTTCGGCAACCTTTTCCGAGTTTCAACGCTGCGGAAACGAGTCCCGAAACGAGTCCCGACGTGTTCTGGACTGTCGCCCACCTGTCGAAGTCTGCCCGAAACGAGTCCCGACGTGTTCAAGACCGTCGCCCACCTGTCGTGGTCTGCCCGAAACGAGTCTCAACGCGTCCGTGACGTCAACAGGACGTGTGTGTGTGTGCGTGTGGGTTCGTGCGCTCCGGAAGGGGAGAGAGGCCTGGCCTAACTGCGGAGAACCATGGCTACGACGCACTTCTGGCTACGACGCGGCGGACTTTTCTGCTACGCACTTGGCGGTCGCACCTGCTGCCCTGGCGGAGAGTGAGGGAGAAAACGGACCCTATATAAGGCGGGGCGTGAGGCGGCTCCAGTTGTTCTCTTGGATTTGACGACTGTATCGCTACCATGTAATTAAACCGTTCGTTACGTTACCAAATCTCCCACCTCCACTGGACCCCTGAGTTCTTCACGTCGGGGAATGGTCGTCGTCAAAGGCCAGGAAGCCTCCGGACGTGCGGCTTAAACCCCGCCTCGAACAACTGGTTGGTAGCGGTTGGGATCGGACCATGCGACATCGTGCTACATCTGTGGGTGAACGTTTGGACTTTGCTTTGAGATTCGCCAGGCTTCAGATTATGGGTAATTAATTTTGAACTGCTGGGAATCCTTAGTGTTTGACTCGTGCGCTAGGTTTTTGGTACAACCTCGCGACAAGTTTTAGAACAAAGCCAAAGCTAAAGAGCAGCGATCATGGATCTAATGAGGTTACTGAGAACAGATTTATTCTGTTTATGTGAAGAATTGGGTGTGGAGGTGGAGCAAAAGATGAAGAAATCTGAGATCAGTAAAGCGATTTCAGAGAGCGCGGAAGCAGAGGAAATTAAAATTGCGTGGGAACTGCTTCAGAACGCTAAGAGTGAAGCTGCAGCAAGAGAGGAACGTGAGCGAGAACAGGCTGCAGCGAAAGAGGAACAGGCTGCAGCGAAAGAGGAACGAGAGCAAGCTGCAGCTAGAGAGGAACGAGCACAGACTGCAGCGAAAGAGGAACGAGACCAGGAGCGAGCGCTGAAAAGGCTGGAGCTCGAAATTGAACGACAGCGATTAAACTCGCAGAACAGTAGAGTTGGGGCTCCGGTACGAGCAAGTGAGACCGAGTCGTATCAAATGAAGAAGCTCATGCAGTCGTTTAAAGTTGGGGAAGACGTGGGCCTATTCTTAGTTAACTTTGAGAGGACATGTGAGAAGTTGAGCTTCGCCCCAGAAACGTGGCCGCAACGGCTTTTGACTCTGTTGCCCTGTGAGGCTGCAGAGGTTGTCGCGCGCCTCAGTGCAGGAGACGCGGACGACTACGACAAGGTGAAGTCCAGCCTTTTGAAGCGGTACCGCCTTTCTGCCGAGGCGTTCCGTCAATGGTTTAGAAACGCATCCAAAAAGAGCAGCGAGGGCTACTCGAAATTCGCGTACGGGCTTAAAACCAACCTGATAGAATGGTTGAAGAGCGAGGAAGTGTACGAAAGCCGAGACAAGGTAGTCGAGTGTGTGTGCCTCGAACAGTTCTTTCGTAGCATTCCGCAGTCAGTCAAGCTCTGGGTGCAGGACAGGGTGGGAGTCGACTCTGTCGAAAGGGCCGCTGAGCTAGCCGAAGAGTACGCAACGCGTAGAAAGCTGAGCGGAGAGGAAAGCGAATCCGGCCGAAGCGATCAGCGCAAGACCTTCCGACAGGGAAACGACTCGCGAGAAAACGGGCCCGAGAAGCCCGAAGCAGGACAAAAGGTCCCAGAAAAGAGCACAGAACACTCGAACGGAGACGAGGCGCGGAAAAGCCCAACAGGGCAGTTCGAGGCAAGGAAGCCGTTCCTGTGCTACAACTGTCAGGAGCCGGGACACACAGCGGCCAGATGTAAGAAACCGCGGGTTGTGTTCTCGTACGTGAACGGTAGTGACAAGGACCTGAAGCTTCTTCGTCCCTATCTTCACGAGCTCCAGGTAAACGGAAAGCCGTGCAGGGTGCTTCGGGACAGTGCAGCGACGATGGACGTTGTTCATCCGTCGTATGTAACGCCATCCGATTTTACGGGAAAGGTAGTTTGGATCAAGCAGCTCCTCGAAAAGCACAGTGTCTGTCTGCCTATGGCGACAGTAAGGATAACTGGCCCGTTCGGAGAGCTAGTGACAGAGGCGCGGCTGTCTCGCAAACAGTCCCGTTGGAGTATCCTTATTTGATTTCTAACCGGTCAGATTTCCTGCTGCGCGAAAGGGGTCAACAACTGGGAGAAGGGCTAGTTCAGTCGTGTACGAGGTCCAAATCGCGTCAGGTCGCCCCTTTGTTGACGAGTGATCCAGAGCCAGAGGCAGCTGACGGGGAGCAAGCACTCCCAGAGTTGGAGGCAGAAAACCGGGATGAGAGTGACCAGGTTGTAGAACAGCCTGATCTCGTAGCACTAGGAAGCGTACGCCGTCCCAACGCGCCGGCGGAAAAGGCGGAGGAAGAGGGGATCAGTGAAAGATCTCTCGTAGCTCCGGTGTCACGTAACTTTGATCCTCTGCTACGAGTAGACAGAGTCGAGCAGAAGAGCGCGACCATAGTGTGTCAGGGTTTCGCGGTACAGCTCAGGAGATTGCTAGGACCAATGTGACGGGGAATGAAAGAGGCGGATTGTTTTATCGGCGCTATAAGGACCGCATTTTCACGTCTAGAAATCACGTGAAAATCGATCACTGTGACTTCAGCGTAAGAAAAAGGAAAGGCAAATTTAACGGCAATGCCGATGGGTTGAGCAGATTTTTCTGACATCACGAAAAATAGTAGGGATGATCTCAGAGGTCTTCGTCATCCACGGGAATGAGGATCTAAGTGGGGGCACTTCGTTGAAACCCCAAAAGGACCTCACAAATTGCGTAGAGTTTTTGTCTTTTGTACTTTGTTCTTAGTGACCTCGTTGGAAAAATGAGTTTTTTTGGCGACAGGGGGTCTCGATACCCGGAATTGTACCAAATTTTGGTAATCCGTAATCCAGTCTGGCGGGTCTTTGGCGAATTCCGAGCGTTTGACTGCGGTGTGGCGTGGTGTTGTGGGGGACGTTTCCGCTGATGCCTCCGTTGTGAGAGGTTTGGGAGTTTGTTTGGTGCTTGCAGCGTCTTCTCAAGGCCTACTCCAAGCCCACCTCTTCAGGCCAGCGAGTGTACCACCGGCCATTCGAGGTTTCCCTGGCCCCGGAGGGGCTGTTAAGAATGGAACCTTCGGCAACCTTTTCCGAGTTTCAACGCTGCGGAAACGAGTCCCGAAACGAGTCCCGACGTGTTCTGGACTGTCGCCCACCTGTCGAAGTCTGCCCGAAACGAGTCCCGACGTGTTCAAGACCGTCGCCCACCTGTCGTGGTCTGCCCGAAACGAGTCTCAACGCGTCCGTGACGTCAACGGGACGTGTGTGTGTGTGCGTGTGGGTTCGTGCGCTCCGGAAGGGGAGAGAGGCCTGGCCTAACTGCGGAGAACCATGGCTACGACGCACTTCTGGCTACGACGCGGCGGACTTTTCTGCTACGCACTTGGCGGTCGCACCTGCTGCCCTGGCGGAGTGTGAGGGAGAAAACGGACCCTATATAAGGCGGGGCGTGAGGCGGCTCCAGTTGTTCTCTTGGATTTGACGACTGTATCGCTACCATGTAATTAAACCGTTCGTTACGTTACCAAATCTCCCACCTCCACTGGACCCCTGAGTTCTTCACTTCGGGGAATGGTCGTCGTCACGAGCCAGGAAGCCTCCGGACGTGCGGCCTAAGCCCCGCCTCGAACAGCGCCCAATGGTGCGTTTTGGCTTGCGAATTCGTGGGCGGATCCCGGCCGGCGGCGAGCGAATTTTAGAGCCAGGTGGCGAAATTCGCTCGTCGCTGGCTCAAATCTGTATCGGTCCGGGATTCATACCCAGATTTTCCGCCAGCGACGAGTCCATTTCGCCATCCGGCTCTCAAATCCGCTCGTCGCCGGCGTGGATCCACCCGCGAATTCGCCAGTGTAAACGCACCATGAAGGCTTGTTCAGAGAGAAGCGTTTGTAAGACTGCTTGCGTCGAGCTGTTACTATGGCGACCCTTTGCTGCACGAAGCAACGCATCGCAACGCAATCGATGCAGCTGTGTGAACGAACCAGGGTATTTATGCTCGCCAAGGTTTGTATTTGTACATGACATATGAGAGCCCAACTACCCAGAACACAATTTGCGGCTCGAAATTTGTTTTCTTCCCGCCCGAAAACCGCCGATCGAGAACTGGCCGGTTTGAGTCGCACTCACTCTCTTCTCCGCGGTCACGTGCAGTTATCTATAGTTACTCAATATAATCAAAGTCGTGGGTCATTGAAGGCACACATTCAATATTAAAATCAGAAAAAAATATGATACCCATTTTTTGTTGCTTCTATAAGCTGCAAATACGTCAACTGAAAAAAAAAAAAAGTTGCTCAGACAACCGGGAGCAGTTTGTGCATTATACATGGCGTTGTATCGCGGGAGTCGTGGGCTGGACGGCTGAACGAAGCAGACAAAGCGATGAGGGCGGACAACGGGCGTGGGACTTATATTTCCGAACTATTGTTCGCGGTACAGGCGAATCTGTCTTGCTTCGAAAGATAAATCGTTTACGGATCAAAACAATTATAATTTATTCTGTCCGACACGCCCGACCACTGAGCGAACTATTACGAAGACGTCGCCGAGTCGTCGTACCTTCTGGCTGAAATCATCGCTCTTCTTACGAACACGAATTGGTAAGAGCTTGAAAAACGCGCAAACGTCAAGCACTTTGTGCCTTCGTGCTTGACTTTGGAGTTCTACGTGCGACGTGTGATGTGCGAATTCTTCATCTGCCTCGCACGGCCGAAAAAACAAAGGAAAAAGAAAAAGAAAACGCGGTCGGGTGTGGCTAGTGGCTACGTGACTTCCAGCAGCTCTCCCCTCTACGTTCCTCCTTCCTCCGCAGTCCCGTTTCGGTTTTGAGTGTGGCGTTTTTTTTTTTTACTTTATTAAAATATACGTGACGCTGTAGCAAAATATTGATTGGTTAGTCTTCTGACACCATAACAAATCGCCTGGCAAAACATATACATTTTTTGGGGGGTGTTTTAGAGCGCAGCTCTTAGGCGCCTGTTTCCGGCTTGAGCGGCGTCGCCGTCGCCGTCGCCGTCGGCGTCGGCGTAACCGCGTGGTGCATCATGGGTAAATTTTTCCGAAGAAACCCGAGGCCTCCCGAAGGAACCCGAGGTCCTTCGGGAGGACCTCGGGAGGACCTCGGGTTCCTTCGGGAGGACCTCGGGTTCCTTCGGGAGGACCTCGGGTTTCTTCGGGTTCCTTCGGAAGGACCTCAGGAGGTCCTCGGGTTCTTTCGGGAGGACCTCGGGAGGACCTCGGGTTCCGTCGGGAGGACCTCGGGAGGACCTCGGGAGGACCTCGGGTTCCTTCGGGAGGACCTCGGGTACCTTCGGTGACCTCGGGGAGGGGGGGTCACGTGACCCCCCAAAGTCACGTGACCCCCCCCCGAGGTATCGGCATCGTCATCGTCACTGATGACGTCATCAGTGACGTCACTGATGACGTCATTGCCCCCCCCCCTCCCGAGGTCACGTGACCCCCCAGGTCACGCGACCCCCCCCCCCCCCCCCCCCCCTGTACCGTTCCCACCTCCTCCTCAAGAGCTGCGCTCCAATTCGGTGTTACAGGGAGTTGTAAACGACTTTAATTTTTTTACTAGTAAGTCGGTTAGACTTTAGTGTCCCAAAAATCTGCAGACTACGATGGTTTGTGTGTTTGTTTTTGCGAGCCCCCAACATTGTGCAACATTTAAAATTTCTCGCCCTTCTGCGAGAGTTTTTAAATTTATGAGTTATAAAATAATAATCAATCCTTAGCAAAAATTGAATATACCAAATTAACCAACAGCTTTCATTTGTCGGGACAAGCCCGGTAATCTATGAAGTTCTGTAAAGTTCAGCATTTGCTTCAAACAAAAATCGCGATGTCGAAAAAAGAAAGATGTTATTTATTTGCACTGTGCTGTACGAATGCTCGCTATCATCTCTTGAAACTAGGGTGCCTTCATGTGCGCTTTGCTTGGGGTGATGACATCTGGCCATTTTGTTTCGAACGCTTATTTTATTTTTTGTTCTAAAGAGCGTGTCCCTGCACGCGCTCGTAGCGCTGACTGTGCGGCGACATTTTGTGCCCTGCGATTTCTTTCTATTTTCCCTGTGAGCGCGTGCTGTCAGCCTCGGGTACTACAAACGATGGCATCACCCTAAACAGAAGGACATTGAGGCACTCTAGTTGAAACTATAAGGAGTATTCACTGGGCGCCATATTTGTGGGTGCTGTCTAGAGCGCATGCTCAGAACGAGCCCTCATTAATAGGCTGCTAAGACCGGCCATTTTGGCGGTGTGGAATGCACGTTGCAAAAGAACCCTGGAAGCTAGCCATCAGCACGCGCTCAGCAGTCGCGCACACAGTTATGGCCGCCAGTGAATACTTCCTATACTCAGTCTCACCTTATGTTGTACCGCAGCGAAGGTTAGAAGCGCGAGCTCATAGCGTTGGTAGTTAATGTGCGAGAGCTTGCGCCGCCGAAATGTGCCCCAGAGCAAGGAGCTCGCTCTTGTAGACTTTCCTGCGGTACATCATAAGGTGAAATAGAGTATAGAGACGCCACGAACCTCCCGAAGTTCGAGCCCAAAATGTTTCGAAACTTTCGGATCTCGTTAAGGTTCGAATTTGAAGAAAATGGTTGAATTAGGGAACTTTAGCAGACCTTTTTCCCTATCGACGCTGAGCCTCAGGTAAATGTGACGACACTTCAAGAATGGACGCGTTCCGGAAATCTTATATATGACTCCAGTTTCCGGTTTTGCATTTCTGTTACGGATCGAAGAGCGTCACATAAGTGCGCGCGCCAGCGTTTGACTGGAACTCTGGGCCTCAATGACTGAATGCGAGTGCTAGCCGAACGCTGACGCAACACTGCACGTCCCCAATTTTACTTGAGTATTCGAATAATTGAGTATTCGATTAACTTGAGTATTCGAATAACTTGAGTATTCGAATACCTTGAGTATTCGAATTAATCGAGTATCCGAGTTATTCCACATTACGTGATAACATAAGTTTTCGAACGCCAAGGTATAAAAACCTTTACTGTAGAATGAGATTCAGTACATTTGGTACACGGCCAAAGTCAACGTTGGCCCATGTAACACAGCCTAGAGTCGCAGGCGCTTCCGTGCTTCGTATGCTGGAAACACCAAGTGAAGTTCAATAACTCTCTCCTCCCCCCCCCCCCCCCGCCCCCCCCCCCTTGCTACACCACTGAACAGCAATCCAAAATCGTATACCTTAAACTAGATGTGACACGAACGTTCTGGCTCACGACATGGCAAAGGGAATTTCACGAAATTATTGCACGAACCCGCACTACCATCATCCTAGGTTATACAATTAACCTGGATCCTCAACTTGTATTCCGCATTACGCGGTCCCTCTGGACCACTGATCTCCCTACACACCCTCGAGGGGGGGGGGGGGGGGGGGGGCGCCCCTTAATTCGCAATGACTCCTCTATCCTCAATGCGCCCCCCCCCCCCCTAAAAAAAAAGGACTTTCCTTTAATTTCGATTCCTGGGGAAATCCCTGCTCTGGACTTTCAAGACAGCTACGACAGCTACAGACGGTTCTGCACCGACTACAACTAGGTGTGCAAAGGCACCGCAATTCCTTTGTCGGATCCAAAAGAAAGATTCCTCGAACTGTACGAGCTGCGAAGTCAAAGGGACAGTTGAATACAACCTGTGCGAATACGAAAAATTCAACGAGGAACGACAGAGCTGCAAAATACACGAATGAAGATGGGCTCGCGGTCTTCCAGCTCTTGGAAGTGCCTTGGCGCCTGTCTGGGACACAGCCGACCGATTCACGAAGGCCACGAGGGCCTTCGTGAATTGGTCTTCCTCTCTTCACTGTTCCCATTACCATACCATATCCACCCTTATTGACGATTTCACCATTTCACCCCACCTTTCTTTGCCCTCCCCTTTCCCCAGTATAGAGTAACCAACTCTATCTTCTCTCTTTCCTCATAAACACACGATATATCTTGTTCTTGAATGAATCCTGGTGTAAACTGTATTACCAAACCGTTTAATTGAGCTGTCTTTATTCTACGAAACACTCCAGAGCGCACAGTCAAAACTCCCGCTCTTAAATCGTAAACCTACAAACAAGACAAAATGGCCTCCAAGTTTTAGATATGGTTGAGGGTGCTAAATAGCGAAAGATAAAGCATTAAAACAAACTAACAGGTTTTTTGTGCGGCGTTGAGTAGCCAAAGTGGTCAACGTATTTATATTTTAACTATCAAAGATGAAGAAACATGGCGGCGCATCAAGATGTAGGTCACGTGGTCATCTTAACTTAGGGAGAGAAGCTGTCGCTCCTCTCGCGCTAAGTTTCAGGGACTCTCATTCTGCCCTTCGTGCGCCCAGCTGGGTGTGCGCTGTGTGCTGCCACGTGTGTTTTCGAGCGTCGTCGCGCCGTGAACGTCATGGAGCACCCGAAAGAGCATCTACGTGTTGTGATCCTTACGAGACGGCCCGTGTCGGCGGACGACGCGTAGCATTTGCGGCGTCGGTACGGAGTTTGATGGGCCTCGAGTGCGGCCGACGGCGGCGATGGCATCCATCTTTTCGCGGAGACGACGGCCCAGCCTCATCCGACTGGTCTCCCTACTTTGCATTGCGGGCGTCACACTGCTTCTTCTGCGCGGTCGACCGGGCTCTGACGTTCGGTCCGACCTCGACACGTCGCCGCCGAAGGCACAGCGGCAGTCCGCTGCCGACGGAAGTGGGTCCAGCGGCCGTCTAGCTCCAGCGAAGTGGCAACCACCGCAGGGAAGCCCCGTGCTCGAGAATGTGTTCGATCCCGACGAAGCGGCGTTTTTCGCCAAGTTCAAGCCCGACTGGGGTGCGGACGGACTGGGTGTTTACCTCAAGGGCGAGGAAAAGAGGCAGGCCGACATCGAGTTCAAGCGAGCCGGGTTCAACGCTTACATCTCCGATCGGGTTCCGCTCAACAGAAGTCTCGGAAATCGACGTAATCCGAGGTATAAGCTAGTTGCAGCTAGCTGTCCTACGGCAGTGCGAGACACAGTTCGCGCCTGCGGAATTTCGATCGCCAGTTAAAGTGCCTAGCGTAGGCGATAAAATTAGTTCTCAACCCTAACCTTCTTTTTAGTTCTACTTCCGATCAGGCGCGCCGGCAGTGATGCATTTCCTGTTGTCTTTCCTTCCGCAGTTGCGAGCGCCTCAGGTTCGACGACAAGGACCTCCCATCCGCTTCGGTGATCATAATCTTCACGGATGAGATCTTCTCGGCGCTTCTACGAACGGTGTACAGCGTCGTGAACCGGACGCCGGCCAAGTTGCTTAGGGAGGTGATCCTTGTCGACGATGCAAGCAGCATAGGTGAGCATTTCAGGTCGTTCACACGGGCAACCCAGCGCCAATGGCCGTTCTTAGAAGCTGTAGTGTCGAAAATACCCCTCGGAACCTACGGCTTCAAGGAGCAAAATGCTTGGGAATGAGAATTGCACGTTGTCCTTGCTTGGCATTTATGTGGTGATGGGCGGTTGACATTTTTGGATGAGTGGGAACACATATTCAAAGCTTCCAGAAGAGTGCTATTTTTGCTGGCTCTTATCGTTGTCTTCGTGGCTGTTGCTGCCGGCTGACTGATAAGAAGGTATTTTGGTAGCCAGCAAAGATCCGACTGACCTGCGGCCTTCCTTTGCAGAGGAGTTGGCCAATCAGCGACTTGACAAGTACCTCCGACGGCACTTCAGGCCTGGCCTGGTCAAGCTTATTCGCCTGCCACAGCGACAGGGCCTGATACGAGCACGGCTCACGGGGGCACAGGCTGCCTCGGGAGATGTCTTGGTTTTCCTGGACTCTCACTGCGAGGCGACGGACTACTGGTGAGAGCGTATAAAGCTTCGGACGGATGTATGGATGGTTGATAGTAGCTATACCATTTGTATTGGACGACAGTGTTCGCCATGTAGCCAGCATTCACACTACCCCTGAGTTTTGGTATAAATTCCATCTTCCCTTAACCCCTTAAGTGGCAAATTTTTTTTCTCAAAAAGTACCCTAAAAGTGCCAGATTTTTTTTATTTCGAATTGTTACTCCTCTAGTATTACACATAAAATTTGAAAAGCTTATTACGCAAAAATCAGCAGAGGCGAAAAAAATATTTGCCAACTAATACGAGTGCTGCCATCTATGATCAGCGCCGCAAAACTACTCGGACGAGCCTAGCTTGTCCGTGGAATTGAGGGCAACCGAAAAAACCACTGGACGAGCTGAGCTCGTCCACGGCATTTTTAGCCAGAAAGTGGCCGACGAGCTCAGCTCGTCCAAGGCACTTAAGGGGTTAAACCATCTAGCCTCATCAATTTTATGCATAATTTTAGACTTACCTAGGTTCTTTTCATCAATCTTATGACCCCATCACTGGGATTGCAATTGTCACTAGCTAGGGGCATATCTAGCGACCATTGTGATAGGCTGATTTTACTAGAGTATGGTGAAATATGAAGTTAATACTTTAGAACCTGTGGCATAGGGAATGGTTCCACCATTCCCTATGTTGTTTGGAAAATATTTTCACATATCTTTTATTGATTAGAGTTATTTCCTCTCTGGCAGTGACGATAGAGATGTCCTCAATAGTCTAAGCAGCGTTTTAGTCTCCATAGATCTTCAATTCTGTGCACATTCCATATTCTGTCAGGCAACGTAGGTGAAGCCTTTCAGACAGCGATTGAAAGATCAGAGCATTTAATCTCGAGTAACCGTGGCATACTGTTGTATGGTAAGATTAATTATATTTATTCCGCTCACATTTTCACACATGACATTTTCACTTGAAATGTACCTTTGTTAAATCATTGCATAACATTTTCACTTGAATAACACTTTTGACTCCTCCTCACACCTTGCGTTGCAAACGCACCTCACAAACCACGCGACATCGATCGAGCTGTTTGAAACACTCTCATGTCTAGGCCCGCTAAACTCCGTTGCTAGTGAAGAAAGGCAGGGCACGCCCCTCCCGCAAAGCGCTCCGCTCTTTCTGCTTTAGCAGGGCGAGTTCTGGAGAAGATAGGAGGCAAGTGGACTGGCCTCCTCTCCAACGTCTCCTCCGATGTTCGCTGTGCTAAAACGGAAGGAACGGAAGGCTTTGCGTAAGGGGCCCGTCCTGCTTCTGTTATAGCGAGTTCATTTCACATGCACTGGCACCGTTCGAATTCTCTCCCAGAATGCATCGCACTCGCAGAGTGTCGCACGGAGAACTGGCCTCAAACAAACTTGCCAAATGCACCGACTGCAGAAGACTGATGCTGCTGCCATCTATGTTGTAGAAAGAGTACCGATCTCAAATTGAAACTAGTGCCTTTATGTTCGACGTGATGGGTGGGAATGCAAGAGTGCAGTCGCTACCAACGTTTATCCATAAACGTTGGTCGCTGCAACCTGTAGTTTTTATTTGCGATGACTTCAAACAACTCGGCTGTCGTAGAGATATTTACAGACGGTGTAAACTTCCGCAACCAGCTGACTCCAAAGCAGCTGGGGTTTACACTGGAGGAAACTGATGATGCTGTCCGCACAGAAGCTTGATCCGTTTGAGCATGGTATTATGTGTGAACCACTGAAAGGTTACGGCTTAAAACTAGTCTGTTAGAATTTGCAGCAAAAACTTTTCGTGGGACTTTCGATTTCAATTGTAGTTACAGGTGTATCTGATTTTAGCCTTGGTGAGGGCGTCAAGAACGTGAGCTTTCTCAAACACAATACGACGGGGCAAGATAGCTGACGTAGGTAAATGTTAAACATGATGATGTTGCCCAAGCCTAGGGTAAAGTCACTATGTTTAGATGTCTCGGATGTATTGGGCAGTGACAGATTTCTGCTGTGGGAGCTTTGTCGACAAATGTTAAATTTTTCACCCACACACGAATGGTGATAAAGATCTCGGGGGCCGCTGATGCGTTCGTTCTCAGCATTTCTTCACACACTTGCATATTTCAGGGTCTGTACGGCAATAGAGCGACTAAAAACTTGCAAATAAAGCACGGGTTGTCAATTGCTTCCTTCATGAAATAGCAAACGCTCACAATTCAAGCTCGCATTTGATTCCGTTTGCCTGCAGGACACGATTTCTATCAGAAAATGCGTGTTTTTTCCTTTCGGTTCCACTGTACGAATGGCACATTGTAACAGACGAACCCTCATCGTCTGCTCTGCTCCTCGCCGAAGCGAGGCATGACGGGATTGCATCTTGGCGCACACTCTATTTTCTCGTGCAGCGAGTGCATACACGCGTGGGGTGTCGGCGCTGAAATAAACTCTTAGAGTGCAGCCACTCGTGGAGTGCCGGCCGAAACGAACCCGCCCCATGCTGCGAGTGGGCACGCGTGGGCACAAGTGCCGTGAAACAAACTCGCTATTAACCTGCAGCAGAGTATAGTTGTTTGTTTCGGGTAGCGCCACCTTGTAGCGTCCACTCTCTCTTGTGGCAGGCTGGAGCCCCTCCTGCAGCCAATCCGGGAGGACCGCACCACGGTGGTGTGCCCCATCATTGACGTGGTGGACGACAAGAGCCTGCAGTACATGGGCAACGGAGCCGACTACTTCCAGATCGGGGGCTTCAACTGGAAGGGGGAGTTTGTGTGGATCAACCTGCCCTCTGGCTGGAAGGTGGCCCGCAAGACCAAGGCAGACCCCGTCAACACACCGACCATGGCCGGCGGGCTGTTTGCCATCGACCGCAAGTACTTCTGGGAGAGCGGCTCCTACGACAACGAGATGGAGGGCTGGGGCGGCGAGAACCTCGAGATGTCCTTCAGGGTACGTGCTTGCCCCCTGGTCCGACTGGGCCCGCATCTTACAGTGTCTATAGCTGGGCTTTGGCATTTTCGGTTTATATTTTTGTTGAATTCGGCATACTTCCTTTAGTTTCTAACAAAGAAAATTTTAGGTTTTTACCGGTGAATATTTATTTATATTAAAGGGATGGTAAACCGAAATTTAAATTTCGGAAAACAATGCAGGGAGCTGTAGGCGGGATGCTACAATCCCTACAACACTACTCGTAAGGAGATATCTTGAATGGACATTTCTGGAAGAAGAGGTCAAAATTGAACGAGGACGACGAGGCGCCTGACGTCAACATATCTTATTTCCTTCTCTCTTCGCTTCGCCCCCTCAAGACGGTGAGGCGGAGAAGAATTGAGGCCGTTCCCTCTCTTTCTCGACTCTTCTCGGAGAAACAAGACGTCAACATATCTGTCAAATGCGCCTCCTTTTTTTAGAAAAAAACGGTCATCCGTTAGAGATATCACTGTATGAGTGATGTTTTGGTGTTTGTAGCATCCCGTTGCACGCTTTTGCCGTCATGTTTTGTGGAATCGAGATTTCGGTTCAGCATCCCTTTAAGGTGCCTTATTTTAATCAAGGCCGCTCATGGTCTTCCTGTAGCTTTTTGTAAGCACCGGGAGAATATTAACAAAGGGTTGTGTTTAGCACACTACCGTCCTGGTAGGTTTGCAACTGCCATATGAAAGGGTTACAGAGTCCAGAAACTATGTGATTGGGCTTGTAATACAACATCAAAATAGTTGCGAAACAGTATGGACATCTATAGACGAGGCAGATGTTGTCAGGCTCTACCCAGAGTTACCATAATAACCCTTGGCATAAGAAGAACGATTGAGTTCCACCCCCCAAGACGCTGATTAGCTGTGCGATACTACTCTAAAATACTTTCGTTGGGTTGTGGATATTTACGTGTAATTGGGGTCACGTCTGCTGCTGGTTAGCCTCTGAATTTGAAGTTTGTGTATCTTGCTGTGATAACCTATTCAGATAAGGAGTCGTGGCAAGATAGTTGCATTGTGCTTATCGCATCAAGTGTACGTTTTTACAACACAGCTCTAGTAGCTGAAAGCATTCTCTCAGCTTCCCTTAGGCAAACTAAATGGGTGTAACCACCTTAATAGCGTTGAGCCTGGTTGATAAATCAGTTAATGTCTGTTTTTTTTCGCGCGCTATAATTAAGTTGGTGTTGCGGTTGTGGTCAGGGGATTCCTCTGTTAAAGCACACTGAACGTAATGAATGGTTTTAGCTGTTGGGATAACAAAATGGGGTTTGCAAAGCTTGGGTATGTCATGGAGCCTATACTTTGTCATTGCATCATAGGTTTTGAACTCATTAAGTTGTTTAGGATGTATAAATTGTATTACTGATTTTATGCTTCCTTCATAGCCTGTGGGGACTAGTGGCCCATAAAGTTTTGATGATGCGTGGGCGTTCATTGTTCGAGCCTAAGACGGTTCGTTAGATCCGCAGTTGGTGCGGGCACTCAATGGCTGAATACAACGGCGTTTTATGCTGCTTGCGCGGCATTCCTCTGTAATAAATTTTTTTTTTATTATGAACAGAAACATACCTTTCCCTCCCCACACACACACACAATAAATGACAGCTGTGAATTTTAGTGTTTTCTCCAGAAGGGACTGAGACTTGATGCTCTTAGCAAACCTAGCAAGGAAAGTATATACATATCAAACATGAATTGTAGGACCATGGGAAGTACCCGATCTTAGAACTAATTACGGTCAACACACTACTACATCATACTCCCTTCCAACTACACTGAACCAGTTCAGTAGAGAAAATATAGAAATAAAAAATGTATCGGTGAGCAGCTTACGGGAGTTAATCATACACATTTCAAACCAAACGAGACAAAACTGTTAGAAGATAAGTGTTGATTTTTGGGGATTGAAGTTTTTTTTTTTTTTTTTCCATGGTTTGTCTGCTAATTCTCTAGTCCGTTCAAATTGACTGATATATGTTCTGCATTATTTATTGATACTAGTGGTTTTGTATAGTGTCCCTCTTCTCTCGTGTAAAGGATCTCCTTTCATGTTTCTCATTCACTGTAAACGACTTAATTTTCGCAAAGACCTAATATTTGCGAATTTCGTGAATTGCCTACAATTCGCGAAAAATAGGTCCTGCTAACAATTCCAGTAAAATGTAGACATATTGAAATCTATATTGAGATCCCACCGGGTCGCGAATATTAGAACCCGCGAATTATTCCAAAACTTCAGCTTTGACCTAAGTCGCGAAATATTGAGCCCGCGAAAAATAAGTCGTTTACAGTATTTCCTAATAATGTGTAAATAATTTTAGTGCCCGCGTCTCACCTGCTATTGGTTGGCTCGGGACTAGTCAAGCTGTGTTACAGCTTTTTTTCCTTTTTCACTTTCCAACTGTATATTGTTGGCAAAATAAATAAATTCATCATTATTCTAAGTGCCTTTGTCTCTGGTGCAGATTTGGATGTGTGGCGGGAAGCTGGTGATAGCACCCTGCTCTCATGTGGGGCACATCTTCCGCGACTATCACCCGTACAAGTTCCCCAACAACAAGGACACGCATGGCATCAACACCGTGCGCCTTGCCGAGGTCTGGATGGACAGCTACAAGAACTATTTCTACCAGAACCGTCCCGAACTCAAGGTAGGAGGGTCCTGTGAGTTTCTAACTTGGAAATGGTGCATTGTCACTAAAATTGTATGGAAAGCACCCATAGACACTAAATAATGCGAAACTCCTGGTGCTTTAGTGAGGACATTTTTAGGAGAAAAGATAAAAATTATGCGATGACTTATATTTACAAACAAATTGGGAAGTTGGGCTGCTAAAAGAACATAAAGACCTTGCTGCAGTTTGGTTGGTACCCTGCTAAAATGAATTCACCAGTTAATTAGTATAAATCATTCTTTATGTATGTATGTACAATATACACGGTGTTTTGTTTTAAGCTTCACAGACTGTACAAAAAAAAACAAAAAAACTGTGAAAGCTGGAATTGCGGTTTGTGCACCAGAGACAAGAGATATACGGCCAGGGGGACACAATATAGGAGACTAGTCATTACAATAAGTTAGCTAATTAACTAAAACGGACTCATCAACTTTTTAATTAGTGAAAATAAGCATATGGTTCGAATTAGAAATTCGGTGAGCGTCATCGAAAACCACCAAATCACTCCATTTTAGAAATACATAGCACGTGAGAAGCACAGTGGAGCGCTAAGGTTACCACCTGTGCAGCAGGCGCAATGCTACCAGTGCAACAATGCACCCGCATAGGTTTCCTATCTCTTATCCGCATTTTCTCAACGCTGGCTGCCTGTGGCACGAGTGGTAACTTCAGCACACTACTGCGTTTTTCATGCGCTAACTCTTTCTAAAAGATTTCTATTGTAGTAGTTTCTGATGACTCTCGGCATGTTTCTAATTAGAACCATGTTTTTTCCCCCCACTAATTAAAAAAGTTAATGACCAATTTTTAGTTAAATATTTGACTAATCATGATGGTTATCCACCTATATTATGTTCCTCTGGCCATATAACTCACCTGCAAAGACTCCCTTTGTGTAGTTTTCATGTCTTTTATAAAACAGATCTGTAAAGCCTAAAAAGAACACCCTGTATATCATTATTGCTGCTTTTCTCCTTTCAAAACTCATATTACAGGCTCTATAAAAAAAAAAAAACACATCTTTCTCGAGTTACATGCCACAGTTGGCAAAACTGTTGTCTTTCAATGTAAATATAACTCTGAGACGCTGATATACTTTGCACTGTTTCTTTACTAAGATCCAACAATAACGACAGCTTTAATTCCAGTTTGTATTTCTTTTTTTGTTGCTTTGACACATGTTTGAACATGTGTGCTGCACTTTGAGGAGAGTTTACCATGGGACCTATTGGAACTAATATGATACATTTTTCACGAGTCTTTGCCGCGGCACATATTGGAATTGCTGTGATGCATTTTGCGTGATACTTTGATGTGGCACATATTGAAACTGTCGTGATATGTTTTGTAGGGGGCTTTGCTATGCATCTATTGGAACTGTTATGATTTAGTCTGCAGTTGACTTTGCTGTGACACCTGTTGTAACTGTTGCGATACATTTTGCAGAAAACTAACTACGGGGACATCTCAAAGCGCAAGGCCCTTCGGAAGAGCTTGGGCTGCAAGAGCTTCAAGTGGTACCTGGACAACGTGTACCCAGACAAATTCATTCCAAACGAGAAAGTGCATGCCTTTGGAAACGTAAGTATTCATTTGTGAGAAACATTTTACTTTCCTTTCCGTCTCAATCTCGGTCCGACGTTTGACTTGCACAGGTGCAGTCTGGAACTTGTCTATCTTGTGTAGAGATTGGGGAAACACAATTTTTTCCCCTTCAAGTTTCATTATGAGCTTTCTATAAAACGGTTTTGTGAGACACCTTGTCCCTTTATACGCATTCCATTGCACCTTGATGTTTGATGTTTGGCTTGGTGGTTGCAAAGTTCTTTTAATCGTCATTTTAACACAATCTTCATGACCAGTAACCTGCCATCTGATCTACACGAATGCAGGTCATTACATCCAATACATTTCATTGTTTACGAGAATCGCAGTCTGCATGTCTGAGGTCCCAGCCCAGCGCGCACATGTTCATCGCTTTGGAAGGCGAGCAATGTAAGCGCCACACATACAAACGCTGAAAATGGCATCGACCAGAAGCGCTTCTCAGAAAAGGTCTACAGATCTTTTGCTAAATTACTTAAGCACCAAGGAGCATACTCATGCCACAAGAGTAGTTACACGTGCTGACGCCTGCAACAGTAACTTTTCAAAAGAAAATCTAAAACAAATGGCACGTTCCTTCAGGTCATACGAGCGTGTGGGGCATCTGTACCCGCATTTCGAGCATTTTCCGCGGTGCTTTGGCAATTCGTCAAAAGATGTATTGCGTGACTCTTCGACCTTTCTTCGCAAGCCATCTTCTAATAAAAAGAGAACGGATTTACTAGCGATATCACGAAACTAGCGAGCCGCGGCTTGAGCGTAACGAGTTGCAAAAACGGTTTTATAAAAATTCGTATTGCTCCCGTTTTATTTATTTTTTCATTGTTTTTACTTTTTTATAGTTATGCACGTATGCCAAGGCCATACTTTGTGCAAATATATATAGAATTATCAACTTCAAACAGCACAAACGCCCAGGTTTTCTTGCTATTAGACTTGAGAAAGGCGGGCGCAAGCATACCCGATTGCCGGTCGCGCGCCTCGCTGCACACAAGTGACGTCAACACTTGGGCGGCGGGGAAAACTGGGGAAAAACTAGGGTGAATGATGTGTCGGTTTCGGCAGCAAACAAAATATCACATTTTTAATTAACTGGAGTGAATCTGGGAGAACGAGATAGCATTTCGGAATCAGGAAGTTGTCCGCATTCAGATGGTGCCTTTGGATTAGGTAGCTCGAAAAGTCGGCGGAGTTCCCCTTTAAGGGAACACTGTTCCCATGATTCCTTATGCAGGCCAGGGTGCTTGGGGGATGTAGCAAATGGTCTATTGGGAGGGTTTGCTGCTGCCACCCATCGTCGTGGACAGCCCTCGATACGTGGAGGCAGCCATCTCTGATGTCTTGGTGAATCCAGTGTCTTGGGGCGTTGGGACCAACCCTCTTCTTTGGCGCAGCGCACAAGCACAAACTTTTGACAAAGGCTGTAAATAACAGGGATTGTTCGACACATAGTTGTGCATGAAAGGATGGCTCACATCTTCCAAAACTGAGAGAACACTTTGCTTAGGGGCTGGGATTGCCGTGGAAATTTGGCAGTTTAAGGACCCATGAGTTGTGGGTATTTCTCTTCTAAAAGGAGATTTTTTTTTTTTTTTTTTTTGAGTTTTAACTTAGAGCATTATGTAAGATATATATAGGTGAGGACACACTGCACGGTGAACGCTGCGACGCGATCGACCAGATAAAGTCCTGTTGGCACGTGCTCGAGTAGTCCAGTCGACAGTGTCTCTGCCGTTCAAACGGCGCATCAAAAGGAGAAAGAAAAAACAACAACAAAGAAAGGTGTCTCATTTTAAAGTCACTCGAGCGCGCATTCTTTCTGACCTTTGACGGACATTAGCTCAAACACCGTGGCAGATATCTCTCCACTTCAGTACAGTCTTATAACTGCTATTGCAACTAGGATCGACGACAAAGCAGTGTCTAAGCAGCACGAATAGTGCAAGTGCCAAGTTCTACATGATGTGGCGCAGTCAGAAACAAACTTTAAAAACAAGCACATCTCCCACAGAGAAGTAGGGGAAATAGGACCCGCGGCAGGCTGTCATTTGCCACACATCGAGGGGCAAAGAGAGGTCCTTATGTAGCAGCTTCGACGTGCGCGGTGTCCACACCTATATATATCTTACACCGTGACCTAGGGTCACGAAATATGCTACGCTTCGTTGTAACAACACTTGAGCCATCTTATTGCCTAAAATCGTTATTGCCGGTCATCTGAAGCTCGATCTGAAATCGCAGGAGGCGCCTTTTTGTCCTCCAGAAATGTCGAAACAGTCTGCAACAGAGAAACACGATACCGCCCGAGCTTCCTGACACCACATCTAAAAGCTTAGGAAGTCTCATTTTTTTTCGCTTCACGTTCCTGGGACGTGTTTCTTTTAGCCTGTACACATTTTGGTAGGAGAAAGTTGTTTCGAAGTTCTGAACCTCTGAATATGCAAGAATACAACACATCCGGCGAGTTTTTGATAGTTTTTTTCTTTCTCCAGCTTTTTATTTTAGGTCGTAAAGACATAGCTTCGAACTTCCGAACACACTAAGCATATGACGAGTAGTGCCTTCTGACAACGAGTTTCTAACAATGACCATCTACGCGATCTTTTATGCAGTGAAGAGCGACAGTAGCTATACATAGGCATAAATAATTTCAGATTAAAATAAGCTCGACCACGCCGTCTTTCCCCGAATTGTTTTCTTTAACAGTCCGAAATATCTGGAAGGGGGAAAGGGGGGCTGAGGCCCTCCCCTATTCCCTCTTCCGTTTTTCCTCTTCCGACGCCACTTGTATGGTAGAACGCTCCTCGAACTCGAGTTGTGTCGGCTTCTGTGCTTTTTGCGAGGCGATTCCTCCGTCCCAGAAAATAAACCTCCAGGACAATTACAAACTTAACTTACTATATGCCAGCGTCACTCGGGCGGCGTTCGATCGGATTACTACCAGCGTGCAATTGGTGGGGAGGTAGTTTGCCAGGTCCCTTCAAGGTTTTTCAGAGCCTCAACCTCCTGCCCGCCCCTGGCCATTTCGAACTGGATGAGTATCGTAAAACAGTGTGTTCGTGTGATCACTACTGCGTGATGCACGTTAAAGAACCCCCCCCCCCCGGGCTGGCGGTCACAATTACTGATCTATGGTCACACGTCGACCTCTGCACTGGCAAATATTCCAGCACATCCGGGACACTTGTCGTCTCATTTAATTGCCTGACCAACTTCGCAGAGCCTAGGTATCACACCCTAACTTTTCTAAACTTGATTTTGTGAAAACCAGTGAGTCGTGAAAACGTTATTTGAAACTGAAACTGTGGAGGAACTTTAAAACTGGACTTCGAACTTTGAAAACTTTGACTTGAAAAAAATTCAAAATCTTCGAAGTTTTTTTTTTTTTTTTTCGAATTTAGCGTTATAAGAGAATCGAAACTTTCGAACTTTTCGAACTTTATGCAGAAAGAAATTCGAAATCTTCGAATTGTTCGAACTTCATGTCTATAAAAATTCGAAGCGTTCGAAGTTTTCGAATTTTATTTCCAAAGAATTTCGAAATCTTCGAACTTCAGATCTTCAGAAATTCAGATTTTTCAAATATCTCGAATTTCAAGTTAGGAAAGTTCGAAATTTTCGAATTTATCGAACCTCAAGTAAAAAAATATTCGAAATGTTCGAACCCAACATTTTAGAAACCGTGAAAGCTTCAAACTTTTCGAATTCGAAACTCTACTGTGATCGAAAGTTGCGAATTTTTTTAATTCGAACCTCGGTCGGTACGAAAATATCGAAATTTTTCGAAATCGAACCTCAGTTCGCTTCGCAAATATCGAAACCTTTCGAAATCGAACCTAGGGGGGAAGGAGGAACTCCCCTCTTCCCGAGAATCCCTTTTGTGTGTCGCAGAAGTCGCTATTCTCCCCCTACAAGATTATAGAAGATTAACCCGTCACTCAAAATTTGTACAAAAGCAGCCGCTTCGGTGGCTGGAACGACTAGGCCATCCTCTCGGCGTCAGCCTCGCCGTAACTTTGCTCGTCTCGAGACGACCTACGTCACGATTGCGTTGGATGTCACGTGCTCTAAGCTGGGCCTTCTCCGAGTGCTTGCCAGAGTGGGCCGTTTATAACAAAAAATACAGCCACCAGGATCAAAATACAAACGTGCGATTGTCATTTACGAATATTGTGGTTCATATTCAACCTATTTTTGAACACGACGCAAATATTTCGAATTTCGTTGAAGTATCCCTTTAAAGGGATGCTGAACCGAAATCTGGATTCCACAAAACACGCGGCAAAAGCGTGCAACGGGATGCTAGGAACACTAAAACATCACTCATACAGCGATATCTCGAACGGGTGACCGTATTTTTCAAAAAAAGGAGGCGCATTTGACAGAGATGTTCACGTCATGTTTCTCCGAGAAGGAGAGGGAACGGCCTCGCGTCTTCTCCGCCTCGCCGCCTTTGAGGAGGCAAAGCGAAGAGAGGAGGAAACGAGGTATCTCCACGTCACGCGCCTCGTCGGCCTGGTTCAATCTCGACCTCTTTTTCCAAAAATATGGCCTTCCATTCGAGATATCGCCTTACGAGTTGTGTTGTAGGGATTGTAGCGTCCCGCCTACATCTCCTGCATTGTTTTTTTTTAAATCCAAATTTCGGTTCACCATTCCTTTAAGTGACAAACTAATCAAAATTGCCAACCAGTCTTTAGTTAGTCTAAAATCTTGAAATGGTGGCAACCCATTAAAAATCCACAATAATGCCAAAGACTAAGCCTGTCATATTATTTAAAGCTTTAAATATAGATTTGTCTTCAATCGAAATAGTTACTTGTTTTAAAACTCTGGGGAGTCTTCTTGAACCCTTTGCCTACTGCAATAACTTTGAAGAAAACTATCCGAATATATGCTTATTTTTTTTTATATGCCCAATAAAATCTAATTGAAATGCAAAGCCCAGAAGCGAGCGCAAAAGAAACTTTATGGGTAAAGAACTCTGAAAACGCTGCCAAAGGAAATGAAACAGAAGTTCTGCTTCAGTGCATAGCCTCACATGGGTGCTACATGGCTAATATGTGGCACAACACCAACACCTCTCACACAATTGCCTTCAAAGGATCAGTCTCATCCCTAAATGGTTGTCTTTGTGAGGTGTCTTAATCACAATGACTTCATCTTCATTTTCACAATGTCTTCATCAGAATCTGGGTCGTCAGAGCTAAAGTCATACGGCTCAACACTGTCACAGTCGGATGAAAAGTTTATGTCCTCGTCATCTGAATCGGAAGATATGTCATGAAATCTTCGTTTTCCCCGCAATTTCGTTGCACACTCGTCACGAGAGACACCGCTTACAGAAGTGGACGCCAACATTTTAAAAGCCCTTGTTTCCAGTGTTTTCGGCCAAATCTCGAAATTTGCCATATCTTTTACGCCATCTTTTGACGGCACGCAACACTAAACGCACGTCGACTAGCCCAGTTTGCCTTTGGTGAAGGATATGTGTTTTATTCAGCGTGGACGAGCCTAGCTTGTCTTCGGGAGGAGCGGTACAGACACCTTAGTCTTTCCGCCTTAGTCAAATCCTCCTAGATGAGCGGGCTGTAGTGCTGGGTTATCCGCTTTAAAATAAAGTAACTGGATTCTGAGAAAGTAACGCCAAGCTCCCCGTTTGGTCGCCATTTTGTTCCATGGAATGAGCAGTTTCTTGACCTCCATTCTTGAAGAGCCGATCCAATTCGCGGTGACAGGTTGCTTCATAAAGACATTGCATGGATATAAAAATTGTGGTATCTACACAACAGTGAAACGAGTGCACGTCTTTGTTCTGCCACCACAAGCGGCGTCACTGCTTGGCGGCATCGAAAAGTAACTTTCCTGCTTTGAAATATGCAAAAAGAACAATATATAATTGTCAGAGATATGAGAAGATAAGCATGATTGCTAAGTTGGCACATACCGTGGTTTTCCCCTTTGGGGATACCACATAAAAACACAGTATGTCTGTGGGTCAGTGGCGGATCCAAGGGGGGGGGGCGACGGGGGCGGCCGCCCCCCCCAAACCAAGTCGACCCCCTCCCTCCCCCCTTCTCGGAGGGCAATTTGGCATGGGTGGACCCCCCGGTGCACGAGAAAGAATGGGAAAATAGTATCCTCACAGATTTTCCGCCCCCCCCCCCCCCAAACGGAGTTCTGGATCCGCCCCTGCTGTGGGTTCGTAGAACGACATCCTTATTGGCTGAAATGCCAACACGTTTTGCCCTCGATAAAGTTTGCAATATCGGCGCTGCCTCAATGCGACAGAATCACCGGTCGAACTCCACGCTGCCACAATAGGCAAATTCACAGAAAGGGGAAGAGCCTCAAAAAGAGCTCCGTGGAGCGATTCCCTCCTCCGATGAGAGCCCTCGGCCGTTGTTTTGGACCGGCTTATAGTAGCCCCGGGAAGATGGAATGGCGCCACCTGGCGGCTCGTCGTCGTGACGTAGTACCAAGTATGACGTGACCGCTTGATCGCTTCGTTGGTAGCATGCAGGTTGAGGTGTATCATTCACAATTCATGTTTGATTTGTTAATTTGAACGAAAATTTGGGGTTACGAGTGACCTAGTTCTTTCGTTGAACTTCTCGTAAAAATCAAGCTCAAGCAGCGCGACAACAGTGGCATCGCGAGGTACGGGACAGGATCTAGTTTCGTGTTATTGTACTGACTGCGACCAGATGGGTCGTCATCGTGGCTTTGGAGGCTTGTCAAGAGACCGAACAGGTTGATTCTGGGATAACATAATTTTCCGGAGCGAGTTTTATTTTTTCTTTTTTAGAGGAAATAGAAACCAGTCGCGACAATTGCCGAGCAGGCGTTAAATTTGGCATTCCGATCAGCGTTTTTTTTTCCAGGTTTCTCCCGCGGTTTTAGAAGGACAGATGAGAAATAAATTGTACGTACCAGGGGATACGAGGGTAATCCATAGCGTGTTTATTTGAGCTTTACATCAAAGAAAGCAGCAAGTAGAATTGACGAGTGTGTCACTGCGACGAGAGCATCCTCCATTACTGCACAACACTCCGAAAATGAGAAGGGGACGACGAAGAGATAACACTCACCTTCTAGCCTGAAGATTTAAGTCGATGTTCAAACTATTCCTACAATATCGAGCACCTTGCTAGGCCTTCCCACCAACTTCAGGTTCCGCTGAAGTCGTTGGGATTGTTATCGTTGCTTCCAGAACCCATAAATCGAGCTGCCTTCACCGAGAAGTGTAGTTTCGAGTACATATTTCTTTTCGTTTGTTGCTTGAAGTCAAGAAGCATGCGGAGAGCACCTTAGAAGTATGCTCATTGGTCTCCATGGCGAAGTATCCGAGCGGTGTTGGCGGCCATGAAGCTATCGTAGGATTCCATCGTAACTTACGCACAACCTCCAATCGTTTCGTTTGGCGCACTGTAAACAGTTTATTTTTCGCGGGCTCAATATTTTGCGATTTAGGGCAATCCTAAAGCTTTGGAATAATTCGCAGGTTCTGATTTTCGCGACGCAGTGGGATCTCAGTATAGATTCTAATGTGTTTACATTTTACCGGAATTGTTCGCGGGACCTATTTTTTGCAAATTGTAGGCGATTTGCGAAATTCGCGAAAATTAGGTTTTTTTTGCAAAAATTAAGTTGTTTACAGTATTTAGATTTCTTTTTAGGTTTTGTCCCACGCACGTTTTGTTTGATAACAAAAAAAAAAATACACTTGGCAAATAGTTTCTGTTGCTTCGCGCTGAGGCACACAGCTAAAGCAAAGCAAAGCGGAGAAAATACCTGTCATTGTCACATGATACTTGTCACCACGTCACCATTGAACGATCGCAGTGCTCCAATTGGTCCCGCTCAGGGCTAATAGCCTGCGGGAATGGACGCGCCGGGTTGTCGGTGGTAGGTTCGCTCCCTGGAGGAGAGGACACACCCAAGTGTAAATGGTCGCGAAGGGTGTGCCAATGGCTAGGTCACCCAATAAGGGCGTGGGAGTCCACAAGGGAATACAACCTCGCGTCCAAGACACACCCCGACATAATGACTTCTCACGGCCTGCCTCAGCTAGGTCCAGACAGGGATCTGGGGAACAGTGTGGTTCCTACAGTACAGAGGGCCAACGGTGCTTGCATTGGTGGGGAACACTGTTAGTACGATGAAGCTACGTAGCGATCTTGGCACGGCTGGTTCAGGAAAACCATTTCGAAGATTTTAAAAGACCGAAATGGCGAGTGCCACGGCAACAGAGACTGATCAACCAATCGCCTTGCGAGGTTTTGGTCATCTGTTTGTTGGTGTTTGTTTGTGTCCAGCTGGAAGGCAATGGCTCCACTTTCCCAGGATCCAGTCACTTTAGTCGGGTCTGTGCTGACCGACGACGCAGCACTCCAGTCCAATCTGTGCCCTGTGCCAGCCTTCTGTAGGCGCGACGTAGGAAACCCCGCACTATGGCCCGCCTGTGTCAAGAAGTATTTGTCTAAAGTGGAAAGAGTGGAGGGCTTTGTGGGATGAGCTTCTCGCACCCCTAGTGGCTAAGTTGAGAACTGAACGTTCGGGGATGACACAAATTATTCGTTAATATTTCTGACGCATCGCTCGGCTGGCGTAGCCAATAGATCTAGTATTGCTAAATCACCCAAACATCAAGGAGAATGCTAAGAAAGGAAGTACACGCACTGCACGCGCTCGCCTTCTCCGTATAAAAACTTCAAAGTAAATAACCTAAATAAAGCGTTGCCATTTGTTTTATGTTTTTGCTTTAGAACAGTTACTGCTGCAGACACCGGCATGTGCAGCACGTGTAACTACACTCGCAGCACGTTCCTTGGTACTTGGGTTATTTAGCAGAAGGTCTATCGCTGCGTCTGCATTCGACTGGGGTTCGTGTTAGTAAGTGAAGTTGTGATTGAAGATGGGTTCCAATCGAATGCTGTTGCAGCACGCGTGTCTAATCCGTGCCCTGCTCTCAATGGGCCTTTTTCAGAGTTTGGCCACGACCGTGGCGCACTCTTGCGGGAATCGCTCAAAACACTTTTGGGGGCTCCGGGACCCTAGCTCTGTCGTCCGCGCCTGCGCCTGGCATGTCTCCCGGTCCGCGTGTTTATGTGTGTTCTCTGGTGGCGCTGTTCCGTCTTTCACCTTTCTCAACGAGTCTTTCTGTCATCGCTTTGCGTGCATCTTTCCTTCGAAATGGCCGAGGACAACCCTGGAGGATTAATCAGAGCTACCTGTCTACGATACAGACAACCTCATTAGTCTTTATACCTTCAAAGATGGATTGACCGCCGATGCTGCATCGGTTTTTACAGTCGACTCAGGAGTCATTCAATCGTCACTTCGGTGTCGCGTCGTGCAAGCGACTGAAAGAGGGGTTGGCTTTCAAGGCAGAGTGTTATGTAAGAAAAGTAATGGTGACCAGTTTTGATCTTGACCCAACTATCCAACCTGTGCGGAGCTTATGAGCTCCGTTTATGAGGCCCGGTCACTAGAAACATTGTAGCCAGGAACGTGTAAACAAACTCTGTCCGAGTTTGTTTACACGGTTACAGTTAGGTATGTTAGAAACAATCTTCCTTCGAATTCAGCACATTTACAAACCTTCGACGAAGTGGACTCTGCAAACGGGAGTTTATGGTTGATTGCCAAGGTGTTTGTCAGGGTTCTGTCGATGTAGGGCTTGAATCCATTTCGCACGCTTTAAACATTTTGCCGGTGACTCCTAATACTTCTTAAGTTGTTTTATTTTTTTTTATTTTTCTTTTGTGGCGAGACACGAATGTGTATAGCACACACCTGAAGAACGAAAAGCTTTATCCAGTTATTCTTTACTTGAGTACCGGGTACGACATGATTACGTTACACTACCTCTCATGCGCACTTACTGCCTTTTAGTTAAAAGCAGAATGTCCCACCGTCACAATGAGGACCCGGCCACATGGCACGGGGGGTTCTCCCCATAGGCTTCTGAGACAGATTTTGTTTTAAAGCAGGGCGAAAAGAGCGGGGTGTTTGACATTGCATGCTTTCGTGCACCACGCGCAAAAGGCTGCTGGAACTCTATAAAATCTTGAATTTGAGCCATTTTTGCTGCTGTTTGTCCAACCTACAGCTGCACAGTGGTGGAGCATGACGACTACGAAGCCAATCCGCGAGAATAGCGGAGGGAGTCAAGCTGAATCAGCACTGTCAGGAGTGACTGAGACGACGAGAGAGCCCCCCAAAATGGCGGCTTTCCCTTTCCTCCCCTCTCTGAGTGTGCGCATGCACCCAGTGATCTCTGAAAAAGGTCGATTGACAAGGGCCTTGTGTTGGGTTCTGTAGAAAGCAAGCTCTGTAGAAAAAGAAAAAAAAAAAAAGCTGGACAAGGCACTTCCTATAGTTTGTCCCCTCACCAATAGTAGTCAGTATTGTCTAGGGCAGCAGCAGTGCACAGGTGTGACAGGAATATTTTGATGCTTGGTTAATATGGACCCCATTGATACGAATACCCTGCTATATAGACAGCATTTTCTAGGATGAACTGGGTAAGTACATGCATTTTTTGTCTCGCTAGTGTGTACAACTCGCATTATGGGCAATTGTTTTGTGGGAATGGAGGTGTCTATTGGCGACTCCAATGAAATCGACGCCGCGTAGCGGCAACGCCGCGAAGCTCATGAGAGGAGGTCGTTTCAACTCTGTCGTCTGCTATCGCTGCTTGGTACTCGTAGGCAGCATGGAAACAAATATCGTTTCCAGTGATTATTTTTATGCTTCCGCTGTGTCACTCCTACGCATTGACTAGAAGGTATCTACCGTCGAAAAATCGCTATGCTTTCATGTGTAACACCGATTTTACGCTACAGTGCAAGAAATTTATGGTGGTCCGCGTGCTGAACGACGAAAACGACCTCCTTTCGTCCGCCATTTTGCCTGACCAGCGCGCCCCCTATAGTTCGCTGGAGTCGCGAATAAACAAGAAGACGTGACTGTACTCTCCAACCGCTGCGGCACTCCCTTTGCAGCTGGTGTCTTACACCTGGAAGGGAGAGCTCCGCAAGGAGGACAGTTGCGCCCAGTTGGGTGCCGTGGAGCATTCGGAGTCCGGGACCCGCCGTAAGGTAATGATGGCGCCGTGTGGAGAGGACACGCCGGATCCCGGCCAAGTGTGGGACCACAGTGCGGGGGGCACCATCGTGAACCGCCAGACGGGACTGTGCCTCGAGTCTGCCTCTTCGGAGCAGGATGCTGCGTACGTGCGGACCTGCACCAAGGGTCACAACCAAGTCTGGTGGTTCCAGCACTACGCCAATCCCAAAGTGAAAGTGGAGCGTGGCATCTGAGGTTCCCTCCGCAAGCCGGTCTCGGCGAGAACGTCGGGACGGCCGTGGTTGCCTTCTGCACTAAAGTACAAGTTTGGGACTTTTACAATGGGAGAGGGACAACAACCCGGTTAACGTTTCTCGGCTCTTATGTGAGAGGCATGGCCAGGAAAAGTTTCCCGTTAATTCCGGTCATGCCTCTCAGATGTGAGAAGAATCGAAAGACCATCTTGCCTTCCGTAATGCCTTCTGTTACTTAAGAAGGGGGTACATTTTTTTTATTAATGCAGACAGCGTTTGTTGTATTAAACTTTGGGAACACCAAGAAGACATTCCTTTGGGCGGTTTTCAGAAGTGGGGCATTCCAAGAGACTGTGGAGTGATTGTCCGCTGACGAGGGTGCGAACTAGCCCCGATTACAAAGGTTTCGTTAATGGGTGTGCATATGACATACCTGGCATTTGCTTGCAGAGTGCTTCTGTGTTGCATGCGTGGAATTGAAAGGGGTTGGCTGAGGCTTTTCATGCGAAAGTGCTTTTAGCATGTCTTGCGGTGCTTTTACAACCTTGTTTTTGGCTGCTGGACTTACTCCCCAGCAGCCACACAAGGCGCCCCAAAGGTGCTTGCGACTGGGTTTGTTTTGATGTCTCGAGTTCCTCTACCTTGGGCATAGACGGAAAGAGAATCTCGCATACAGAATCTGTTTCACTGCCTCAATATCGGTTCCGCAACTCTTGTACACAGCGTAACACTACAAGTTGTACTGCGTGGAATCATTTTTTTTTAGTTATTATTATTCAGAGCTGTACATATCACTATTTTCACAATAAAGCAATTTTTTTTTCTACCTTGGTTACAATGGCGGGTGATATTTATTTGAAGAGAGATCTATTTAACACTCGGAGGACAGTAAACATCGTAGTCCATTATTTTTCTCCCAGAGAGCCTGTGGTATCGGCAGCGGAGCACCTTTGCCGCAGCCTTGGGCTGGCGGTTCCTGGTGAAGATTCCCTTGCGGTTTCCGAAGACGCGGTTAGACTTCTGGTCGGTCATGAAGTCTGCAAAGTTCCAGACGTGTTCTCCCACAAAGTAGCCCTTGCTGCGCAGTTGATCAAACGCGTTGTGGTGGTGAAACAGCAGCTGCGCCTGGAAGTCTTCGCTGTACACAAAGGCGGGATCGGCGTGCAGCCCGGCCACTGCACCGGCTCCGTACTCGCTGATCATGATGGGCTTGCCGTAGTGGGCGTACATGGCCTCATATTCGCTGATCGTCTGCGGCTCAATCACTTGCAGCGAGCCAGGATCGCTGTACCAGGCCGCATAGTTGTTGTGCATGATGACGTCCATGTACTGGCCCTGCGTTCGAGTGGCGGAAGGCTTAGCGAACGGAAGCCCGAAACCACACCGGGTGTGTGCACTTGAAGGCGAGCATCGAAGAGGTACCGCGAGCTCTCTATACCAGTGGCGTTACGTGAGAATCTCTGCTAACTCCGCAGTGTCGACATCAAAATGCTCGCGGGAAGGGTGTGGAGGTCTGGCGGCTTTGCGCGCATGCTTTTCTAAATATTTGGACCTTGCTGTGTGGGTGAAGAGTGATCCAGGGTTTTATCCAGGATTCTCATCAGGAAATGGGGAGAAGAGTTCTACATTACTGGGAAGCCTAGATGATGTTGGTATCCAATGACTGCTCATTGAAATTTCCAGAAAGTTTATTTCTGCCTCTTTGTAAATTTTATTTCTTTGCATAGTTGTAGTTAACCATGGAGTTTACCTAAAAGGTTTTTGTCAGGGACACGCAGGAGCGTGCCAGGCCTTGACAAAGCCCCATAATGCACGTGGACCAAACAGCAAAATCAACTTACAGTGATGGAAGTACTGCGCCAAATTGCGCCATGGACGAAAGTCTGCTACATCTTGCGCCAAAATGCCATTTTTGCTAAGAATTGTGCCACACCAATGCTAAAATAAGCTTAGAAAAATTGTATTGGTCGGTTTTTCTATTAAGAGAAGTAGATGGAAAGAAATATTACACAAATATGAATTTCACAGCATTTCTACTCACCGTATCGTTTATTTCGCCTTAGGTCAGAGCACAGTCGAAGGCTCGACCACATACAACCACAAACACACATACTAAAAGCGCAAGTCACGGGACATTCGCTGCACTTGATTGGGTCAGCCAATGAAATAACACGTACAAGGAGATGACGAATGCCATGATGTCGCGCTTTGATGCTGCGAATCAACCGGCCAGAGCCGATGACGCTGGGCATCAACCGCTCTGGCCGGTTGATGCGTTCGCTGGTTGATCGTCGACATCGTCGATGTCAGGAACTAATTAGTCCCGAGAAAAGTCTGCAAAATAGTAGGACGGCCGATTGCGGCTCCTGTGATAAAACAGAACTAGGGTCTTGTACTCCTGATAAGATCACTCGATTATCGTGTCTGTCACATGCCTTCGTTCCGTGACTGCGGAGTACCGTGGCACTTGCGCCGCTCGCGTCGACTTTCGCCTCTCATCAGCGTGCGCGTGTCGAGCTTCACCGTTTTGCTCCAGAGTGCCAGGAGCAGCGGCTAACGTGAGGGAGGGGAGGGAGGGGGGGGGGGGGGGGGGGGCTGGCTTAATGCGATAGGCACGTAAATTATGCTCAGGATTATTACAGGTCGACCTTCTTCATCCTAATTGTAAGTTAATCTCTAATTTAAAAAAAAAGCAGCAGAGGAAGAGAGAGAGAAGAAAACACGGGTCTATGTTTATTTGAATAAATACGGTAGTCGCGGTAGTTCCCGTGCGGCTGTCGATCGAAAGGAAAGATCAGCGAACTTTGACATAACTCTGGTTCATATGCCGCTAAAGAGCAGTGTCACCTTTAAAGCTCAAGTGTAGGTTTTATATTTTTGGGTGGTTGCTTTTGCAGTTTATGATATTAGAGTTGAGTTTGTTAGGTTCATTAAACGGATACAGGACGCATTTTTATTGTTGGACATGTTAGCGGATATGCTGGTTCTTGCTGGCATTTTACTGAAATTATATTTATAGGCTAAACAAACTACCGAGTGTAAAATGGGGAGGGGAGAGGGGATTTATCCCAATGAAGTGTTGTGGTATGATACACTTTTCCACCATTTTTAATACCCATTATAAATTAAACCTATTCTGACTAGAGCCTTATTTAAGAAGACTGTTCTTTTTACGTTCTATCTAGTCTCATCACGAACGGTAATTAATACTATGCTCTACTATCAAAGAGGAACTTTTGATCGCTATCATGAATGAACTCATTTAGGGATGTAATCACTTTTTCATTCTCAAGTGACATGCAAGCAGATGTTGGCACCTGCTCTAAGAGTGTCACTGGCTCCACAAAACCAATATTTCGCCTGCTACAAAACCAGCTACAAAAGGTCAAACGCCGCTTCCATTACTGAACTTGGCATCTGGCCAACTCTGCGGCAGCTTCCAAGGTCGAAACGCTCAAAGGGTTCTGAATTTTCCAAGGCTTTTTGGAACGCCTTCTTTGACGCCGAAGGCTGAGGTGAATACAGTAAGGAAGCAAGAAAGCATACTTCATGCTTCAAAACAGTTCGATAAAAGGTCACCGTTGATGAAAAGGCCAGAAAATGATTCTTGATCGTGCTGCGTGCAGCCCGCATGAACCTAAGTTTACCGAACCCTGCTGTAGAACCACATTTGTCTCAGAAGCAAGTGCATCGGCGTTGCCTCAAGTCCCAGTTCCTACCGCCAAATCTTTGCTGTAGTGGGCGTTGAGTGCAGCGGTCACGGGCCTGGTGATGTCCAGCGTCTTGACATGGGCCACCAGCTCGTCGAAGTAGCTGTCTGCCTGCTGCTTGGCGGACTCCGGCTCGTTGGCCACGGACCACATGATCACCGATGGTCGGTTCTTGTCCCTCTGGACCATCTCCGTCATGCGCTCTTTGTGCGCGGACAGCAGGGTCGAATCGAAGGAACTGCGAGGAGGTTGCACGCGTTCGACTGTAAAACCGTTAGCATAGTTCCTTTCCTGCAAACAACTTTAGGCTGCGCTGCAGGGGTGCTGACATGGGTGTAGGACAAAACGGCCCCAAACGAAATGGTCCCAGTCATAATGGTCCCGGGCAGAATGGTCCCAAGCTCAAACCCGGATGAATTGGTCCCAAGTGACTTGTTGATATTTTGAGCGCTCTTTGAACTTTTAGAGAACTTTTAGTCGACGAACGACATTAGTTTGTTTTGTTTTGAGCGCCGCTTGATTGGTCCTATCAGCTCGTAGCGTCGGTTGCATTGTGATCAGTTATGCGGAGCGCAAGTTCGTCTGCTTCTTTTGCAGGGGTTGTGGTACGTCAGAACGCCGAACTCTGATTGGTTCTGATCGAGGGATAATGGGTAACCTCAAAGCAGTTTACTTTGAGGTATACACTCTATCCTTCAATCAGAGCCAATCAGAGTTTGGTGTCTTTCTGAGGTAACCACAACTCCTGCACAAGAAACAGACGACTTGCTGTCCGCGTAGGCGCCGGAAGAAAATTTAAGAGAATCCAACAGTATTTCTTGTAATTTCGAATTAACGCAATGTCGCTGCAAGAAAACGTATGCACATGATGATTGATTCAGACATTATCATGCAGATACTATATATATTTGTGATGGCGTGCGTGCAGTTGTGTATCGGTACTCCGTGATGCACGTCAAAGTGGTACAGCAGTGGTACAGCACTGGCAAAATTTGACGAGAGTTCGCGGGGACGTCAGAATGCCGAGCTCTGGTTCGAATGATCAGTGGGTAGACCTAAAGCTAGCTGCCTTTGACTCCACTGCACTAATCGAATGCGTTCGAATGCGAGAGCCAAGCGCCGGCGTTTCGCGTTCTAACCAATATTCTAACCCGTTCGACGAGTGCAATAGACAGAAAGGTTGCCTTTGTTTCCACTGCACTCGTCGGACGCGTTTGAATGCGAAAGCCAAACGCAGGGCACCGGCGTCCTGACTCCGCCGTATATTTTGGCTTTCGAGGGTATCGTACGACATTGATTCATTTGACCAAGTACGGTTCAATCATCATAATATTTTTGATTATTTCCACATTTTTCATCACCGCCGTACGATGATGAAAAATATCTAGGAAGACAAAGTAGAGATAAAAAGCACTGGCTTTACTGGCCGAGTCCGGGAGCAAATCTGCCCCGCGAGCTCTAGCATGAGCCACGCACCGCCCGTGCAGGCGGTGCGCTGTTATGGATGGTAATGATAGTGTGGATGTTGATGGTGATGAAGTTGCGCGGTTACAATATCCTCCCCCTAGAGGAAGATGGAGGCCTCCTGGCCGACCTTTAGGTTGGGGATGGAGTTGCGCCATGGTCGGAGCGCTGGACGAAGGGCTTCATGCGGCATACATGAACGTTTTGTAGCGCCCGGCAGCGCCGATCGGTTGACGGTTTTAGCGGGGCCACGAAGTAATTGACTGGGGATGTTTGGTGAAGGACAGTATATGGTTAAGATATTTGTGGAGAAGTTTCTCGGAGAGTCCTTGCGTGCGCACGGGTGTCCAAACCAAGACGAGGTCACCTGGATGGTATATTACGGAAGTGCGATCTTCGTCGTAACGATGCTTTTGTTGTCGGTTGTCATTGGTGCGAAGGCGAGCAAGTTAACGGCATTCTTCGGCTCGGCAGACTGTTTGTGCTACGAAGGAGTTTTGAAAGTTGCTGTCAGTGTACGGAGAAAGGCTGTCTATGGTGCAGGACACTTCCCGACCGTAAACGAGAAAGAACGGAGAGAATCCCGTGGTCGATTGGATAGAAGTGTTGTAGGCAAAGCTGAGGAAGGGAAGAATGAAGTGCCAATTCTTATGGTCGTTGGAGATATACATGCTAAGCATTTGCGATAGGGTTCGATTGAACCGTCCGGTAAGACCGTTTGCGGGTGGTACGTGGATGTGAATTGGTGAATAACCTTAGAAGCAGCAAGAACCTCTTTTACGAGAGCGGACAAAAACGCGGTTCCACGGTCGCTGAGGAGAAATCGTGGCTCACCATGGCGTAAAACTATGTTGGTAAGAAAAAACTGTGCAGTTTCTTGTGCAGTACCTGAGATAGGAGGAGCCATCTCGACATACCTCGTAAGGTGGTCTCTGGCTACCACGATCCACCGGTGGCCAGCCGAACTCTTCGGTAGTGGTCCGTAAAGGTCGATACCGACTCGGTCGAAAGGCCTCTCGGGACAAGGCAGGGGTATCAACTGTCCACTTGACGCGTGTCGCGAAGGTTTGCGGTGTTGGCAAGGAACGCACAATTGCACATACTTCTCGGTCGTCCGATACATGCCTGGCCAGAAGTAACGGGACCGGAGGCGGGCGCAGGTCTTGTAAGTGCCCAGGTGACCCGCTGTGGGATGGTCATGGAAAGTCGCGAGGACGGTATCTCGTAACTGTTTCGGGATTACAAGTAGGTACCGCGCGCCGTCAGGGAGGTAACTGCGTTTGTAGAGGCGACCATTGAGGAGGACGAAGTTGCGCATTTTTCGGCCAAACTTGGTGTCTTGAACTGGGCTAGTGAGGGTACGAATTATGCACTCCAAGGATCTTCTGTTTGGGCAGATATGAGATTTGTTGGTGTTAGAAAACTGACGCTAGGCAAATAGTCCTCGATGTCGTCGGTGCGGGAACTCAGTGGAAGAGGGCAACGAGACAGTCCGTCGGCATCCAAGTGTTTCTTTCCACTTTTGTGAACGATAGTGAACTGATATTCTTGTAGCTGGAGGATCCGTCTGGCTAGACGTCCAGACAAGTTTTTCATCCGGGATAGCCAACATAGGGCATGATGGTCCGTGACAATCGTGAACGGACGACCGTACAAATAGGGTCTGAACCGTCCGATGGTCCATACTATTGCCAAGCACTCTTGTTCGGTCACAGTGTAATTTTGTTTCAGGTCTGGTTAGGGTACGACTCGCGTAAGCGATGACGTGAGAGTTACGGCTGGAGGGATGTTTTGGCAGGAGTACAGCACGCAACCCGGTTCCACTGGCATCCGTGTGAAGTTCAGTTGCTGCGTTATCGTCGAAGTGACTCGCTACCGGATCAGAAGTCAACGCGCTTCGAAGGGCGTTGAAGGACAATTGACAATCGGTAGTCCATTTATTTGGGACACGGGTGGAAAGAAGATTATGTGATGGAGGAGCAATATGTGCAAAGCCACGGATGAAACGACGGAAATAAGAACATAAATCCAAAAAGCTTTTAAGCTGCTTTGTGTTTGCAGGGTGGGAGAACGAGGAGATTGCTCTAATCTTTTCAGGGTCAGGTCTTATGGCTTCGTGGGAAATAAGATGTCCTAGAGCTTTGATTTGAGTCGCTGCAAAATTGCATTTTTTTGCATTGAGTTGTAAGCCCGCATCAGTGATACAAGATAAAACTTCTGACAACCGGACGAGGTGTTCTTCAAATGTGGACAAAAAAGTAATAACATCATCAAGATAACGAAGACATGCACGCCATTTTAAGCCACGTAGGATGGAGTCGATTGATCTTTCAAAGGGAGCCGGCGCGTTACAGAGGCCAAATAGCATGACGTTAAACTCAAATAGACCGTCGGGTGTCACGAAGGCTGTTTTTTGTTTGTCTGATTCAGACATCGGGATCTGCCAGTATCCGGATCTTAGATCCAGCGAAGAATAATATTCTGCTCCCTGCAGAGTGTCTAGGGCGTCATTAATACGTGGCATTGGATAGCTGTCCTTTCGAGTGACATTGTTGAGTTTCTGGTAATCTAAACAGAAACGAACGGACCCATCTTCATTTCTAACCAAAACAACAGGGGAAGACCAGGAAGTGTTGGAGGGACGTATGACATTTTGTTTCAACATTTCTGTTTCCCCAGTTTCTATCTTGCGCCTTTCGACAGGAGCTATGCGGTAAGGTCGATGCCGTACGGGGGGAGCGTCGCCGGTATCTATCGTGTGGTAAATAGAGTCAGCCCTGCCAAGAACGTCCGTCTGTGAGTCGAATGCGTGTCGGAATGACTCGATAAGAGAAAGGACACGTGCTTTTTGATCGTCAGAAAGAGCAGGATTGATAGTAGAGTCTAATTCAGTATTGCTGCTGCTAGCTCGTTGTTCAGCAGGATGGTCAAGGGCAGGAACATCCAACAGGTTGAAACCTGTCGAAGGAGTGGACATTGCGACCACCATACACTGTGCGGAACTACGATGTCCAAAATTGTAACGTTTACCGCTAACACGTCAGGACCAGAAGGGCCAAAAGTTGCCATAGAAGAAGGCACGGCAATACCCTTTTTCCAGATAATGTCAGGCGCAGATTCTACGAGGGCATATCCAGTGTAGGCGTATTCGGGTGCAATGGGCATAATCACAGACATTCTTGCTGCCACTAGGGTGTCTCTGGTTATAGTGCAACGTTGACTTGAGTTTGTGTTAGATGGTTCGACAAAACTCTAGTTTCTAATGACAGCTCGGGCGTGGCACAGTCTATAAAAGCATTGTTTGCGGCAAGAAAATCCCAGCCAAGAATAATGTCATGACTGCATGAAGGCAAAATAATAAACTGAACGTGATGGTGCTTTCCCTGAATATTGACACGAGCTGTGCACATATCTGAAGGGGAAATTATTCGTCCCAATGCACTTTTTAAGTGAATGCTAGTATGTGGTGTGGATACTTTCTTGAGTTTGCGGCAAATATTTTGCCCCATGACTGAAACTGCGGCTCCCGTGTCAATTAACGCCCTTAGAGAAAGACCCTCTACTTCAATATCGATTATATTTTGCCGTGGCGTAGGAGGACATGAAACGATGGAAGCGGTCGCAGTTGTGCCTCCGGGAACTGCGCTTATCAGTTTACCCCAGAGCGTCGGGGGTCTCCGTTATGAGCAGGAATCATAGGAGACAGAGATCTCCCTCGGGGAGATGGTGATCTACGAGTAGTGGGTCACAGTGGCGTCACTAGGGTCACCGGCACCCGGGGCGGAGGCCCACGGCGACCCCCCTCCTCCCCCCCCCCCCTCCCCCGGCTTGTTGCCCGCCGCAACACGGCCGTTCTCTCGTGGCCCGCCGCGACACCCCCCGGAGCGCTGCACCCGGGGCGGACCCCCCCCCCCCCCCTCCCCCCCCTTCCCCCCTTCGCAACCCCTTGTGACGCCACTGGTGGGTCGTGGCGTGTTCGGCTGGGGACGCCCTTCCAGTCCCGGGGACGGTGAGCGAAGCTCTGGACGTGAATGAAAAGTGCGGCGAGGAGCCCAGTGCGATGAGGTGAAGTGATCGCTGGGTGCCTGCTCTTGGCGGCGCCGACTTCAGTTCCGCTGGACGTGCCCGGGGAGGCCGCAGTAGTAGCAGACTGGGCGGTTGTTGGCAAAAGCGGCCGGTCAGTGATGTCCCCATTCAGGTGCGAATTGAGAGGGGGTCGGAGAAAATGTTGCAAGACCCTGATTGTGCCAAGGTGACTGCACAGGTGTACGTGCGGCGACCTTGGCGTACGTTGGTCGAGGTGGTGGCATAGGTTGCATTGCTGCTACGACTTCTGCTTGGATCATTTGTTTGAGTGAAGAGGATTCCGTAAGCTTGGCTTGAAAGGATGCTGTGATGGACGCGATTTCTTCGCGCACAATCTCGCGAATGAGATTTCTAAGGCTCTATGCGTTGGTCGACGTTAACGCTGCGATGCTATGAGCGTCGTTGCTTGTGACCTCGGGAAACGAGGATGTAACGCGACGTGTCTTCGCTTCTTGAAGTCGAAGGCACTCATCCGAGAATTGTGTTAATGTGTTGGGTTTGATGACAAGAAGAACACGAAAGGCCTCTTCGTCGATGCCTTTGAGGAGATGTTGCAGTTTGTCCCGTTCTTTCATGTCTTTGTCAGCAAGCTTGACGAGAGACAGAACATCCTCGATGTAGGAGGTGTAGGTTTCTCCTTTTTGTTGTACTCTTAAAGGGGCACTGACACCCCAAAGGTCGTATTTTGTTTTTATTGTCTAAAACGACGCAAGTTGTAATCATAGACACGCAAAAAAAACCGCATCGCGAAAAAAAAATTCCCCGCGCGCGTGCGCGCCTTTTTATTTTTGGCGTTTAAATCTTCCGCCGCTACCTCCTCGCTTCTTTTGATCGGTGACGTCAAAAATCTGGAAATTTAGAAGCTTTGTAGGCGACATTTCTATAACATTTAATAACGGCAATCGTAAAACATGTTTTTTAACGCAATTTCGAACGCACTACGGCCCCTCTTTTTGAAATACAAAAAATCAGAGTTCGGTGAGATGTCCCCTCCTAGATTTGTGGCCTCTCTCAGAAAACTTGGCGGCGCTCGAGCAGATCGGCAAGTCGGCGAAGAAACCAGTTTTTTCCCGCGCGCCAGCTCGCCTCCTCCTCGCATCGGGTCAGCGGAGGTCCGAGAGAAAGTCTAGTCGCAGGAGACCGCAAAATTTGACTGACTGCACTGGCGGGGATCGCGCGGGAACTTCAAATTCGGCATTTGGAAATTGTTTTTTTAATTCACAAATACTGAATTCCCAAGTTTCGAATTTTGAGGGTAATGTCCCGGACCCGTTTTCAATTGTTTCGGATAATAAAAAAAAAAAAAAAAGATTTTGATGTGTCAGTGCCCCTTTAAAGGGGTACTCCGCCGATTTCTTCATGGTCTCCGATTTGCTTGAAATTTTGCTAAACTCGCCAAACAACATCGCTAAAATAGTATCCCAAATATTAGGTTAAAATAATTTTTTTTCACGAAGTTATTGAATTTACAATTTTGGTCCTCACCGCGTTTTTCAAACTGAAAGTCTCTACTGGCAACAACGAAAAAGTGACGTCAGTGGAAGTGCAGGGGTTTACTCTTTGGACTGTAGAATTTGTTCCCAACTGATTTGAAGCAGTTTCATGGTGTCAAATGAATGCTTTGGAAGCTCGCTCCAGGATCCGCGCTCCAGAACCGAACAAATGATTGACATATTCTATTTTTTACACTGTTCACTCGACTGGCAAGCCTGCCCTTCCACTGACGTCACGGCACTGAAAAGTGCGGGTAAATTTGAATGTTGGTTTTTGCATCATTTTCATTTGCCGATTTCGCCATAACTATTATGAATTTCGCGATACTAAATAGCATTCCGGAAAGGGTAAAGGCCGGGGAGTCAGAAAATATAGTTAGTTGAGGTAGCTCAAAAATCGCCGGAGTACCCCTTTAAAGCAAGCTTGCGTTCAGCGACATGTTTGCGTGCTGCAGACTTGTCGAAGACTTCCAACATGCGCGTTTTGTATGTGGTCCAAGTGTCAAATTCGAGCTCATGGTTAATGAACCACCTGTGGGCGACGTTTGTCAGGTAGAAAATGACGTTAGCGAGCTTCAGATGGTCGTCCCAGTGGTTGTGACGACTAGCTGGTTCGAAGGAGTCAATCCAGTCACTCACGTCGTCGTCTCCGACACCAGCGAAAAGGCTGGGGTCGCGTTGGCGGGATGTCACAGTCAAGGCAGGTGCCGGTTGAGTGCCGGCTGTCGGAGTTGCGATGGTAGCCATCGTTGCGCTGTCCGAGGAAACCACGGGGTTGGATTTGGCAGCGGTGACGGTTATGTTGCGGTGGCGAAGCTCCAGGATTTCAAATGAGGAGAGGGGCGGGAAGACCGCTGCCGACCTCCACCATGTGTAAGAAAGACAAAGTAGAGATAAAAAAGCACCGGCTTTACTGGCCGAGCCCTAGAGCAAATCTGCTCGCGAGCTTTAGCATGAGCCACGCACCGCCCGTGCAGGCGGTGCGCTGTTGTGGATGGTTGGATTGGATTGGATTGGATTGTGGTGGCTCTTCCCTTTGTATCGGGTGAGCAGAGACATGGGCGTCGGCAGGATTTTGTCTTGGGGGGGGGGGGGGGGGGGGGCAAACTGACAGCCCTTTTTGGGCGTGTGCGTCAAGGGGGAAAGGGGGGGGGGGAGGCTGAATACGAAAGAGCTGAATACAGCTTGCAAGATGCGCATAGTTTTTATGAAATAATTATTTTAAAAAGTTCAATGCATCAGTAATTTCAAAGTAAAAATTTTTTTTCATCGATATGTACAGGCACAGTAAAAAAAAAGGAATTTAGTCTACGACGCGGCAAAACAACAAAACAGTCCACTTAGTCCACTTAGTTAAGTATTGGCATTATATATGTACCGTACACAATAAAATAGCTAGGCAGTGCACGTAAGTCACGCGCTCACATAATAAATTGTCGCAGCAAAAAAACAATACCCTATTTTCATATTTAACAATATTTGATGTTTATACAAGTTTTTAAAAGCTAACCCAAGTTGGCCTATGTTCCAATTTACAACTCTAATTTTCTGCACAAAATTGTCTTCGCTCGTAATATTAATTCGAAGCATTTCCCGGATTGTGGTTCGTGGAAGACACCTGAAAGCTGCGTTAGCTGTGTTGGAAAGCTAGCACGGCAGGGCTACCGCTGGAGGGTTAGTTGCCATTCTAACTTTCCGTATTTCCTCGACGCGGGTTCCCTTAGCTTGCCATGCTCGCTCTGTCTCATTTCAGAACTGGGGTAAAACTTTAGCCCTCTTATCTTTATATTGGTTGTTATATATATGATCAAGCTCAGCTTTGCATGAATACTCCCACAGTTAAAGACGAGTCTGACATACCTGTGAGAGTCGAGGGAAAAGCCAATGTTCAGCTGGCTCTTTAAAGCCGGAGAATGCTCAGGAGTGACGGAGACAGCAGGTACATCGATAGATTGCAGGTAATGACACAGCACTGAGGTCACGTGCTTCTTCGTTGCACAAGATGGATTGTCATTATCACTGTGAGCTTTCCGTTTAAAAAAAAAGCTTCTGATGTCCATTTTCACTCCTGACCCAATCAGTCCACGGTTATATAAAAGTGGGATTGGGTGTGGAATGTGGCCCTTTCAAGCAACTGGGCGAGGAAGAGAGAGCCAGCAACAGCAAAGTGTGCCACCCTGTCACAGATATTCGACGGTTTCACGTGTGTGAACACGATGGTGTCAACGAGGACGCTCCGACACGCCTCTCCCGCGTGAGTTATGGCCCGGGGGAGTATCCTCGTTGACATGGTGCGAACAGAGTTTCGCAGAACTGCATTGTCCAAAAGAGGACGCCTGGCCCAGATTTTGACCCCCCTCTTCTCCTTTCCCATGACCTCAACATGCTACGGGCGAAGGAGAAGAAAACCCAAAGGCACATATACAAAACAGAGCACTGGCGTGAGCATTGGCGTAGACGGGGGTGGTTTGGGGGATCGAAACCTCCTCAAAATGCCAAAGTACCCCCCCCCCCCCCCCCCCATCCCTCTCTTCCTCTTGGGGCCCGCTCGCTCTACTCCTTACGCAGTCGGTTTTACGATGTGAACGGAGCGAAGGGGAAGCGCGGACAATATTCACGTTTCTCCTTACGATGGACCGCGGAGGATGCTACGAGCCATCAGAGCCAATCCAATGCCGCATGAGCGTCCCGTCACCTTTGAGATACACGCAGCGAAGCGCGTGGTCACGTGATACGTTCACATGCGCTGGATTGGCTGGTATGACTTGTAACGTCCGTTGCGGTCCACCGTAAGCTGAAACGGAGTATAGTAGCCACGCCGATTTGTTCTGTTGGGCTTTTGGAAGAATCCCGCTATGTGTAGAAGACGCTCTGTTTTGGGGGCATTTCACTGACTTTCACTCGAATGCCTGTGATTCATCACAACACAGGACTGCGGTGTTCTCGGAAGTAAATGCCCCTCCCTATGTTTTTTTTTTTTTGCCAGCTGGGCGCGGTTGAACGCAACTGACCGTGGGGAGACCTTATTCTTTTTTGTGTTTATTGCTGAAGGATCCAAGGAGACAAAAGTGCGTGGATTTTATTTTTAGGATTGCTTTCGGTTTCTCCGCTTGCTGGAAAAGCTATGGCGCGACGTCATTCGATCCCCCGTACCCGAGAGAGCTGGGGAAGGGAGGGGGTGGGGGGGGGGAGGCACACTGGCTTGGGGGGGGGGGGCAACTGCCCCTTTTGCACCCCCCTGCCGACGCCCATGAGCAGAAATCGAGCTCCGCTCTAGCCGTATTTCACTTCTTAGCTTTCTCTATTTTTCCGCCACCAGTCCTCGAGTCTTCGTTTTGTGCCCTCGAGGGCCTCGGCTCTTTTTGCTACCCGTCTGTCCCTCCCCTCCTCGGTCTCCACGGCAACCGTGAATCCCAGGGCCTCAGGGACCGAGTCCGTTACCGGTTGCGGGGTCAGACCACGGCAGACGATCACAATGTGGTCTATTGTTTCGGTGTCAGTCCCACAGATGGTACAGAGGGTCTCCAGCTCTTCAGTAAACCTTGCTCTCCAAGTTTTTGTTCCGAGAGTTCCTGCCCGAGCCTGAAACAATAGACCACTTCCTTTTGTGTTATCATAGAATTCCTCCTTCTTGATGGTGTCTTTGTGAGAGCTGTACGTCCGCAGGGATAGTTTCCGGGACATCACGTCCCTCCAGCGTCGTTGCTCTTCCTCCTGTACAAGCGTCCTCAACGTCTTGTCATCGGGTCCCGTGTTTTCTTCCCTCTCCTTGCCCGGCTCCCCTACTGTTTGGGTCGGTATATGATGGCGGTACAAGAGCGTCCTGGTTCTCTTTCTCCATTTGGTATTCCGGTCCTTGTAGATCATGTATTCCCACACCTTGTGGGTCCATCTGGCGTGGTCCATTCGGGCCAGGCGTCTCTTATATCCTGCCTTGGCCACCGTCTCCCTGGCCTCAAAGCCCGACCAGCCAGGTCTCCCTGGACTGCTTCATTGTGGCTGTTCGACGGGGCCCCGAGGGCCATCCTACCAGCTTCGCGTTGTCTTGTCTCAATAAAGTTGCGAGTGGTCGATGATAGGCAAGTCACCCCATTCCCGAGTGTGATTCCCGGAACCATCTTCCACAGGCCCCTCATGACCTCAAACCTGTTGAAGGCCCAGAGAGCTTTTCTTCCGAGGATCCATTTCCCTCTCAGAGCCCGCTTGCGAAGTGTTTCCTCGTACAGTCCCAGATAGTTTGGCCCCTTCTGTATTTGAATTCCGAGATATTTATATTTTTCAACCCAGTGGATTTCCTTCCCTTGTATTGTAAATTTCGACCCTGTATATATGTCTAAGTGCCCCTATCCCATCACTGAACATTTTTCCGGGTTGAATTGGAGCCCGAGTTCTAAACCCGCTTTTCCACATGTGTCCAAAAGGTCCTGAAGGTCCTGTGGGGTGTCGGCCAGGAGCAAGACGTCATCCGCATATAGGAGACCTGGCACACATTGTTTCATCTGTTGTCCCATCTTTGTGTATGTCAGGTTAACACCTTTGTTGCTTTGTTGCAGACCCTGCTCCATTCCACTGATATACAGCATAAACAGCAGTGGTGACAAAGGGCAGCCTTGTCGCAGTCCCCTTCCAATCTCTACCTCCTTTGATGTATTTTGGTCCCATTCGATGATTACCCTGGATTCTCTGTATATTTCTCGCAGGAGTTCAATTGCCTCCTGCTCTAGACCAAGTTCTGCCAATTTCTTCCACAGCCGTTCATGGTGCACTGAATCGTAAGCTTTGGAGATATCAGGGAAGCCCGCAAACAGGGCTCTCTTCTCCAGGATGGCAATTTCTATACTCTGCCCCAGTACAAAGATGTTATCTTCCAACCTTCGTCCCTCCCTGAAGCCATTCTAGAGTTCTCCCAAAGCGTGGTTGTTCTCCGCCCATTGTTGCATCCTTCGCTTAATGATCTTCATAAAAACTCTGTACCCTACTGGTGTGACGTTGATCGGACGGTAATTCTTCAGTGTCGTTTTTTCTCCTGACCCTTTGTAAATTAGTTTCATTTTACCAATTTTCCATTCCTCTGGGATCGTCTTTGTCCGCATTATTTCATTGAAGCTCTGTCTGAGGTGTTCTCTTCTTCTTTCTCCTAGTTTTTTGAGCACTGTCATTGGTACCTCGTCCAGCCCTGCTGCCGTCTGTCCACTCGACCTCTTCAGTGCCCTTCAGCTCTCCTCGCGTCACCGTGCCCGTTATCCCCTCCCCCTCCAGCAACTGGCTTCCCTCTAGCCTGTCAGGTTGCCCTCTTGCTGCCTCTTCCGTCGAGGTGTTGGTATCAAACACATCTGCCCTCTCCTTCTGAAAGGTCCTCCTGATGTAGTTTTCAATAACGGGTAGGCAGTCTTTTCCTTCCAACAGTTCCTGTGTGTTTTCTTATTTTAGCCGTTGTCTGATTCTTGTGGGTTGGTCTATTTTCTTTATATACCTCCAGTATTTCCTTGGGGGATTCTTGCCACTGGCCTTCAGTTCATTCATGAATGCTTTGTCTACCTCCATGATCTTTCTCTGGAGTACAATGAATGTCTGTGTTTTCTGTTTGTGATATTCTTCCCAGGCTCTCTTTTCATCTTGAGGAGAACCCTGTTTTACCATCAGGCGGTAATGTTTCCCTTTCAGTTTTCTTGCTCGTACCGCCTCATCGGCCTCCTTATCCCACCATCTTTTCCTGGTGTATCGTCGATGTCTTGTTCTGCCCCTTCTTGGAGGTTTTTCTAGTTCCCTTTTGACGGCACCAATTAGCTCGCTATAGCTGTCTTCGTCCTCTATAGGGATTTGTTCTAACTTTTCCACCAAAGCCTGAACTTCCGGGTCTGACAGTCTTTTTGTGTAGTTCCATGTTTGTTTTTCCTTTCTTTCATGCCGTCCAAATGTGATCATTATCATATTATGGTCGCTACCAATTCTTCGCAGTCCCTCTACGTCAATCTCCATGTGTTTTAGGTCCTCATACATACCTGGAGTCATAAGGCAATAGTCAATATAATGATAGTGTGGATGTTGATGGCGATGAAATTGCGCTGTTACAATATATATATATATTTATTTATTTATATCTTTATTTATATATATCATGCGAGTGAGGGAAGATTGACAACTGCAGCCGTAATAATATTGTGAACGAAGAGTGGAGAGAGTGACTATTGAATTTATTGCATTAATGTTAGGAAAGAAAAAGGGAAAGAGAGCTGGCGAATAATTGGGTCAGGAGCGGGGATCGAACCCGGCCACTGGTTTCGGCGGACTCAATTTATGACCGGCTCTCCGTGTACTGTTAGTTTTCGAATTTGCTTAAAGGGGCACTGACAACCCAAAGGTCGTATTTTTTTTATTGTCTAAAACGATGCAAGTTGTAATCATAGACACGCAAAAAAAAAAAAAAACGCATCGCGAAAAAAAATTTTCCCGCGCGTGCGCGCGTCTTTTTATTTTTAGGCGTTTATATTTCCCGCCGCTCACCTCCTCGCTTCTTTTGATCGGTGACGTCAAAAATCAGGAAATTTAGAAGCTTTGTAGGTGACATTTCTATAACATTTAATGACGGCAATCGTAAAACATGTTTTTTAACGCAATTGCGAACGCACTACGGCCCCTCTTTTTGAAATACCAAAAATCAGAGTTCGGTGTGATGTTGCTTCCTGGATTTGTACCCTCCCTCGAAAAACTTGGCGGCGCTCGTCGGCGAGCCGGGAAGAAACCGGTTTTTTCCCGCGCCGGCGCCCTTCTATCCCGCCTGCTTACCTCCTCCTCGCTTGGGGTCGCCGTGGCAACGGCGCTTTGCTTCATAGCGTGGAGCGGAGGTCCGAAAGAAAGTCGAGTCGCAGGAGACCGCAAAATTTGACTCACTGCACTGGCGCGGATCGCGCGGGAACTTCAAATTCGGCATTTGGAAATTGTTTTTTTAATTCACAAATACTGAATTTTCAAGTTTCTAATTTTGAGGGTAATGTCCCGGCATCGTTTTCAATCGTTTCGGATAATAAAAAAAAACACATGATTTTGATGTGTCAATACCACTGAATGTGGTAGTTAAGGTACTTTTTGGCAGGTCATTACTCATCTTCTTTGGAATACTGTTTTGTGGGATCGATTTCGTTTGAATGGTAAAGCAATCCTCTTTCATTTAATATTATGTATGTATTGGTTTATACTGCTCATGCGCATTTGTTGCGTTGCGAATATGATGGCGCGGACCCTCACTTGCTCCGCTGGTTCATGTTTCATGAAGAATCTATTAAAGATAACACGGTTCCAATAGAGCAGTTTTGTTAAGATGATGTTGGAGCAGAATGTAACGATATACTTTTTTGTTATTTGCACTACTTTGTTTTGTTCATCTCTCCAAATATTGCCCTAAAATTGTAATTTTTCAGCACAAATATGTTTTTAATGACATGCGCTAGGGCAATGAAATTAGCTACAGACGTAGTGCTTATAATTGGTAATATGCAGAAAAAAATTACTGTTGTGTAAATTTGTTTTGTTTAGATATTCTATATCAAAGGTAGCACTTTTTTGTGCTTCGAGTCACGCGCTTCAAATGCCGCTGAGGAAATAATTAAAGTGTGGTAAAATCTTTTATAACATTTAGAAGTACAATGGTTGCCCAAGAAGTGGACGATGGCTTTTTTTCATTTTCAAAGTGATAACGCTCCAGAAGCCCTTCAAACTTACCTGTTTTTGACGCATATCTTTTATGGACATCAAACAGATTTATTTGCATCTAATAACATTTATTGTATGGAATAGATATACATTGCGATGTATTAGATTTTCACAATGATCTTGCTTTGGTTTCTCGATAGTTGTAGAGCTTATTTAATTTTAAAAACAATTAAAAATTGTTTGGGTGTTTTGTTGCGCTACCTGCCGGATGGCAGACAAAACTGCTTATTTCTAATGTTCAAGAAATTTTCGAGGGCGGCGTTGGCGTCTGTATCATCAACAATGTCCGTGTCTTTTTACCTTCACATTTAGAAAATATGGTGGAAGATTTACTATCGACAAATGAATGATTTAAGTACTGGGTCAGGTTAATACATCTAAGATGAATAATTACACAAGCGCAGTGTGATATAATGTGTTCATTATTCGAAATAATTAAAATCGATAAACAATAAAGACAAAAAGAGAAGAATACACCCGAGTTCACCTCGTGCCTAGGGTCACTCAATAAGCTGCGCTTAGTGTATCGGCACTCCGTTCCCCAACATTGTTGTGGGCGCCGCCATTTTGGGTCTTGTGCAGAGCAAACGCAACTGCCGATCGTCTTGATTCGAAAGTGCGACGTCTTCAGCATTAGATAAGGTGTCAGGAAGCTGATGCAATATTGCTTTGCTCTGTCGCGGACTGTTTAAACATTTGTGGAGGACGGAAAAGCGTTTTCTGTGATTTTAGAAAAAGCTTCAGATAACTGGCAACCATGATTTTAAGCTACAATATGCCCTAGTGTCGTTACTCTGAAGCTTCTTCTTCTTCTTCTTCTTCTTGTAATGAGGTCCAGAGAAGGAAAGGGAAAGCCGGGAGAGATGTTGGCCTCCTGTACGGGGCGAGTCGCTACCCGGCTTGGGGAAGGGGGAGGAGCCGTAGGTGGCTAAAAGAGATAGTGTGGAAATTTCGAAACCAGTCCAATAATGTGATGGGGCTTTGGCACAAGTGTGGGTTTCAATTTAACAACCTTGCTGTTTGCGGTGTGCGGTATTAGGTCAAAGACGGTCTGCCAAACCAGTCTCACTCAAAAACTCCAAGAGGTCTTTGTAAGCCCTCTGGGCTAGCCGACGTGGGGCTTCTGGGATGAGGAGTTCCCGAGTCGTGGAGGAAGGAAGTCCATTGAGAGTGTAGCGTTGAAACAAGGTTTTACGCTCTTCTTCGTATTCTGTGCATAATAGTAGCACGTGTTCAATGTCCTCTAGGGCTCCACAGTGCAGGCAATCAGGACTATTGACTCGTTGAAGTTTGTGCAGAGTTGATCTTGTGTTTGCGCAGTTTGCCCTCAGCCGATGTAACATTGACGCTTGTTCTCTTGACAGCTTGCGGGGGATTGCTGGAGGGGGCCGTCCTTCTGCCGTCTCTCGGTGTGGGTGGCGCTTCTGGTAGAAATTTCGTATAAATCGCCATGCTTCGTTGTACCGGCGAAGGGAAATGGTTGGGGTCTCAAGTCCATGGGCTTCAGTAGCAAGGGCATCCGCTTTCTCATTTCCCGCAATTCCAGTATGTGCAGGACACCACTGAAAAGCAAGTTGCCAGCCCTTTCTTTCAGCCGACCTGGCAGATGCTACAGTTGTTGCAGTCAATGGAGTGCCAGTCTCGAGATTCCGAAGAAGTTGAAGAGCAGATTTCGAATCTGTGAGGATGACTGCTCTCCCTGGCGTTCCACTTCGCACTAGCAGCTCCAAAGCCCGCCAAATAGCCACCAACTCCGCAGTAGTAGAGGTTGTGGCGAGGTTCAGTCTGTCTGCAATGCAGACGTTGTGAGTTGGGATGAAGACTGCTGTCGTCGTAGTTCCCGTCGCCGGACTAGTGGAACCGTCGGTGTATACTTGCAGCCATCCAGTATACTTTGTGTAGAGTAGTTCCTGGGTCAAAAGGCGAGAAATTGTTCCAGAAACACTCGCCTTGCTATGCATGTAAGGGAGGTTTTCACTTATCGTCAGTGGTACTTCTAGATGGGGCTGCGGGAGTGGAGGGATATGTCCGGGTGGTCCTATAAGATCTTCGAACTGTCTCGCCAAATAGCCAAAGCGGGAGTTCGGGCGATCAAGGACGTGTGAGAGTAGTGAACTCCCAGAGGACACACCATGAATTCTTGCAAGGTGACGGCAGGCGCGCTCATCAGCCCGGAGAAAAACAGGCCATTCTTCGGCAGCAACGAGTGTGGCAACGTTTCCCGCGTATCGCGGCAGTCCGACGCACATCCTTAGTGCCACACGGTGAAATGTTTCAACATCACGTTGTTGTGCCGGTCCGATGTTGAGAAGTGGCAGAGTATAATGTAGGCGGGAAAGGATTAAACCTTTATATAACAGAAGGAGGGCGTGCTGTGGTGTTCCCCAGGTATGGCCGCGGAGGCACCGCAGAACTCCGAGAAGGCTGCGGCATTTGGAGAGAACTTTGCGGACTTCCGGTCTCCAGGTTACCCGATCATCCAACAACAATCCAAGATATCTGTGTGTCCTCACTCTCTTGATTGGCATCCCAGCCATCTTGAGTTGCAGCGCTCGTTCGGGGGGGCGTCCTCTCGGACGGTAAAGCAGCGCTGCTGTTTTTTCAGGGGAAAGTGTCAGTCCGAGTTTTTCGATGGCATTGCAGATTGTATTGAGTGCCTCTTGGAGTTGACAACGAATCTTCCTTGCCCTTCGAGTTGGGCCAGCGCACCAAAGAGCCACATCATCTGCATAGATGGCTATCTGTACAAGGAATGGTCCCTGCTGGCGAAGTGAGCTTGGAAGCGTTGCCATGGCCACATTGAAAAGTAAAGGACTCAGGACACTTCCCTGAGGAACGCCCTGAGTCACAGTACGTGGACTGCTAAGCGCTCCCGGGACCCTGACCCGGATCGTTCTACCAGAGAGAAATGCCTTAATATATTCGAGCATTTTTCCTTTTACTCCGAGATGTCTGAGGCGCTGGAGGATAACATTATGCGGAAGTGTATCAAATGCCCGTTTTATGTCTAAAAATACACAGTGAAGCATGTTGCGGCGTGCTTTTGCCTCTTCGAGTGCAGATGCCAAGTCGCCCATTGCGTCTGCTGTACACCTCTTCGCACGAAATCCTGACAGCTGGTGTGGCATCGCTTTTGATTGCTCTAGGTGCCATGTCAGGCGTCTCAAGACCATGCGCTCAAGCAGCTTTCCAAGGCAGCTTGTCAGGGACACAGGTCTATAGGATGAGGAGGAGTGGCTCGGCTTACCGCATTTCAAAACCGGAATTACGATTGATTCTAGCCAGGTCATAGGCAGAATGCCTGTTCTCCATATTGAGTTGAGTGTCTCTAAAAGTTCTGGATGATGAGCTTGGTCTATGTTTTTTAATGCTTGATATGTGATTCCATCTGGCCCGGGTGCACTTCGGCGTTTGCAATGTCGGAGCGCATACTGCAGTTCATAGATGGTGAAGTCGTCATCTGCTGTAGATGCTTCAGAAATGGAAGTGCCTATCAGCTCTTGGGGTAAAACCCCGGCTGGTGGAGGAAGGGGGCATGCAAATTCATCAGCTAGCAGTTCAGCCGTTTCAGTCATGGTTTTGTCGTTCCTGATGGCGAGTGCTGCAGTTGGGTGACGAGGGACCTTCGCAGCTGCCAGGGCGCCAACTAACCGCCAAGCTTGCGCGGCTCCCCTCGGATTCCCGAAGGAAATACATTTTTGAGCCCACTGATAGCGCTGCAATTTTTTCGTGTGCCTCCTGAACGCCGCGTCTATTTTTTTGTAACGTACCCAGTCGTATTCTGTATCTGTGTGCATAGCTCGTCGTTGGGCTTGTCTCCGTGCCGCTCGGAGGTTGAGAAACTCTAGGTCCGGCACAGGTCGCGTGATGGGAACCTTCACCAGTCGGGTCGCTCGTCGAATGCAGTTTTCAATGATGGCAGGTAGGTCTGTAGCGTCAGCCGTAGTTACCGATGCTGCCATGTATTCACGGTAAAGGTCCCAGTTGACTACTTTGCATGTTCTGGTGGCGACTGCACTTGCTTTCGGCGAGGCTATAATGATGGGAACATGGTCGCTACTCCATGTATCTGGTTGTATTGCCCACGCCACTTTGATCGCAGGCGATGCAAATGTGAGATCAAGGACGCTTTTTCTGACCCCTTTACGGATGAATGTGGGTGCTCCGCTGTTTAGAGTTGTGAGGTCCAGGGCCGCAATGGTGTCTTCCAGGCGTCTTCCCCTTCTGTTGGTTCTGCTATCACCCCAGTTGATGTTGTGTGCGTTGAAATCTCCAGCTAATAAAAGTTCACCTTTAGCTCTCTGTTGAATTTGGTGCAACACATCTGGGTCCCATGTGCACCCAGGGGCTACGTAAATAGAAACTATTGTGGTGTCCTGCGTGCCGAGCCTTACTGTGACTCCCGCATATTCTGCCGTTGATGAGCAGAGATCTGAAAGGTCCAGGACGCTTTGATGGAGGCTTGATCTCACCAAAAGTGAAACTCGAGACCTAGTATTTGAGTCAATTGTGGTGGAATTGTAGAAAACATATGGAGAGAGTTGTACCTCACCGTGAAGGATGTTGGTTTCTTGAAGTGCAATTACATCTATGGTTCTCTGCTGTAGAATTTGCCGAAGTTCAGGAATGCGTGTACGGAGGCCGTTCACGTTCCATTGGAGAATTGATGGGAATTTGGAGTTCCGGATTCGTTGACGCGGCCTGTTGGCTTTCCCTCCCTTTACTATGATTCCATAAGAGGAATAATCATGTTAAGAAATGAGAGGAGAAGTCGTGCCCACTGCGCATCGACAGTAGATAGAAAAGCGCAAGCCATGCGGGTTGCCTTCTGAAGCAGTGGAATCCAGCTTTCCCATGCAGATTTAGCTGTGGGTTCAGCACTCGGGCTGGGAGGAGGCTGCGGCTTCAGTGCAGGCGTCACATTCAATGCTGGTCTGACAATGTCGGCTTTCGATTCCACAGTGCATGTGTGGTGGTTGTTCGATTGAGATTCTCCTTTCGTAGTTTTGCCTTTTTGATGAAGTGCTGCAGCGTAATCCATAGCGCTGACATTACGCTCCTTGATGGGATCATTCCTTCTTTTCGGTGGGCTTGGAGGGGGCTGACCATTTTGAGTTGCGTTGGCTGTCTTAGACTGTTGGACAGCTGTCCTTGCAGCACGAAAATCAACGGCATGTTGACGTGCGTAGTTGCGAGTCTCACTTTCTTTCTTCCATTTGGGGCAGGATGAAGATGTGGCAGCGTGAGGTTGTCCACAGTTGGCACACTTTTCTTGCGCCGAACACTCAGTGTTGCTCTCATGTAAGTCTCCGCAGCGGCTACAAATAGGAGGTCGCTTGCAAGTCGCCTCTCGATGTCCATACGCGCAACACTTTCGGCACTGTATGGGGCGTTCCTTGAATAGAGATACTGGGTGACGGACATGGCCTAGGTAAACGTAACTTGGCAGTGTTGTTGTAGAGAAGGACAGCTTCACTGCTGTGCTCTTGCCAAGTCGTCGCAACCTTGCCACTCGACCTTCCGGAGATCTCACGTTCTGTTCGATCTCTACTTCAGAAAGCGCAGGATCAACGTCTGTGATCACTCCGACAGCGTAGTGTCGCGGAACCGGCTCATATGCTCTGACCTTCATTCCACAAAGCTCGGAGCAGGCAAGGAGCGTTCGAGTCGTCTGGCCATTGCGTGTGTCTACTGCAATAAGGTTGAGTCTTTTGTTGGGACGGACCTCAAGAATGCACTCCGGGCACATTTGTTCCAAAGCACTTGACAGTTTAAGGCTGCTGAGTGCTGCGATGAGCTGGTTTTCGACCGTTGATACAAAGATGACAGTCAGCCCTTCTGTCACTTTCGGCGAGTGGGTAACTGTATCCGTGCTTTTGCTTGAGTTTGAGTCAGTCTTCTTGCGTTTTTTACCTCCTTTGGTCTGCCAGCCTTCTTCGTCGTCGTTGAGCTCCATGTCACAGAGCTGTGACTCTTCGGCATTCAATACGTTGATATTTGAATGTTGACCAGCTGCGAGGTCTTCTGCCAAGTCAGCAGCGGAAGCTTCGTACTCCGATTTAGCAAGAGATGTACCGCATATCGAGCACGTCTTCTTCCTCTTAAAAAACTACTCTGAAGCGTAGCTTATTTAATGGCACTATTCATGCCCTTGTTTAAGGGGCTTGTAATACCTGAAGGGGCCATGACGTAAGCCCCGTGGGTTCCACAAGCCACTCACTACCTTTTGACGCTGCCTCTTCCTCATTGTTCCCGCCAGTGCCACTAAATTAGCTACGCTTCAGAGTAGCGACACCTGACCATATTGTGGCTTAAAATCATGGTTGCCAATTATCTGAAGCTTTTTCTAAAATCAAAGAAAACGCTTTTTCGTCCTCCACAAATGTTTAAGCAGTTCGCAACAAAGCAAAGCAATATTACATGAGCCTCCTAGCACCGAATCTAATGCTGCGGAAGTCGCACTTATGAATCATGACGATCGGCAGTTGCGTCTGCTCTGCACAAGCACCAAAATGGCGGCGCGCACAACAATGTAGGGGAACGGAGTGCCGATACTTTAAGCGCAGCTCATTTAGCGGCTCTAGTTCCCGCGAACCTCCTTTCCCCTGTCTGAAACTGAAACTAAATATGAATAATACACCATTATTATAGCTTATTTAGTTATAACCAACTACACATGATGAGAGGAGGAAGCGGCCGGGTAGGAGCAACGCGGGTTTTATGTGTCACCGTTCAAACCGTCTCAGAAGAGAAAATGCCAGCTTGCGCTGGTTTCAAAAAGACGATCCAAAGTAAAGAGGTGGCACGCTGTGTTCTTTGTGATTGTGCGTCTATTTCATATACAGGTACATTTGAAGATCGACGATGGACGTCGATCGTCTCGAGGAAACGTAACGTATTAACATTATATAAATAATAAACATAATGAAGGACTGAACGACTCAACTTTTTTAATTCATGTATCGTAATATGGCGGTAGCCTATTGTACTTATTGTTGATGAAGAGCAATATGAGGTGACGAGGTAATGATTAAATGATGAGACTCTATAAGGACGACGACATTAGTGTGCATCGAACCATAACGTACAGTGCCAGACTTGTTTCAAGTATCGTGTACCCAAAGACTTTTCTTCACCCGCAACAGAATATAGTAGAATCAATGAGGATGCTGCTTTACAACTGTACGTGGAACATTAAAACTGCACTGCGCTAAAGTGCAGCTTATTCATTAACATGAAGGACAGATTTCTAGCAGCATCCCCTGATGGACTGCTTGGAACAAATGACCTTGTTGAGGTAAAGTGTCCCCGTTCCAAAATATTCTTATAGCCTACCGAAACCGCAAAAGAGTATGAGGCGAAAAATAAAAAAAAGGAGCCGTGTGTGAAAGGTCCAAATCACCACCATAGCTTCTGCCACAAAATACAAGGGTAGTTACACAATACACAAAGAGATTTTTGTGATTTCGTTATATTTACACTCAAGGGCATTGATATCCAACGTATTCAGAGGGATGACACCATATGGCCAAACAACATAGAGCCTTTTCTACTCAAGTTTTACATGAAAGGCCGGACTTCCGCTGAAATCCCTCACGTAGATGAGTTGTCCGATCGAATAAACTGCCATTACTCTCGATCTGGGAATCTCTCGATCTTCGTTCGTAGGCCATAGTGTCATGAGGTCGAGGGGTGTGGCTCTTCGTCCGCCGAACATTGCTTCGGTTGGTGTTTTTCTCGTGGAAGATGAGACCATCGCGTGCTGCCGGAACAAGAACCTGGCGATTTTTCACTGAACTGCTTCTTCCGTAAGCTTCAAGAGGGATTTCTTCGTTTCACACACCATCTGTTCTGCTTGCCCGCTAGTTTTTAGTTTTTATTTTTTATTTTTCTCCAAAACTTGTTTATTTTATTTGAAAGAAGATTGGCGCGTTATCAGAAAAAAAGTATTTTCGGTTGGCCAAAAGTAGCGAAAAGAGAGCGTAGAACGTCAATGACGCGCTTTAGACGTCGTGGCATGCATCGTGTAAACTTCCAATCACTTAGAGTACGCATCGACCATGACTCCGCAGATGCGGATACGTTTTGCCACGCACCGACTGAATAGTGGATCGTTTTCAGTTACTGTTCATGATGGCGCTGAACTCGAGGAAGAATTTGAGTCTTTCCGCAAAGTTAGCCCAGGTGCCAACACTTTTGTCGAAAGCGGTAAGTGCTCCAAACGTGAACAATGTCGGTAGCGACGTGCTGTGCTTGACACTTGATGCTTACCTTTCGCTGAGACGAAACTTGCTTGTTCGTCTGCCATGAGTCGTCCGATATCAGGTCATCACCGCAACTCCATCTCCCGACAAAGCAGGTCTTCATTATCCGCATGTCTATAGTTAGCAATCATGTGAACTTATAAATTCCCGAACACTCATCACTTGCCGTCACTAAACGCCGCTCAATCATAGTGTCTTCATTGCTAATAAACGTCTTCCTATTTATACTGATGCTTTTCATCATATTCCTCCTAAGCTGTACTTACAACATAATGTGTGTCGGTACTTCGGAAAATATTGCAACCGCGTTTGTTTTCTGGGAACTATAATGTAACAACTTTTACAACATCTTCCGGATCCCGTGAAACACAATATTTCGTGACGTCACTTTTCAGTCGTCATTGTCATGGCGACGTAAATACCGTAAATCGCGAAGCAGTTTACTAGACGTCCGCTTCCACTGGTGTCTTGGAAGATTGAGTCTACTGAGCGTGCATTCCTGCAGAAGAATTTTTCATTGACAGAATATTGACACGTCAATCAACAATTGATTCCTTCTTGGTAAGATTTATTGCGAAAGCCCGTGGCAACCGCCGAACCGCATGTCCCTATAGACCATTCTAAAAAAGAGCGTGTGGCCGGTGCCATTTTGAGTGTTCGTGCGTATGGCGCGTTCTTTGCTCGCTTTCCGAAGTGACGAACACGCACGTGCTGGACTGTGAAGATCGCACGCTGGACTGTGATTTTGTAAACATTGGAAAGGTCTATAGACCTTTCCAATGTTTACAAAATCACAGTCCAGCGTGCGATCTTCACAGCTCAGCACGTGCGTGTTCGTCGCTTCGGAAAGCGAGGAAAGCACGCGCCATAAGCACGAACACTCAAGATGGCACCGGCCACACGCTCTTTTTTGGAAAGGTCTATATCAGCCTGACATTATCGCATACATGAGTTTGCTGGGCCACGCTATACACAATTGCAAGCATGGCGCGTCACTGGTGCCCCATGCGTGCAAGCATGTGCAGCGTGCGCGTGAACGTAGCAATGGCAAGCTTGTAAACGCACGCACTTGACCGCACGAGCAAAGAAATGGCGGCGGCCAGAATGCCCTGCTTGCAATCGTCTATTGAGCCAGCTGAGCACAGCTGGCAGCGGCGCGAGCAAGGCCACGAGGGGAACGTGATGGTGCTCGAGCCATCCCACCGTGAACCAATATTTCGGCCACCCCACTAAAGCCCCTTGATAAAGGCGTTTTTTACAAGTACCGCCAACCATTGTTGTGGAAACGCGCGAGACACGTGCCACGAGCGGGTGCTCCGCCGCCATTCGCTTCCAAGGGCCGCTCATTTCAGTGCTGCGCCGCCATTTGCTTCCAAGATCCGCTCGAGACACGGGCCACGTGCGCTCGCGCATTTGACGCTACTTGCAAGACAAACGGAAACATATCGAGGGGCTTTACACCCCACGGGTGCGTGTCGCCATCTATTGGTTGAACTAACGCCGTGTTCAAGATGGCTGCCGTGGGACCGCAGCCTTAAAGTGCAACCCCACCCTTGGTTAGTGTGATTCTGAACTAACAGATGGCGGTGGGATTGCCTTCCAGGCCTGTGCATCAACGCGAGAAATGGTGTGTGGTGGCGCTTCGATACAGTGGGGTATTTTTCTAGATCTTTAATTTGACATCCCTGATTCCTTGCTTGATTTTCTCTGCACGAGCTTTCTTTGGAACGCGCACGGCTGCGCCAGTTCTCGTGCAGGGGGGCCAGTTGCCTACGCTCCGAGCTCACATCTCCAGCAAATGTGGGCAGAAATGGTGAGGCACGTGCACAACAAAACCACCGACGTGTTAAAAATGATGAAATTGCGTGTGCGCCGTTATCGGAGATTTCAGAGGCCAATTACACATATTTCAATGTGATCAGATTTATATTGAAACTAATGAAGATGACGAGAGGACGAACAGTGAACTGAAAAATAAAGGTTTGATCGGCGAACTTGCGCCAAACAAAACAAGTAAAGAAAGGGCGTCGGGGCAGCAGAAAAGCAGGCGGCGATTCGGCAACGTAACAGAGAGCGAGAGCGAGACTGACTCCACAAGGTCGCTGGCAGCTGCTTATCTACAGTGCGTCACCATCTCGGAAGTTCGGCAAAGAAGGTTCGAGCGTCGCGCGCTCGGTTCGAGGATGAACTGGCACTTTCGAGAACAAGAAAGCAGGGGGAAAGTTACGTCTTGTGCAAAAATCAACGCGAATCTTCTAGAAGTCCGTGACCGAGCGTTGTTTTCTCGGCTCTGCGGGCGGCAATATGACGGGCCGGCCCTTTTGTCGTGCATGTGTTTGGCTCTTTGTGGATTTCCAGGCAAACGTGATTACGTTATAGACTTGGGTTTCCAAAATTCTAGCTTGAGGTATTAACTACCTAAAAAATAAAAAATAAAGTAATTTGGGGGCTGTCAGGTGTCTCATTTAGGTAGCTGGGTGTTTATTTTGACCAAACCCACGAGGCTGGAAAACATAAAAAATTGCACTCATGTTTAGATGTTGAGTTTTGTAAACCCAACGCAGGACTGGTGCGTGAGTCATAATAAAAAAAATGCCGAGATTAAAAATTAACTCACAGCAGTAACTGATAAGAATTAATTTTAATACAAATTCAGTGATAAATGCAATGACTGGCCAGGCAAAGATTCTGGGTCTGTGGGTAGCTTTTGCACAGAGTTCAAGCGATGTACAGGGTGTCACAAAACAAAACGATTACATTTTTTTTACCGCAAGAATAATTTGCATCGCCGAACGCTCATTCTCCGCCCAAAGGTAGCGGTACAGGTCACAACCAGATGCCAAAGTTTCAACCTGATCCGATACTTTATTAAAAAGTAATAAGTTATTTTCTGAAAAGTTCAATGGGAAAATGGCGGCCGACGGAGTTTTCGAATACATGGGGCTATATGACACCAGAAACAGGAAACGGGCGAAAGTGGGCTCCATTTTCCGATTGAATATTTCAGAAAATCACTTATATCTTTTGAATAAGGTGTCCGTTCGGGATGAAACTTTGGCATCTGGTTGTGACATAGTGTTACCTTTGGGCGGAGAATGAGCGTTAGGCGATGCGTAGTTTATTTTTGCGGTAAAAAAACCCTGTAATTTGTTTTGTGGCATCTTGTACCAGTTTTAATTTGGTGATTTATGCGCGCAAGTAATGGTGTGCAAAAATGAAAAAAAAGATAGAAACGGGTAGAGCTTGACGTTGTATAAAATATAGTGTAAGCACGCACATGGTACGCTGATTAAGAATAAAACAGCCCTACATTTTACACTAGCGTTAAGCGTATCGAAAGTTAAGAGTGCATCAAAAGCTAAAGCTTGTACACATATACTGCCCAGGTCGTTATGTCTGAATGCTCATAGTACTTTATTACCCTCAGATTTGGTGTAAGTTGTCTCCTGATTGCTTACAACAGAAAGAAAGAAACATTCTAACTCTGGGTTGATAGAAAAACTCCACCTGCTGACAGCTACCAATCATCTCGGCGCCGATTATGGGTATTCACTGTATGCTAACGGTCGCGTGCTTAGAACGAGTTTTTCCCACATGATTTCATACAATCGCAATTGTTCTTGACAAACAACAACGTTTACTTAGGCAAGCGGTCACATGTGAAGCTTAGAATATTTTGTATTGATTGTGGCACACGTGGCAAGTTGCATAGGTTTTCTTTACAATCCGCGAAATAGAATGCTCCTGGGTTACCTTGGTCTTTAATGCATGTAGCACACAAAAGAGCACGAACTGAATCGCAGTGTGAAACGAAAACAATAATGATAAACAGGCGTGTAATCACGCGAAAACTGAGGGCATTGCACATATACAGAAGGTAAGCTTTGTTTCACTAAATATATTACCAGTAAAGTATTTGGTTTTATCCTGCGAGCGAAGCGGAACATACAAGTGCGAGCATACTGCCCTGAACTACACTTCCAGTGAACAAGCGCACCATCCAAAGCATCGAGATCGCTTTTATAGCTTTTGGTGCGCTCAAACCTTTGAAAGCACAATCATAATCAATTCTATTATTTCAATTATTTTTATTAAGTGTGCCTATGTCTGTGTGCTTCTTGTTTTTGGTATTTTGCGTTCATGTGCCATTTTCTTAGTTATATAATATTTTTCCAGAAGTCCGACAACTATAGGCAACCTGCAATGCTGTTTGGTTTGGCGCAATCTAGCGACGGAAGGTAGAAATATTGGGTACCCCTGGGAGTGGCGGCTGCATTGTTCAAACGTGAACTTTTACTCTGGTGGCGCCGCTTACCCTAGTGTCTGAAGCAAGAAATACTGGGTATCCGAGGAAGCCGTGATTGCGTAACATGCCAGTACAGCGGAAGCTACGGCCCTGGCGGGCCAATGGGAACGTGACTGCGTATCACCGGAGCGCGCCTCTACTCCGAAGAGAGCTTTTCGCTGCGTCACGCTCCAATATGTGTGCGTTGCGTTCGTAAACGTCGCGCATTTCGAAGCCTTCGGCACGCAATGTGGGGCTTATCGTTCACCCTTTGCCAAGTTACAACGAGACAGGGTATAACCGTGCGCTCTTACTCTGCTGGCGCCGCCTGGCTGTTGCCGGCTAGTTTGTTTCATCATTAGTAATAGCCGCATAATCAAAGATGTAGACAAAAAAAAAAAAAAGTACGCGATTACGCGAACACACATTAAAAATGCAATGTAACGGCGCATTCAAAATTAGTCGTTAGTTTCCTAGAGAGCAGCAGTTTCGTAGGTCGACATTGTTACCCGTTGAAGGTTATAAAAAGTGCAGTACAACTGTTAATTCGGGGTCTTTAACGTGCATTGCGCAGTATATGTGGTACATGCAGATGGGCGACTGAACCCAGGGTCCCTGCTAAAGCCCAATGATAAAGGCAATTTTTACAAGTACCGCCCACCAGAGCCGTTTATTGAGAGAGTTTGGCCATACATTGGTTTGAATAGGCGAGCATCTCGGGCCAACCACAGGCCGCGAAACAGCCCCTAGCGGTGGTCGCGTGCTCTAAATTTGTGCCACGACTATACTTCGTTTCACCTTATGTGCGAGCGAAGGCAAAACTGGAAGCGCGAGCACGGAAGCTCCGTGTGTTCAGGCTTTGCTCGAGCGCGCGAGCTGGGGAGAAATGCAAAAAGCGCTGGTCTCGCGCTTCTAGCTTTGGCTTCGCTAGCAGGTAAAGTGAAACGAAGTATAATTTGAGCCGTGCCGAGTGGAACTCCGCGTCTCAAGACGCTCGCGCACCCCACCCTTTGCACTGCTTTCTTTCAGCCAGTCTCAGGACGCTGTTCTAGCAGTGCAGACAAAGGCATGGGCACGAGCGCGTGGCTTTGGACAGTGCCTCCTATGCACGAGGTCTCGTACAAACAATAGCGTTTCGCTGAGCTAGGCTCACGCGCCTGTGCCTTTGTCTTCACTGTCGACATTTGTGAGATGGAGTAGAGGTCTCCTGATTGGTCGACGCTGTGTCACAAATTTAGTTTACGCTCTAAGCGTGGGGGGAATATTCGGCGCTGGCGGCGGCCTTTGCTCCGCCTATTGTCCAAACTCTCCTAATATACGGCTCTGCCGCCCACCACTGTTGTGGAAACGCGGAAGACACGTGCCACAAGCGGGTGCTCCGCCGCCATTCGCTTTCAAGGGCCAGTCATTTTAGTGTTGCGCCGCCATTTGCCTCCAAGGGCCGCACGAGACACGGGTCTTGTGCACTGGCACCTTTGATGTTATTTGAAAGACCAACGCAAACACATCGAGAGGATTTAGACCACGACCATTTAGACCCTACAGGTTCTTCAGCGCGAGCTCCGTGCTTTGAACGGAGCTCGCGCTCGAGCATTTCTCCACGTGCTCTGATCTGCGGTGCCGCAAACATACTCGGCCAACGATCCCCCACCGCACTTGGTTTAGCCTGTGAGCTAAACCAAATGAGCTGCGCTTAGAGTATCGGCACTTTTTCCCCCGATATTGTTGTGGGTGCCGCCATCTTGGTGGTTAGTGACAAATCAAACGCAACTGCCGATTGTCATGATTCAAAAGTGCGACTTCCTCAGCATTAGTTTCGATGTCAGGAAGCTCACATAATATTGCTTTGCTTTGTTGCAAACTGTTTAAACATTTGTGGAGGACGGAAAAGCGTTTCCTATGATTTCAGATCAAGCTTCAGATAACTGACAATCTTCATTTTAAGCACCAAGATGTGTATGAAGCGTAGCTTATTTAGCGGCTCTAGTTTAACCCGACCGCATAGGCACAGAAAGAGAACGAACAGCTTGACCTCGCGCTCTTGGCGCTGCTTCAGTGGTTTCATCAGCCCGTAGCGTTGGCTGTGCTCCGAACTAAGGTAAAGCAAAGCAAATATTCAGACCTTAGAGTTTCACAAGCCAAAAAGAAATCAAACATCACTTAACACGTACCGCGGGTTTATTTCGACTAAATGAACATCTTTTGACGTGCAACCGAAATCTCAGATTGGCCTCCGTCAGATTGCGGGCACCTCGGCCGATATTTAAAGGGCCTCTGACACGCCAAAAAAAAAAAAAAAATATTTTTTTTTTTCATATTAAACGTTGCATGGCGTATCAGGACATTACAAAAAAATTGTTTCACTATAGAGTTGCGTAGTTTTTTTATAAAAAATAGAAATACGAGGCCCAATTCAAAGTTCCCGCCGTGCACTGTGACGTAACAGTGTACCGCAAGGTGTCGGGGCGGTCAGAAGGGAGGCATCGCCGGAAGTCACGTGAGTTGTATCCCTCCTCGTGCTTACCGCGAGCGCGTGTAATATTTTTTTTTTATATTTTTGTTATGCTCCGCACCTCCACGAGCGATCCAAGCAGACAAGGGTTCTTTTATTTGCTTTTCATCGCTTAATGTTGCTGTAAAGGTAGAAGAAACTACAATGCCTAGAAGGTGCTGTGTGAGGGACTGTCCCGGTATTTCAGCAACTGAAGAAGAGATCACACTGCATGCATTTCTGAGAGACATACATCGGCCGCATGAGCACCCAGTAAACAAGTTCTACTCATGCTCTAGACAAAATACGTACTTTGTGCTCGACATTTACTTGTACTTGGTACACTCACCAGTTCGTATTCTTTAGACGGCAGGCATCTACAGCCTGGAGAGTATCCGATGATTCAACAACCTCGGTGTCTCAACCTTCAGCAATGCGATCGGGCGTGTCGTATGCTAGCAATCCTAATTTCTGCGAGCGTTCTAAATTTTTTTTTTCAAATCTTTATAGTTTGTTTTGCGCCCAGTATAGCCCTGTATTATCGGACTGATGGCATGCACTCGTACACTGGCTTGTACTCGCAACGCTTTCATCATTGACCTCCATCACGTCGATCCACTGACTCTTCGTCCTCAAATTTTACAGCACGCAAACTAACCAACGGTGTAGGGATAAAGAGCTAGTGGAACTGAAACTTCGTTTTCTACGATCGCTCGTACGAAGAGCAGAATAATAAAAAGAAAAAAAGTCTTAGGCACGGTCGCGGAGAGCACGAGGAGTGAAACTCACGCGACTTCCGCTTAACCCACTTTTAGTGACGTAGCTCGATGCCTCCTTTCTGACCGCCCCGACACCTTGCGGTACACTGTTACGTCACAGTGCACGGCGGGAACTTTGAATTGGGTCTCGTATTTCTATTTTTTTATAAAAAAAACTACGCAACTCTATAGTGAAACAAATTTTTTGTAATGTCCTGATATGCCATTGCAACGTTTAGCGTGAAAAAAAAAATATTTTTTTGGCGTGTCAGAGGCCCTTTAAACCCGACAAATATGGATTCATGGGCCAGCGCGTTGGCTCAGAGACACTGAGACGATTTAATGTTTGGTGTTTTATTTCAACATCATTGCCACTTAAGAGCCACCGAGGTGGTTTTTAAAACAAAATATAGTCAAACCATTCCGACAAGCATAGTTTGATTGCGAAAATGATTTTTACAAGTGATAAAGACGTTAAAATGTTTTCGCATACGTGGCGGAATCTGAAATGGCAGAATGCATTTCATGGCTCCCATTTCATTTGGATCGCGTCGGGCATGTTTACCGACCGGTACCGACGCACAGTAGAACGCGCCCAAAAGTAGCTGTGGTGCACCCGCAGCCTCGCGCTTGTTGTTCTGACATCTCTGGCTCGCTCACTGCGGGCATCCAGGCATCTGACACCCTGACATCTGGCGCTTTTTCTGTCTTTCACGTGGCGTTCCAAGTGGCACAGGACGGAAAATGCACATCAAGCTGTTCTTGAACACGTATCGCCATCTGTAGTTTATATTAAGAATCTACGATTGGGAAAAGTTTGAGGTCTTATAACATTCTTAACGTGTAATATATCAATATAGAAGTTCTGAAAATTGTAGTATCGAAGGATGTTTTATAATTTATTGTCTCGTTTTTTTGACTAGTTAACGTGATTCCGTTTTTATAGCGCCATAAAATATTACAATTTTAAACTTTATTTTTTATTTTAAAATATACATTACCTGGAGAGTTCGTTGCTTACTTTTGTAATTTATTAAATCCAACCGAACGCTCACGTAAAATATCGTGGACGATGGGACGTTATAACTCGAGAAATAATATTTTCAATATTAGAGACTCAGGTCTATTAAAAGCTGAATAATTAACTAAAAACTAAAAATAATCTTAATATCGAGACAATAAAGTATGGTTGGAAAACAGCTCTTTAATTTGACATTAACTTTATAACTGTAAGATACTTAGAAGGAAAGTTATAAGCCGTCAAAAAAGCAGCAAAACATCATGGACGGTGGGGTTGCACCTTAACTGGGTAGACGACAGCCGTGGCTGATTTTAAGGCCCGTGCTAGTTCCGACTTGCGGCAGTGACCTGGCACGTCATTTTAGCTTGCAAATGTCGGAAAGTCCGTCTTTCAAGATTTCGATTTAAATTTCTTTTAAACTTGGACCGAGTTTTTTGACACAATAAATATCCCGAGTTAGACGATGTATTTTCGAGAATATGGGTGAAATATTTATGCATTTCTTGAAGTGATAATTGACTTTTCGTTGTTTCATTCGTTTCACAAAAAACTTTCCTCTCTACATGTTTTTGTGAAGAAACAATCAGAATCACGCTAGTGCATCTTCAAAAGGCTGTATTAGCATAAAAATATTTATGGTAGTTAGCTTATCTTTGGTGGCATAGTAAGGCCCCCTGCACAAAGTGCAAAATCAAGCTCACGTTTTTTCTTCTTTTTTGTTTTAATTTGAAAAGCAAAGGAAAACAAAAACCCTCATGTTGTACCCTGCGACTGGAGTGCCTCGTTTTCTTGACCGCACTTTTCCACTATGCTGGTGGAATCCATACGCTTCCTTTGATCCATGTGAAAGTTCCAAGGGCAAGACGTTTTTTTTGTTTTCTTCTTTTTCCTTTTTTTGAACGGCGCCATAGTGTTTTTATGAACCTAAAATATCATGAGCACACTTTTTGTTGTCAACAATTTAGAATTTGCGGCACACAACTGCTCATCCATGGCCCAGGCCAACCCGGGCCGGCCCGGCCCGAAAAAAATTTTGTTCAAGCCCGAGCCCGGCCCGGACCCGAGAAAATGCGTCCTACCCGGCCCGAGCCCGGCCCGCGGGCCGGGCCGGGCTCGGGCCTTTGGGCTGGCCCGGGCCCGTGCAGTGCTCTAAGCTGAGTTGGTGAAAATAGCAAATCAGAGATCACTTCATTTGCCGATTGGAAGGCGTTAGAATTCAAGGGGTTTGTGCCAAGAGTGCTGCTTTTTTTAGATATACTTCTTTTTAAAATTCTAGTTGTACATACATATCTGCTTTAGTTCTTGTTGCCCAATCCAACTAAGTCATATTCCAACATGACAATCGTCACACGAAAACGGGCGATAGTTCTCGCATCGTCTGACGTCCGCCCCTCCTCTCTATTTTATGATGGTGACCTTTCTTGCCCACCAGCAACTTACCCTAGGGCAACAGCGGGACTCTCGTCGATGACTGCGATGCCCTGAGCGTCGGCCTGGTCCATGAGCTCTTCGGAGTACGGGTAGTGGGACGTGCGGAAGGAGTTTGCCCCGATCCACCGAATCAGGTTGAAGTCCTTCACAATGAGCGCCAAGTCCAGGCCTTTGCCTCGGATCTGCGTGGATATTTTTCTCCTTGGAGTGTACGTACATGCTGGAAGTTTCGTTATTTTACAAAATGATTTATTACTTGTATTTGTTGTTTTATCAGACCAACAAGGAAGCTTTTTTTGGACATGATTTCAATTTCTTTAGTTGTATTAGAAAGGATAGCAAAATTAAGAAAATCCCGATGAAGGAACAAATGTTGAGCAACCGCGAGCTCCTATTAGTTCGACCAATCTCGATGAGAATCTACAACAGACGCTCTCAGACATTTCAAATGCGCCTTGCCATTTACCTGTGAGCATCACTAGCCGGTGAAAACAAACTAAACGTGTGCTATTGTTGAAGAAGAGTTCTAGTGAACATTCATGTGCGTGCTGTGAATTTCACGCGGATGAATCACCGTCCCTCCATTCATCGTTATACCCATGTGCCATAATGTTTTGCCTTCATAGATATCTTGCATTCTACAGCGTGGACACAGTGAATCTAACCAACTTTAAATTTATCGAAACTATTTGCTTTGCATGCTACGACACTATGACTTTCCATATGAAATTGAGGTTAGGCGTGGAATCGTTGTGTTGAAATATTGAAGGAGGAAGCAATTACCTCACAGAACAGAAATCAAGACCAAATTTGGAGCTAAGCCTTTTGACAAATTAATGTGAAAAAAAAAAATCTTCTTGTGGACCTTTTGGCATTTGATTGGGCGAAAGAAGGAATGAGTAATATGTCAGATCGGTTTTCTTGCTCTTTCTTTTTGTTTTCGTTAAATCAAGCGTCCTGTGGTCACGTACGCACGCACCGACCCAGCGGCTCCCGAGAGAACTTTTCTCCACTCGATCGAGCGGCCCCAGAGAGCGTCAGATTACCTTACCCGGCTCAAGTGCTGCGTCGTCGACGGATGTTGCCGCACGCTTACATAAGTCCGCGCAACATCCATTGCACCACATTCGATAACATCTTGGCAATCACACCATAGCACTGCCAATACTGCTGTCTCATCCGGCTGACGTATTGCCTCGCTATTGCACCAGTTCACGCCATCGCGAGGTAACCCTCAGCACGAGGGTTTAAAAAGGAGTCGGGACAGAGGACTGGACGGAGACGAGACGGAGTGAGCGGCGACACGACATGGGAGACGAGACGCTACAGTGGTGACCCGGACGAACCGAGACGCTACAGTGGTGACCCGGAGAACACTCTCCTTCTCAAAACAAGCACTCTTCAGCAAGCAAGCACATCATCACACCGGCCCTCCCATCCCGGCACCCAACGGAAACTCCCGGCCCTGCTCATCTCCCTCATCTCCCGGAGGCTACTTCCACCACCTGGCCCATCGACTCATGGACAACGGCTCAACCGAACATCATCACCGACACGGTTCCTGTTCCACATGGCCCACGACAAGGCAGTGGTAGTACCGCTCGACGCAAATGCGAAGCTCCGCGAGCGCTTCGCAACGACGGTCTCTGCCACAGCCAGTGTCCCCACCACTCCAGCCACTATCTGGTCCGCGGGGCGCGTCACTCATTTCCGCCCCAAGTTTCGGCACCACGGCCCGCGACTCCATCATCGCACCCACCGCCTTCGTCACCATCATCGCCGGTGAGCCACATCTTTTTTTCACCACACAAGAGAAAGAAAGAAATCTACCCGCATCCCTCTCGCTGCCACGCCCTCAACGATGCACCCCTCTGCACCCAAAGCGTCTAACTCACCATGGACAGCTCTACTTGAGCACGTCCACGCGGACAACTCACTGCGTGCAACCCAACGTGGCCACACCAAGCAGCTCACCGCGTGCCACTCAACCAATCAACCAAATCACCGCGTGCAACCCAACACAACTCAATGCGTGCGACCCAACGCGGAAACACCACGCAACTCGCCGCGTGCCACTCAACCAGCAAATCACCGTGTGCAACCCAACGCAACACAATGCGTGCAACCCAACGCGGCAATACCACGCAACTCACCGCGTGCCACTCTCTGCAGTGCACTCAGCTCACCGCAGACACCCCAACACGAGTACGTCCCCAGCGCCTCCTCACCGCAAGTCCAATCACCGCAAGCGCCTCACCGCCGGCCACCCACCGCCAAGTCCCACCGCCTGCTGCTCTACGCGAGTACCACGCGGCCGACTCAATGCGGGGCCTCGGCACGGGCACGCTACTGCAAGCGACTCTCTGCGGCCCTTCTGACGCCCCTGGCTCATACGGAAAAATCACGCGCGTCCCACAGAGACTGCAACACGTGATGCACGGGCTACGCCCTCAACTTTCCACGACGGCCCACACAAGATTCTGTAGCACCGACCGACGCCACTCACGGTCGGCGCTCACGGAAAGAACTAAGTGATCACCGTCTACCATCGAAATCGTTATCTTTCGCATCAACTCTTCTCGTCGTCCACCCCAAACCATCATCGCCCGAACGTCCAGCAAGCGGAGATCCAGACACGCTCCGGCCGCCACGTGCCACAGCGTCTGGGCATCGCATCTCCTCCTACACCTGCTACTACACACCTCACTCGCGCGCCCGCGGCGAGTCGAAAGCCTAGGCTCGGATAACGGTGGTCTCTAAACGTTCGCCTACTCTCTGGGGAGGGAGTACTGTGGTCACGTACGCACGCACCGACCCAGCGGCTCCCGAGAGAACTTTTCTCCGCTCGATCGAGCGGCCCCGGAGAGCGTCAGATTACCTTACCCGGCTCAAGTGCTGCGTCGTCGACGGATGTTGCCGCACGCTTACATAAGTCCGCGCAACATCCATTGCACCACATTAGATAACATCTTGGCAATCACACCATAGCACTGCCAATACTGCTGTCTCATCCGGCTGACGTATTGCCTCGCGATTGCACCAGTTCACGCCATCGCGAGGTAACCCTCAGCACGAGGGTTTAAAAAGGAGTCGGGACAGAGGACTGGACGGAGACGAGACGGAGTGAGCAGCGAGACGTCATGAGACCAGCGGCCTGGACTGACGACGACATCGATGCTGCATCATTATTCTAAAGTTAGACAACTAATAACCAGTTAATTCAATAAAAAGTTAGCGTTCTCACCAACCGTTCCAGACCATTTTAACTTCCGAGTCAAGTCTAGAACGATCCGATAACCTGATTAAGTCAAGTTTTTACATAAATATTCTTCAGAAAACAATGCCATACATCACCTAGGCACTTTCATGACAAATTACAGAATACAGCTGATTTTTGCGATTTATTTAAAATAAGCAAAAGACAAATAAAAATTTAAAAATTCACGGGGTCTCTTATGTTATTTCTAAGACGACTCGAAGGCGAAAGTCCAAGCGCCGATCCCGGTGATAGCGAACAGCCGAAGACAGCGCGCTCTCTGACGACGCACTTTTGGTGCCGTTAATGTCACGGTATGTCGCACGCCCGCTGTTCACCGCTGCCCGAGCGAGTGTCCACAGCCCTCCTTTTCTGCTGGGTTTGCGCCGCGCGCGCGCGCCTCCGCCGATTCTGGCACAAGTAACGCCATCTCGTGGTCCAGTGGCGAACCATGGGTTTTGGTACCTTTCGTGCCGTCGACGTGTTTTCGCTTAAGGACTGAACGATGAGACATATAAGGCTTTCGCCTTAAAAACAATTGTAAGCAGACGTTTGAAATTATACGTTATAAGCAATTTTCAATGAGGAAATGTTGATCAACGTAGCCCGCGAATACACGAAGATGAATGGCGAACGCTGTCGTGTCCAGAGACTGAAAGAAGTCTGGCAACTCTGGGTCGGGTGGAGAGACGCCATATTAAAAGAGCAGGAAACAAACGTTCGTCTCGATCTCGTCTTTAACGTTCTTGGAGGTTCGCAGACGGTACGCGACATGGTGGCAGCGCTGGAGTGATCGACAGCGAGACCTTGCCGACGCCTGGAGTCGGTTTCCGATGGCGCAAAACCAGTCAGGGCCTTCTCAAGCGGGAGATGCCGCGGCACAAGCGGGCGGTGTTCCGTTCCTCAACCCGTTCACCGTTGAAACTCCGGAGAAGCTCGACTTCAGAGACCCAAACGACTGGAGGAGGTGGATCGCACGATGGGAACGCTATCACATCATCTCCGGGCTCCATCTACGAGACCAAACGACCCAGGTGAACACATTTCTCTACGCTATGGGACGAGAGGCCGAGGACGTTCTATTTTCACTGAAGCTGTCAGCGGACGAGCTAAACGTCTACGATACAGTGAAAGAAAAGTTTGAAGCCCACTTCATTCCTCATACGAACGTCATATTTGAACGGGAAAAGTTTAACATGAGAAAACAAGAAACGCACGAGACAGCGGAAGCATTCATAAGAGACTTGCACAGGATGGCAGACACCTGCGACTACGGAAGCCTCAGGAAAGACCTGATCAGAGATCGGCTGGTCGTGGGCCTCCTAGACAAGAAGTTGAGTGAAAAGCTTCAACTGGACGCAAGACTAACTCTACAAGGAGAAATTGCGGCGGCTCGTAACTCCGAAATAGTTAAGCGTCAACAACACGAACTGCGTGGTCACGAGGCAGCGTGTGCCGACGTCGACGAAGTTCATAAGAGAAGAGGCCGTTATTGTCCACCGCACCGCGACCATTCAAAGCTACCGAGAGCGCCGGAAACATCGTGGTCCTGCAGGTGGTGTGGCGGTACTCTGAGACATAGCAAGGCGCAGTGCCCAGCAACGGGGAAGAAATGCAATGGATGCAAGAAAACTGGCCATTTTCAAATGGTGTGCATGGCCAGAGACCGTCCAACACACCCACGCTCAAGCAACAACGGGAGGCAAAGAAACTCCGCTGTGGAGGAGCGATTTGTGGGACAGGTGTTACACTCAACGAACGGACAACCATAGACGGTAAGAGCCAGGATCGGACAAAAGACGCTCACATTCAAGGTCGACACCGGTGCAGATGTCACCGTGATTCCAGACACGGAATACGATGGACGTGCCATGGGTACCCTGACGGTAGCCAATGACAAGCTTTTCACAGCAGGAAGAGCACGCCTCCTCACCCGTGGACAGTTCATCTCGACAATCCAGTGGAAAAACAAGACGACCCAGCAGAAGATCTTTGTTGCTGAAGGTCTCCACTGCGCGTTACTGGGACGTCCAGCGATTCAAGCCCTCAACTTGCTTCCGGCACTGCACGAGGTCAGCACTACCAGCAGCCATTGTCCGAAGGAATACGAGTCGCTTCTGGAGCATCGTCTGGGAACAATGAAGACGATGTACAAGATCGTACTTCACCCTGATGCCAAGCCCTTTGCGATCACTTATCCTCGACGTGTGCCTATCCCAATCCTTCCAAAAGTTCGTCAGGAGATACAGTGAATGCTGGATTTGGGAGTGATCCAGCAGGTAGAGCACAAAACGGAATGGTGTGCGCCAATGGTAGTCGCAAAGAAGAAAGACGACAGCCTGAGGATCTGTGTCGACTACACAGAGCTCAACAACCAGGTCATTCGGGAGCGCGTCATTATGCCCACAGTCGAAAAGAACTTGGCAAAGCTCGCTGGAGCGCGCGTTTTCAGCGAGCTGGACGCAAACGCGGGTTTCTGACAGGTTCCCTTGGCACCCGAATCGAAGGAACTGACAACCTTCATCACGCCTGTAGGACGCTTCCAGTTCCAACGACTGCCGTTTGGTATCTCAACAGCACCTGAATTTTTTCAGAAAGAGATGCTCCGAATTCTCGAGGGAATACCAGGTCAAGTATGTCACATGGACGACATATTGGTCTCCGGGACTGACAGGCAGGAATATGACAGGGACCTCGAGCAGGTACCTACTCCAATGTCTACGCAACGCAGGAGTCACCCTAAATACGAACAAATGTCAGTTTGCAAAGAACAGTGTCAAGTTCTTGGGTCACATCCTGGACAGCACAGGCATCACAGCTGACCCAGAGAAGACAGCAGCTGTGACCAACATGCCAGCACCTGAAAACCTGAAGGAGCTGCGATCGTTTCTGGGAATGTTCAACCATCTGGCGAAATTCCTTCCGATGATGGCAGAAAAGACAAGGCCGCTGAGGGACTTTGCTACACAGCGACGCAAGTTGGTATTGGGGGGGAACCACAAGAGAGCGCCTTTCAACAAATCAAGGCCGAACTTAGTACGACTCCGGTCCTCGCTTACTACAACCCTCAACGGATGCGTCATCATACGGTCTTGGGTCCGTACTGCTACAGGAAGACCAAGATGGGAAAAGACTTTCTGTGGCTTAGGCTTCTCGAGCCATGACAGAAGCGGAACAGAAATACGCTCAAGTAGAAAAGGAGGCGCTCGCTCTCACATGGGCGTGCGAACACTTCCGAATGTACCTACTAAGACTGAGATTTCACGTGGAAACGGACCACGAACTGCTGGTACCGTTCTCATCAAAACAACTAGACGAGATGACGCCACGTCTACAAAACTTGCGGATGAGGATCCTGGAGTACGACCTCACAATATCTCACAGACCTGGCAAGGAGATGCACACCGCCGACGTACTATCGCGGAAGCTTCACACATCCCAAGCAAGCTACACAGACAAGGAGGAATCCTACATAAAGGAGTATGAACTCTTAGCCCTGGAACTCTTGCCTGCGTCATCTGAACTACTCGACAAACTCAGGTCCGAATTGAGTAAGGATGTGACCACGGCACGGATCATGCTCTACTGCAAAAGCCAGTGGCCGGTGCTCATAGACTTGACACCAAAAGCAAGGAAGTATGGGAGCGTGGCATCAGAACTTACCACAGTTCAAGGGCTCCTGGTGAAAAACAACAGACTTGTTATTCCACTTGTAATGCGGCAAGACATTCTCGAACGCCTGCACAGTGGACACCAGGGCATCGTGAGATGTCGAGCCAGGGCGAGAGACTCGGTTTGGTGGCCAGGCATCAGTCAACAGATCCACGACTACGTCAACTTGTGCCCTACCTGCCAGAAGTTCTGGCAACCAGGTGCGGAGCCTATAATTCAGACACCTCTGCCCGAACGTCCATGGCAGGAGATCGGTATGGATCTGTTTCTGTTGGATGGGAAGAACTACTTGCTAGTCATCGACTACTTCTCTAGGTTCTTCGAGCTTAAGCAGCTCCACAGGACGATGTCAAAGGACGTCATTGAAGCACTGAGTGAAATATTCGCACGATTTGGAATCCCGGAGGTCATTCGTTCCGACGGTGGACCCCAGCTTGCATCATGTGAATTCAAGTGCTTTACACACATGTGGGGAGCGCGACACGTAACGTCAAGTCCCTACTATCCCCAAAGCAATGGGGAGGCAGAAAGAGCCGTCCAAACCGCGAAGAATCTGCTGAGGAAGTCCGAGGACCCTGCACAGGCTCTTCTGGCTCACAGGACTACGCCAGGCAAGGAGGGCTATTCACCAGCGGAACTGTTGATAGGACGACGATTGAAGTCTACAGTTCCTGTGTTACCGAAGCTTCTGACGCCCAACTAAAAGTACACTGCTCGCTACAGGCAGCGTCACAACGTAGTGAAAGCCAAAGAAACAAGCCACTACAACAAGCGTCACAGAGCAAGAGACAGACCTGGGGCCCTAATCTGGACACTTGGCGAAAAAGTCGGCGAGAAATCTGACGGCTATGATTGGCCGGCGCCAAGGTCAAGTGCGGCGTCGGCCAATCACAGCCGGCAGATTTCTCGCCGAATTTTTCGCCAAGTGTCCAGATTAGGGCCCCTGAACTGGCACCTAGATCGGCAGTCTGGATGTACGCGGGCGCCGCACACCAAGGAGTGCTGCTACAGCAGACCCGCGAACCACGGTCATACCTGGCGCAGACTGAACACGGTGCATTACGTCGCACTACCAGACATCTGCAGACTGCGGGACAAAACACCACACCCAGCGTGGTCGCAGACAAGGGACTACCAGCTTCATCTGGCAGCAATAACGGCCTGGTGACCAGAAGCGGACGGATCTCTAGAGCACCGGCGCGATATGGACAATAGGTCTTAGGGGGGAAGGTGTCGTGTCCAGAGACTGAAAGAAGTCTGGCAACTCTGGGTCGGGGGGAGAGACGCCATATTAAAAGAGCGGGAAACAAACGTTGGTCTCGATCTCGTCTCTAACGTTCTTGGAGGTTCGCACACGGTACGCGACAAACGCTACCAGAAACACGCCCCATTTGCTCATTGAAGATTTCAAAAAGTCACCGATAACTTTTGAATGAGATAATGAGTAGTTCTGAAACTTTGGCATCTGTTCCGATCCACTAGCGCTTTTGTTTATTTCTGCGGCAATAAGAAATAACGCCGGAATCGCTGGTGTCGCTTACACTGATTCCCGACGACATGAGGTAGCATTTAGCGCAAGGGTTCCGGCTCCGCGAAGGATGGTAATTCTAAACCTTGGAGAGCCAGTGCTTCGGCAGGTTTCAGATGTTGCCACCATAGTTTCCTCCCTCTCCCGCTCCCGCGGCGCGTCACTGGAAGCGTGGCAGAAAATTCTGTTCCCCTTGCAAGAGGGAAAGTGGACGTAAGGAGAGAACGAACGGAGCGAAAGAGCACGACAAGAACCGTGCACCGCGCCGCGGCATCACGAAACCAGTGTACTCCAGTCCCGTCCAAACCAAACCACGGCCGTCCAAATGAAAGGCGGCTGAATACATTACGGCAATACATGATATATAGTGCATGCGAAGCACGGTTATTTTTTTTCCCCTAAACATCCGGTATTTAACGATACAGGGTTCCCGACTTCATGGAAACCGTTTGAGAATGCACGCAGCAAAGCTTAATAATTTCATAATGCGAGGCCAATCGCCTCTGTATAGCAAGAAGATCCCACAACTTTGTTGAAACATAAACAGTATGGCGGGTTCATGTTATACTACCAAGGAGACGAGGCGTGTGCCTTTCACTCCCTCCTCCCTCCCCCATCCCCCTCCCAAACGTCATCGCTAGTGTATCCACGCAATGCTGTCGCGTCCGCACCGCCGCCAGTGCAGACTGCGCCAGTACAGAGCCGTGCGCCTTTCAGCGTCTCACAACGACCGAGCCGATACCACCTAGAGGACGGGGACTACCATAGCCTCCTATATACTGACAAAGCCTGGCAGATCGCCACGAGAAGCGGCCACCGAAATGGAAAAAGTGGAGTGGCAAACAACGGATGAAAGGAGAGCCACGTGAAAGGCGCCCCGCTGCGGCGAGACGCCGAAATACACTTCTCCCGAGCGAACAAGTGTGTTTCGGGTCCTCGCCGCTGCAAAAGCTGCGCGCTGACGTCCAGGTTCCCCGGAAAATGGCTCTTTGATGCTCTGTGCTACAAGATCCTCACTCTCCAAATCTGCGACCGGGCACTCTATGGCTCCGTCGTCGCACTGCCAGGCTTTGTGAGTATAGAGGAGGCTATGGGACTACATATGACGTCATGTTTAGTGAATCCCCGACCCGCCTCCAAGCGGCAAACACGCCGCGATTGCTCGACAGACGCGTCCGTCTTGGCGTCGCCGCGTGCTGGCGTCCCGCTTGTTGTGAGACGCTTGGAGACACGCTGGCGGCGATGCTGACGACAGCTAGGCGGCGCTGCCTGGATAGTATTGACTCACGTCGGCGTCCTCGTGCTTGCCGAAGCCCATCAGATAGAGAGGACGCTCATTGAGCAGCAGCTGCGTCTGCGTGGCCCGCACAGTGCGCAGTCCGAACTTCTGGTAGTAGACGTCAGTGACGCTGTCGAGCGTGGCTTCCACCTGCGAGAACGGGAAGTTGATCTGCTCACCTGGGAGATATACACGGAGGATGGATAAAGAACTCGGTCATTTGCAACGGCGCACTAGCCTCGAACTTGAGAGGAGGAAGGCTTTGCTTGTAAGGTGATTTGGCGTTGCGTAAGCTTCGTTCGGGTTTCTAAAGCGGTATTCACACGGGGGAGAAATCCGCGCAGGGGTGTGCGTGACGTCGACGGCGAGCGCGATTTCCTCCTCAGCTTCGCCGTTTACTCCGACGATGTGCCACCGGGGGGAGGGATGTCAGCGTTTGCAGTCAAATTTAGCGGTTTGCACACTTGACACCGCTGCAGACGAGTTTAGCAAGCTCAGCATTTGGCACAAAATAATTTAACGACAAAATAATATTAAAAACAAACTGATCCGCCACCAAACCAGGCGACCCACCCTCCCTCCGCTGCGTATAGCTGACGTCAAAGCGCCGCATCGCGAAAGCCTGGCGTTTTCGTCGCGTGATGCGCGCGCCGGGGATCACGTGCGTCCTCCCCGGCGCGCGTGATCCACAAGCAGCGTTGCCCACGGGCATGTTATACCCTTGTTACGCAGGCAAAATAATCGGGGCTGTGTGGATATTTAGACAGCGTGTAGTTTGTCAGCCATTTCAAAGTTGCGACGAGTCACTCGCTGTAGATGAGAAATTTAGCCAGTGCAGTACAACCACTAGCCTGGGGTCTTCAACGTGCACCAGAAAGTAGTGATACACGACCGCACACCGGTACGATGCTCATCCAGATCGAAACGGGAAGGGGTGGGGATCGAGCCCATGATCCCTGGGTTCTGCAGCGCGAGCTTTCGCTCCACGTGCTCCGAGCTGGTGTGCTCTAGCCCACTCGGCCACCGATCCTCCGTTAGGGCTCATTCACACTGGAAGCGGATCCGCGTTCGCAAAGCGGTTGCGAACGCGGTTGTATAAGGATTCAGCACATTTGCACGCGCATTTGATGACATCAAATTCGCGTGCAATTGTACTAGATCTTTATACAACCGCGTTCGCAACCGCTTCGCGAACGCGGATCCGCTTCCAGTGTGAATGGGGGGTTACGGGTGATAACAGTTACCACCACGACCGGCTTTATTAGGGGTCGTGGTTACCACACTATAATTCCGGAGAACGTTATGTGGTTATGCAGTCGAACTATGGGCGCACGTGCGCATCTTGAGCGCCCATCAATGTTTTGCACATACACTCTTCACTTATGAAATACCTGTGGTAACTGTGGTGAAGCGTAACTACAGTTAACGGGGGCTTAACTGAGGGTAAAGCCTGGTTCACACATTTGCAACGGTTGTGTTCGCATGCAACCAAAACGACCGTAACGACCAAAACACCGCAATAACCTTGACTCATGAATCGCCTCGCGAAGCTACCCCTTGCATCGCTTGCCATGCTGTGTACGGCGAACACTTGTCCCGGTGACTTTGTCGTTACGGTCGTTTCGGTTGCATGCGAACGCAACCAACGCAGATGTGTGAACCAGCCTTAAAGGGGCGGTGCAACGATATTCAATTGGAATGTTTTTCACTTTACACGAGCTTACTGGCACTAGTGGGACTCGAGGATACTCGCACGCAACGCCACTGACCAAGAAACTCCTTTGTTGCGCTGTAATTTCGAGGACAAAACCGAGTGTTTTCATTCAATCTCTCCTTCGCTAAACCTGATGACGTAGCTGGGCGGTAGCAGTACCGCCCAGTGACGATATTTGAATGTGGCTCATAGATTGGACCCGAGCATGGCGTAGACACTCCTCGTGATATAATTAATAGCTTGAGGAGCATTCGGGTAGTGTCCTGTGTCCAATCGCTGCAATGACGACAACAGCCGAACCATAACAATGTCTGGAACTCAGCGCGTGTCCCGTGCCTTGCCAATCCCAGCGCATGGCTATGATCAACATTGGCGGCATATAATCGGCTCCAGATCACGTGGCCGCTTGTTCTGGCTGCGAGTTGAGGGGGTGAACTCTGCTCGTTTTTCTTAATTTTTTTCTGCGACTTCGATTGCGTGTGGTGCAAAACGAACGGGTATTTCACAGGTAATTAACGTCAGGGATCCGTTCTAAGCGGTATTTGCGCAAAATACAAAAATCGTTGCATCGCCCCTTTAAGGGTGCCCATTGTCTTGTTGGCTGAAGAGGAAGAAGGAGTGGGAACAAAGACTGACGGGTTGGTAAAAAGGGAAGAAAAAAAAGAGAATAAAGATTGACGTCACGCACGGTGACTAAGTTACCGTACATGCCTGTTTGTTTTTCTACAATACGATACCCGTGTAACAAGGGATTTTGTGTGTAACGCAAAATTTAAAGGTCCCGGGTTTCGGCACCAAGGTTTTGCTTTACATTAGGGGAATAACTGAGCCAAGGACAAACAAGAAAAGACTTCGAACATCCATCGTAAGGCCTGACGATCGTCTAAGGTACTTACCGCAACAGAAATGGATCCCCTAACGCCAGCAGCCATCGATCAACTCAAAAGAAGAAGAGCAGTGGTTCAGTCATCGGCTACCAGAATTATTACCGAAACCGTCGCTCTTCTATCCATGGAACCAAAGCCCATCGGTGAGCTGGAAGAAAAACTTAACATCTTAACAATCAAAGAAGCTGCACTGAAGGAAATTAACGACCAGATTGAGAGAGCCATCACTGACAACACGCTCGAACAGGAGATGGAAACCGCTGAAGGCTACACCGAAAGAATTAGCGCAACGAAAACAAAGGCCCTTCAGAGCGAATGATCAACAGAACGTCGGAGACCTCAACACAAGTTGGTAGATCAGAACAACAGCTCTATGCAAGTCAGACACACGCAACAGTGAAGCTTCCGAAATTAGAATTCGCCAAATTTTCCGGAGATAATCAGTCATGGCAGGGCTTCTGGGACCAGTTTGACGCTACGATCCACAAAAATGTGTCTCTCTCGGCAATCGACAAGTTTAAATACTTGAAGAGCTACCTTACAAGCAAAGCTGCTGCGGCAATTGACGGTTTTCAACTAACATCTGAGAATTACGCAGTTGCACTGGACATTCTAAAAACAAGATTCGGGAAAAAAGAACTCATCATAGAAGAACACCTGACACGGTTTCTGGCAGTAAAAACGATGAGCAACTCTCAGGACGTCGAGAAGCTCAGGTTATTATACGACGAAGTTTAGTCTGGAATTCGTAGTCTTGAGGCACTTGGTGTATGTTCAACGACATACGGAACAATCCTCCTAACGGTTCTGCGAAAAGCCGTGCCATCAGATCTTGAACTGGAATATCATCGAAGAACAACAGCAGTATCAACAAACGAAGGCAACGAGCTAAAACGATTCTTGGACTTCCTGAAAACGGACATTGAAAGCCGAGAGCGGACTCAGCATAGAAATCAAAGAAAACCAACTTCCAATTTCGATAGAGCTACTCCTGGGGGAAGAGACCGACAGACACAATACCCTCATTCGGCAGCTCTGTTTGCGACAGGAACTCAGAAAGAAGAGAAACAATGCTTGTTCTGTGGATCCTATGACCACCTAGCTGCCAACTGTTCTATACCAATGCCATTGGAAGAGAAAAAAGAAATGCTGAAAAGGAACAATCGATGCTTTCGATGCACGAAGCAAAATCACCGTGCAAAGGATTGCAGAAGCGCAAGGTGGCCAAAGTGTGCACAATTTTCTAAAAGGCATGCCACGGCAATGTGCGATCCAAGCTACAATGAGCTAGGAAACAAAGGTCCACACAAAAATTCCAGTACAAGTAAGGAGGAAGCCTCTAACGAAACAGTGCTGCAGTCCTCTCTAAAGGCAACGAATAGCAGAAACAGAGGGCCGTGCCAAGTCCTTCTACAAACGGCAAAAGCATGGGCAGAAGGCGAACAAAACCGTGTGCTTGTCCGGCTTCTCATTGATGGCGGAAGCCAACGCACCTTTGTGAGAAGAGACATCTCAGAGAAACTTCACCTGAACGTTTTGGGAGAAGAGCACCTAACGATCTTCACCTTTGGAGAAGGCGCTGCAACAGCCTCAAAAAAGTGTCGAAGTGTAGAGCTATGGCCGCGCAACCAATACAACCGAAAGGACGTACGAATTGAAGCCCTAGAAGTCCCGCAGATCTGTGCTGACATTATTCACACACCACCAGACGTCACGCGGGACATACCAGAAGACATGCTGCTTGCTGATACGTCTCTCAACAACAACAACGAATGTGAAAACGGAATCAGCCTACTAATCGGAGCCGACCACTACTGGGACGTGGTAAGTGGAAGCGTGAGGCGCCTGAAAACAGGATTGATGGCCGTCGACACCATCCTTGGTTGGACTCTACAAGGGCCCATGTCCTCAAGATCATCTACTGCTATCTACTCATCGATTACTGGAGTGATGAAGGTTACGACAGCCGACACAACTGAGATATCAACACAACTGCGATCATTCTGGGAACTGGAGCATATCGGAATTAAGGAACAAGAAACGTCAACCAACGAAATTGCTCCATTCGAAGACTAAAAAGAGCGTAAAATATAAAGACGGAATAAACCAAGTTTTCCTACCATGGAATGATAAAGTTGAGATGCTCAAAGACAACAAAGAGAACGCAGAACGAACACTCCGATCACTGACTGGACGCCTCATGAAAAACAAAGCGCTCATGAGAGACTACGACACAACAATATGGGAATATTTTGGCGATGGATTTGCAGAAAAGGTTCAAAGCAATGAAAAAAGCGGAAATCCTGTAAATTACATGCCACACCAAGCGGTTGTGCGACAGGAACGACTGGCAACAAAATTTCGGGTGGTATTCGACGCGTCCTCCAGCGCTGCAGGGGAACTTTCCCCGAATGACACCTTATCCAGTAGGAACGAACTTAAATCCTGAATTAATAGACCCGCTGATCGAGTTTCGTACACACAATGTCGTCGTAATAGCAGACATCGAGAAGGCCTTTTTACAGGTGATGTTGGCGGAGCAAGACAGAGATGCCTTACGTTTTTTATGGTACGAAACTACTCCACAGCAAGGACATCAGCTTCTGCCTATAACAACATGGAGAATGACCAGAGTTCCATTTGGGGCAACATCAAGTCCGTTTCTCCTGGCAGCAACGTTGAGACACCATTTCGACTTAATGAACGAAGAATTTCCCGATACCTCGAATACTCTAAAACAGCACATGTATGTTTACGACCTGGTAACTGGTGCCGATGATTCGGATGGAGCCCAGGTACTGTGCAGAGAAGCAACAAAGATATAGAAAAGGCGGGAATGCATCTTAGAAAGTGGAAATCAAATGAACCAAGGTTGTTATCGGAATTAAAGGAAGAAGGATCCGGCCACGTGCCACTACCCGGACAAGTTGGCCGAACAAAGGTTTTAGGCGTTGGTTGGGAAGCACAAGCAGACATCATCAATTTCGACATAGAACCTCTAATTGACTTTCTGTGCTCACGTGAAGACAGCAAACGCTTCGTACTTCAGGCAACAGCTCGCATATTTGACCCTATGGGTTTTCTGGCTCCCACCGTGACAACCATAAGAATGCTATTTCAACGACTTTGGGAGCGAGGAGTGGGATGAGGTGTTACCTTCAGACTTATACGAAGAATGGGACAAGTGGTGTATAGACCTCATTGCCTTGAAGGACGTCGCTGTTCCAAGCCTCATCGTTTGCGACTTCAACAAAGATAAAACAGAAAAGGCATTGCATGTCTTCTGCGATGCTAGCACAAAAGCGTACGGAGCTGTAGCGTACGTGGCATCGAAAGAGGAAGAGGGAAGAAGGTGTGTGATTATTGTAATGGCGAAATCGAGAGTGGCACCCCTCAAGCGGTTGACCCTTCCGCGACTAGAGCTTATGGGAGCATTAATTGGCGCTCGTTTGGCGCATTCTCTAACAAAGAAGTTGAAGATGGAAGGACTCCCAGTGTATCTGTGGAACTGACTCCATGATCGTCTTTTATTGGATTCGTAGTTCTGCGAACCGGTGGAAGCAGTTTATTGCAAATCGTGTCTCAGAGATCCAAGGTCTGACGGAATCAATCAACTGGAGACATGTCCTGGTTCAGAAAACCCAGCAGATCTTTTAACACGTGGACTTATGCCAAGTGCTCTGGTTGAGAACAACACATGGTGGAATGGACCCATCTGGCTTCAATGCTCGGAAACATCCTGGCCAAGTCAAGTTGAGGAAAGACCAGAATGCGAAGAATACAAGGCTGAAGAAAAGAAAGACACTGTTGTTAAACTCACCATACCCGACGAAATTCATCTGACGAACTTGGAGAACTACAGTTCATTTAATAAGTTGGTTCGCGTGACGGCCTGGATAAAACGCTTCGCAAACAACATAAAACAACAAGGACAACGAAGGGGAGCGCTAACAAGCGATGAAATCATAGACGCAGAAAAATACTAGATAGCGACTACACAAATGCAGGCTTTCCCGAAGGAAATCATACTCCTAAAAGATCAGCAGCCAGTTGACAAAAATTAAAAAATCAAGTCGCTCAACCCAATTATTGACAGTGATGATATCGTGAGAGTTAGTGGTCGTTTACAATTCAGTAACAACGAGGAAAGCGTAAAACACCCAATAATTCTACCTGCAAACCACCGGTTCACTACCCTTCTCATTGAGGAAGAACATCGTCGACTGCTGCACGCCGGAGTTTAAGACACTTTGACGCAGCTACGGGAAACTTACTGCATTATAAAGGCAAGACAAGTCATACAGAAAGTAATACGTCGCTGTTTAACTTGCCAAAGACAAAGCTGTGCACCTGCCTCAGAGCCCGTAGCTCCACTACCAGCCGACAGAGTTTCAAGATGCGAACCATTCGAAACTACTGGAGTGGATTTCGCGGGACCTCTGATATGTCGACATTCTACGGGAGTAGTAAGGTTTACATCGCACTTTTCACTTGTGCCGTAAACGTGCCGTGCACCTCGAACTTGTGAGTGACCTATTGACAACAGCCTTTTTGTTGGCATTCAAACGCTTCGTTGCACGCCGAGGCATCGCAAAAACGATTTATTCACATAACGCCTCAACGTTCAAACGAGCCGCTAAAGACATCAAAAAAATGTTTGAGGCAATACAAGGAGAGGACGCGCAGACCTACTTTGCAAATCACAGGATTAGGTGGAAAACAATTGTAGAAAGAGCCGCATGGTGGGGCGGTTTTTGGGAGAGACTAGTGAGGTCGGTCAAAGTCTCGCTACGCAAGGTTCTGGGCCGTAGTAGTCTGAATTTCGAAGAACTGGCCACGGTCCTCACAGAGGTAGAAGCTGTAGTCAACTCCCGTCCAGTGACGTTCAGTTACAACAACCCTAAAGAACCAGAGGCTCTATCTCCAGCACACTTTTTTTTGGGACGTAAACTGATCACCCTTCCCCCACATCACTTATCAGCAAAAGATGAAGCAAGTTCTGGACACTTAGCGCGACGTTGGAAATATCGATGCACTATTATAGAGCAATTCTGGAGAAGATGGAGATCTGAATATTTGCTAGAACTGAGGTCAGCTCACATCACCAAACCCAACAGTTCAAGTGGTTTACAAACCGATGACATCGTCCTTCTCAAAGACGACCGACTCCCACGGCAGATGTGGAAAATCTGCAGAGTTAAAGAGACTTTCCCAGGAAAGGAGGGCAAGGTTCGAGCATGCAGGATTGTGCTGCCCAGTGGGGGAGAGCTCCGCCGTCCGATACAGTCATTATACCCTCTGGAATTGCAAGAATGAGCATCTGCTCATTTCGGGGGGAGTTTGTTGAAAATTATCGTCTATAGAAGAAGATGAAGTGGAGGAGATCGACGACGAAAAAGAAGGGACGATGACAGCTACGGCGCTCCTTCAGCAAACGAAACGATCATGTAAATATTGTATATAAATCCTTTCTTGTTCTAACTAACTGACGCAGTTGTTTCCCTAATGTAACGCAAAAAAGGGTATTAGACACGGCATAATAGTTTACAACACAATATGATATCTTCTTTTAATTCTATTGTGTATTATGAGACTGTAAGCATTGATTGGATGATTTACCAGAAATTGGGTCTATTCTTTCATATATATTTGTTATTGCGCATATAAAGTAAAATGAATGTGTCGCACCTTTCATATACAGGGTGTCACAAAAGAAAATTTACACGGTCTTTTTTACCGCAAAAATAAACTAGGCATCGCCGAACGCTCATTCTCCGCCCAAAGGTACAATCCGATACCTTAATCAAAAGTTATAAGTGATTTTCTGAAAATTTCAATGGGAAAATGAAGCCCATTTTCGCCCGTTTTCGGTTTCTGGTGCCATAGAGCCCCATGTGTTCGAAAGCTCCGTCGGCCGCCATTTTCCCATTGAAAATTTCAGAAAATCACTTATAACTTTTGATTAAGTTATCGGATCGGGCTGGAACTTTGGCATCTGGTTGTGACCTCTAGCGCTACCTTTGGGCGGAGAATGAGCGTTCGGCGATGCCTAGTTTATTTTTGCGGTAAAAAAGAGCGTGTAAATTTTCTTTTGTGACACCCCGTACATGCACGAGTTCACTGAAAGTAAATCATTTACAGAATAACAGCTTCTCCCGTTTTTAATAAAATCAGTTACATTATTGTGTAGTTCTAATATAGTGCCTGGAGCAACGGCGTGGAGCGCGTCTCCGACTAGTGTGTTTACCGCGTTCTCAAAAGTGGTCGCTCAACTTCCGCCTGATGACGTCATAAAAGTGTCATGCTGTTGCCTGCTGCGATCCTAGCGGTGGCACAACAGCGGAGGTGGAATGTGGCAGACGTCTGTTGTGCTGCAGTTCGCTCTGCAGCCGGACAGTCGACAGAAACCAGAGCAGGCACGAGGTGGGACGCCGCGGCGACAACGATCCCTCGCGTCTGTTAGCCTTTTTTTCTTTTTTTTTGTTTTTCAGCACTTCTAGGACCAACCGTCAGGATTGCGACATCCGACAGCGTGACACGCCGGCTATACTGTGACGCAGTTTGTTGTCGGGACCACTTTCGATACATGGGTGGGGTAAGACGGTAATGATACTACTTGAAGACGCGTTCCAGGCGCCGTAGTTTTATACTTAAACGCTAAAGCTGCAGTCGCACAACTCGTACATCACACAAAAGACACGGTCTGCAGACTTAATAACAATAATATGTGGACAAGCCACATGTTCGAATCATGTTTGCTTCATACATAAATGTGCTTGGAATATAGTAGCTAAAGATAGGTTTTGTACGACCAATATTACAGGGTCGTCATAGAAGCAAGAAACATGCCTCAGATAGCGTCAGCAGACTGTCTTTTCTATGATGTGTATTATATTAGCGATGTGAGCGCGGCTTTATCGGGTAGAGTAGGCGTATAGAATCGTCGCTGCCTGCCTTGACTGTGTACTGGTATCCTGGGTTCGGGTGCATCCCCTGGGGCCACCAGAGCTTGGGGTTGACTAGGGTGAAGTTCCCTGAGCAATCCCGCACCACGAGGACTGGCTGTCCCTGTTCGTCCAGCAGCGTGAGCAGACATGTCATCTCGGGACCGGGCGGCACCGCGTCGATTTGGTAGTTCACGGCGGCTGCGAAGGTTAGAGACGCGGAGGTTGACCCTTTTCAAGAAGTCTGATGGCGGTGAAAAAAAAGCTATATAGACCTGACTGTGTACACTGGGCAGCGGACGCTACATTGAATGATGCTCCCGGTTTGTTTACGTCGCCCCAGTACGAGTTTCGCGGTGTGGTGAAGAGGTCGTGGGTGCAATACGAACTGCCGTTTCTTTATCACGCGCTGAGAAATTCTCTCTCTTTCTGCTCGGAGTAAGAACAAGAGACTGAGTGGTGCGATTCATTTATTAAAAGTGAGAGTGGATTAGTTCCTTGAACGTTCTTTAAATGTTCCAGTGATGCGCTCGCAGTCACCTTGTTGTGAAAGATGAATAAGTGTTCGTGACTACGCGAGTCGAAAGGGTGGCGGTAGCATCATCCTGTTGTTCTATAGTCTTTTTCCGTTCAGTCGCGAGCTCATGTAATAGGCAGTGCACAGTTGGGAGTGACCCGGTGACTACGGGCTCACCAATTGCTAGTTGCTGCGCTCGTAAGCCCTTTGACTGCCAAACTCACTAGCAGGTTGCACGTGAGGCAGGTATAGGCTGCATGTCTAGAAGCTGTTTTGCGAAAGCAGTGCCCATTTTCGTTTGCCTGGATGCACATCATTGGTTTATACTCGTTATGTAAAAGCCAAATTTGATTATAGCGGAATTCTCGCGGTGCTGCTTTTAAGTTACGCCACTTATTATAACATTTGCACAAACACAAATAAAATACCTCTTAAAATCTGTTGCACGAAATTAATTTAAAATTATATTGTTCAATAAGTCTCACGGCACGGCCGAATAACTTTCCCACGCCTTGTCGAACGTGGTTACTAAAATGACCAATCCTTGGAAAACAATTGGAACATGTATTAACTAACAAATTATGGTGATAACGTTACTTTGAATTGTACTTAACAGTCTGAACACTGTAATTAATTAGTTTAACTCTGTCAGACAAGCACGCGGGGCTGTAGTTTTGCCTACCTTCCGTGTCTAGGAACGCAACTTCCCACACGAAGAAATCCGCATTAAAAACCGATCGCCGCACAGTTTTCATGAGGAACAATTGCAACTCTATCTCTAGTGTATTAGGCTCACTTTCATATCTCCGCGTCGAACGAACTCGCCACGTCGAACAGCAGTCGCCACCCTGATCGTGGCTGACTTTTAGCCTGGACATCATGGCAGAACGAGACAAATACAGCTTCTTGAGTAATTCGGGCAACCAAACCACTCTCCATCTGACTTTTTTTCTTGGCATTTCTAATGACAGCTGCCGACGCAAACGACCGAGCCGCATAAGTGTCGTGCTTATGGCGCAACCTCGTTATAGGTGCTGCAATCACTAGGTTAAAAGCATGAAAACGCGGTAACCATCGTCTGCTTTCGATCGAGTGCAATAGACATTTTCCACAATTGCTGCTAGCAATCCTAAAAGGGTACGTGATTCCAGAGGTCGGCATTTTAGGTCGCCCTCATTCACCCTCACCCTCACAGCCACACCTCACCTAAGCCCCTCATTCACCCTCACCCTTACAGCTACACTCACCCTCAACCCCTCACTCACCCTCACCCTCACAGCTACACTCACTCTCAGCCCCTCACTCACCTCATCCTCACAGTCACACTCACCTTCAGACCTTCACTCACCCTCACTGAACCTCATGGCCCTCACGCCCCTCACGCACTCATGGCCCTCACGCCACTCACCGCCCTCACGCCCCTCACGCACTCATGGCCCTCACGCCTCTCACGCACTCATGGCCCTTACGCCACTCACCGCCCTCACGCACTCATACCCCTCACGCACTCATGACCCTCACGCCACTCACCGCCCTCACGCCCCTCACGCACTCATGGCCCTCACGCCACTCACCGCCCTCACGGCCCTCCCGCCACTCACCGCCCTCACGCACTCATGGCCCTCACGCCACTCACCGCAATCACGCCCCTCATGCACTCATGGCCCTCACGCCACTCACCGCCCTCACGCCCCTCACGCACTCATGGTCCTCACGCCACTCACCGCCCTCACGCACTCATGGCCCTCCCGCCACTCACCGCCATCACGCACTTATGGCCCTCACGCCACTCACCGCCCTCACGCCCCTCATGCACTCATGACCCTCACGCCACTCACCGCCCTCACGCCCCTCACGCACTCATGGCCCTCCCGCCACTTACCGCCCTCACGCCACTCACCGCCCTCACGGCCCTCCCGCCACTCACCGCCCTCACGCACTCATGGCCCTCACGCCACTCACCGCCCTCACGCACTCATGGCCCTCACGCCACTCACCGCCCTCACGCCCCTCATGCACTCATGGCCCTCCCGCCACTCACCGCCCTCACGCCCCTCACGCACTCATGGCCCTCACGCCAATCACCGCCCTCACGCCCCTCATACACTCATGGCCCTCCCGCCACTCACCGCCCTCACCCCCCTCATGCACTCATGGCCCTCCCGCCACTCACCGCCCTCACGCCCCTCACGCACTCATGGCCCTCCCGCCACTCACCGCCCTCACGCCCCTCACGCACTCATGGCCCTACGCCACTCACCGCCCTCACGCACTCATGGCCCTCACGCCACTCACCGCCCTCACGCCCCTCACGCACTCATGGCCCTCACGCCACTCACCGCCCTCACGCCCCTCATGCACTCATGGCCCTCCCGCCACTCACCGCCCTCTCGCCCCTCACGCACTCATGGCCCTTACGCCACTCACCGCCCTCACGCACTCATGACCCTCACACCACTCACCGCCCTCACGCCCCTCATGCACTCATAGCCCTCCCGCCACTCACCGCCCTCACGCCCCTCACGCACTCATGGCCCTCACGCCACTCACCGCCCTCACGCCCCTAATGCACTCATGGCCCTCCCGCCACTCACCGCCCTCACGCCTCTCACGCACTCATGGCCCTTACGCCACTCACCGCCCTCACGCACTCATGACCCTCACGCCACTCACCGCCCTCACGCCCCTCACGCACTCATGGCCGTCACGCCACTCACCGCCCTCACGCCTCTCACGCACTCATGGCCCTTACGCCACTCACCGCCCTCACGCACTCATGGCCCTCCCGCCACTCACCGCCCTCACGCCCCTCACGCACTCATGGCCCTACGCCACTCACCGCCCTCACGCACTCATGACCCTCACGCCACTCACGCCCCTCACGCCCCTCACGCCCCTCATGCACTCATGGCCCTCCCGCCACTCACCGCCCTCACGCCTCTCACGCACTCATGGCCCTTACGCCACTCACCGCCCTCACGCACTCATGGCCCTCCCGCCACTCACCGCCCTCACGCCCCTCACGCACTCATGGCCCTCACGCACTCATGACCCTCACGCCACTCACGCCCCTCACGCACTCATGGCCCTCCCGCCACTCACCGCCCTCACGCCCCTCACGCACTCATGGCCCTTACGCCACTCACCGCCCTCACGCACTCATGACCCTCACGCCACTCACCGCCCTCACGCCCCTCATGCACTCATGGCCCTCCCGCCACTCACCGCCCTCACGCCCCTCACGCACTCATGGCCCTCACGCCACTCACCGCCCTCAAGCCCCTCATGCACTCATGGCCCTCCCGCCACTCACCGCCCTCACGCCTCTCACGCACTCATGGCCCTTACGCCACTCACCGCCCTCACGCACTCATGACCCTCACGCCACTCACCGCCCTCACGCCCCTCACGCACTCATAGCCCTCACGCCACTCACCGCCCTCACGGCCCTCCCGCCACTCACCGCCCTCCCGCACTCATGGCCCTCACGCCACTCACCGCCCTCACGCCCCTCATGCACTCATGGCCCTCACGCCACTCACCGCCCTCACGCCCCTCACGCACTCATGGCCCTCCCGCCACTCACCGCCCTCACGCCCCTCACGCACTCATGGCCCTCCCGCCACTCACCGCACTCACGCACTCATGGCCCTCACGCCACTTACCGCCCTCACGCCCCTCATGCACTCATGGCCCTCACGCCACTCACCGCCCTCACGCCCCTCATGCACTCATGACCCTCACGCCACTCACCGCCCTCACGCCCCTCACGCACTCATGGCCCTCCCGCCACTCACCGCCCTCACGCACTCATGGCCCTCCCGCCACTCACCGCCCTCACGCCCCTCATGCACTCATGGCCCTCACGCCACTCACCGCCCTCACGCCCCTCATGCACTCATGGCCCTCACGCCACTCACCGCCCTCACGCCCCTCACGCACTCATGGCCCTCCCGCCACTCACCGCCCTCACGCCCCTCACGCACTCATGGCCCTCCCGCCACTCAGCGCCCTCACGCCACTCACCGCCCTCACGGCCCTCCCGCCACTCACCACCCTCACGCACTCATGGCCTTCACGCCACTCACCGCCCTCACGCCCCTCATGCACTCATGGCCCTCACGCCACTCACCGCCCTCACGCCCCTCACGCACTCATGGCCCTCCCGCCACACACCGCCCTCACGCCCCTCACGCACTCATGGCCCTCCCGCCACTCACCGTCCTCACGCCACTCACCGCCCTCAGGGCCCTCCCGCCACTCACCGCCCTCACGCACTCATGGCCCTCACGCCACTCACCGCCCTCACGCCCCTCACGCACTCATGGCCCTCCCGCCACTCACCGCCCTCACGCACTCATGGCCCTCACGCCACTCACCGCCCTCACGCCCCTCATGCACTCATGGTCCTCACGCCACTCACCGCCCTCACGCCCCTCACGCACTCATGGCCCTCACGCAACTCCCCGCCCTCACGCCCCTCATGCACTCATGGCCCTCACGCCACTCACCGCCCTCACGCCCCTCATGGCCCTCCCGCCACTCACCGCCCTCACGCCCCTCATGCACTCATGGCCCTCACGCCACTCACCGCCCTCACGGCCCTCCCGCCACTCACGGCTGTTAAGAATGGAACCTTCGGCAACCTTCTTCCGAGTTTCAACGCTGCGGAAACGAGTCCCGAAACGAGTCCCGACGTGTTCAGGACTGACGCCCACCTGTCGAAGGCTGCCCAAAACGTGTCTCAACGCGTCCGTGATGTCAACGGGACGTGTGTGTGTGTGCGTGTGGGTTCGTGCGCTCCGGAAGGGGAGAGAGGCCTGGCCTAACTGCGGAGAACCTTGGCTATGACTCATTTCTGACTACGACGCGGCGGACCCAGCTGCAAAGCACGTGGCGGTCGCACCTGCTGCCCTGGCGGAGAGAGAGGGAGAAAACGGACCCCTATATAAGGCGGGGCGTGAGGGCTCCATTTGTTCTCTTGGATTTGACGACTGTATCGCTACCATGTAATTAAACCGTTCGTTACGTTACCAATTCTCCCACCTCCACTGGACCCCTGGGTTCTTCACTTCGGGGAATGGTCGTCGTCAAAGGCCAGGAAGCCTCCGGACGTGCGGCCTAAACCCCGCCTCGAATAACTGGTTGGCAGCGGTTGGGATCGGATCATGCGACATCGTGCTACATCTGCGGGTGAGCGTTTGGACTTTGCTTTGAGATTCGCCAGGCTTCAGATTATGGGTAATTAATATTGAACTGCTGGGAATCCTTAGTGTTTGACTCGTGCGCTAGGTTTGTGTACAACCTCGCGACAAGTTTTATAGCAAAGCCAAAGCTAAAGAGCAGCGATCATGGATCTGATGAGGTTACTGAGAACAGATTTACTCTGTTTATGTGAAGAATTGGGTGTGGAGGTGGAGCAAAAGATGAAGAAATCGGAGATCAGTAAAGCGATTTCAGAGAGCGCGGAAGCAGAGGAAATTAAAATTACGTGGGAACTGCTTCAGAACGCTAAGAGTGAAGCTGCAGCAAGAGAGGAACGAGAACAGGCTGCAGCTAGAGAGGAACGAGCACAGACTGCAGCGAAAGAGGAACGGGAACAGGAGCGGGCTGCAGCGACAGAGGAGCGAGCGCTGAAAAGGCTAGAGCTCGAAATTGAACAACAGCGATTACCCTCGCAGAACAGTAGAGTTGGGGCTCCGGTACGAGCAAGTGAGACCGAGTCGTATCAAATGAAGAAGCTCATGCAGCCGTTTAAAGTTGGGGAAGACGTGGGCCTATTCTTAGTTAACTTTGAGAGGACATGTGAGAAGTTGAGCTTCGCCCCAGAAACGTGGCCGCAACGGCTTTTGACTCTGTTGCCCTGTGAGGCTGCAGAGGTTGTCGCGCGCCTTAGTGCTGGAGACGCGGACGACTACGACAAGGTGAAGTCCAGCCTTTTGAAGCGGTACCGCCTTTCTGCCGAGGCGTTCCGTCAAAGGTTTAGAAACGCATCCAAAAAGAGCAGCGAGGGCTACTCGGAATTCGCGTACGGGCTTAAAACCAACCTGATAGAATGGTTGAAGAGCGAGGAAGTGTACGAAAGCCGAGACAAGGTAGTCGAGTGTGTGTGCCTCGAACAGTTCTTTCGTAGCATTCCGCAGTCAGTCAAGCTCTGGGTGCAGGACAGGGTGGGAGTCGACTCTGTCGAAAGGGCCGCTGAGCTAGCCGAAGAGTACGCAACGCGTAGAAAGCTGAGCGGAGAGGAAAGCGAATCCGGCCGAAGCGATCAGCGCAAGACCTTCCGACAGGGTAACGGCTCGCGAGAAAACGGGCCCGAAAAGCCCGAAGAAAGACAAAAGGTCCCAGAAAAGAGCGCAGAACACTCGAACGGAGACGAGGCGCGGAAAAGCCCAACAGGGCAGTTCGAGGCAAGGAAGCCGTTCCTGTGCTACAACTGTCAGGAGCCGGGACACACAGCGGCCAGATGTAAGAAACCGCGGGTTGTGTTCTCGTACGTGAACGGTAGTGACAGGGACCTGAAGCTTCTTCGTCCCTATCTTCATGAGCTCCAGGTAAACGGAAAGCCGTGCAGGGTGCTTCGGGACAGTGCAGCGACGATGGACGTTGTTCATCCGTCGTATGTAACGCCATCCGATTTTACGGGAAAGGTAGTTTGGATCAAGCAGCTGCTTGAAAAGCACAGTGTCTGTCTGCCTATGGCGACAGTAAGGATAACTGGCCCGTTCGGAGAGCTAGTGACAGAGGCGGCTGTCTCGCAAACAGTCCCGTTGGAGTATCCTTATTTGTTTTCTAACCGGTCAGATTTCCTGCTGCGCGAAAGGGGTCAACAACTGGGAGAAGGGCTAGTTCAGTCGTGTACGAGGTCCAAATCGCGTCAGGTCGCCCCTTTGTTGACGAGTGATCCAGAGCCAGAGGCAGCTGACGGGGAGCAAGCACTCCCAGAGTTGGAGGCAGAAAACAGGGATGAGAGGGACCAGGTTGTAGAACAGCCTGATCTCGTAGCACTAGGAAGCGTACGCCGTCCCAACGCGCCGGCGGAAAAGGCGGAGGAAGAGGGGATCAGTGAAAGATCTCTCGTAGCTCCGGCGTCGCGTAACTTTGGTCCTCTGCTACGAGTAGACAGAGTCGAGCAGAAGAGCGACCCTAGTGTGTCAGGGTTTCGCGATACAGCTCAGGAGATTGCTAGGACCAATGTGACGGGGCATGAAAAAGGCGGATTGTTTTATCGGCGCTATAAGGACCGTATTTTCACGTCTAGAAATCACGTGAAAATCGATCACTATGACTTCAACGTAAGAAAAAGGAAAGGCAAATTTAACGGCAATGCCGATGGGTTGAGCAGAGTTTTCTGACATCGCGAAAAATAGTAGGGATGATCTCAGAGGTCTTCGTCATCCACGGGAATGAGGATCTAAGTGGGGGCACTTCGTTGAAACCCCAAAATGACCTCACAAATTGCGAAAAGTTTTTGTCTTTTGTCTTTTGTTCTTAGTGACCTCGTTGGAAAAATGAGTTTTTTTTGGCGACAGGGGGTCTCGATACCCGGAATTGTACCAAATTTTGGTAATCCGTAATCCAGTCTGGCGGGTCTTTGGCGAATTCCGAGCGTTTGACTGCGGTGTGGCGTGGTGCTGTGGGGGACGTTTCCGCTGATGCCTCCGTTGTGAGAGGTTTGGGAGTTTGTTTGGTGCTTGCAGCGTCTTCTCAAGGCCTACTCCAAGCCCACCTCTTCAGGCCAGCGATTGTACCACCGGCCATTCGAGGTTTCCCTGGCCCCGGAGGGGCTGTTAAGAATGGAACCTTCGGCAACCTTCTTCCGAGTTTCAACGCTGCGGAAACGAGTCCCGAAACGAGTCCCGACGTGTTCAGGACTGACGCCCACCTGTCGAAGGCTGCCCAAAACGTGTCTCAACGCGTCCGTGACGTCAACGGGACGTGTGTGTGTGTGCGTGTGGGTTCGTGCGCTCCGGAAGGGGAGAGAGGCCTGGCCTAACTGCGGAGAACCTTGGCTATGACTCATTTCTGACTACGACGCGGCGGACCCAGCTGCAAAGCACGTGGCGGTGCACCTGCTGCCCTGGCGGAGCGTGAGGGCTCCATTTGTTCTCTTGGATTTGACGACTGTATCGCTACCATGTAATTAAACCGTTCGTTACGTTACCAATTCTCCCACCTCCACTGGACCCCTGGGTTCTTCACTTCGGGGAATGGTCGTCGTCAAAGGCCAGGAAGCCTCCGGACGTGCGGCCTAAACCCCGCCTCGAACACCGCCCTCACGCACTCATGGCCCTCACGCCACTCATTGCCCTCACGCCCCCCATGCACTCATGGCCCTCACGCCACTCACCGCCCTCACGCCCCTCACGCACTCATGGCCCTCCCGCCACTCACCGCCCTCACGCCCCTCCCGCACTCATGGCCCTCCCGCCACTCACCGCACTCACGCACTCATGGCCCTCACGCCACTCACCGCCCTCACGCCCCTCATGCACTCATGGCCCTCCCGCCACTCACCGCCCTCACGCCCCTCACGCACTCATGGCCCTCACGCCACTCACCGCCCTCACGCCCCTCATGCACTCATGGCCCTCCCGCCACTCACCGCCCTCAAGCCTCTCACGCACTCATGGCCCTTACGCCACTCACCGCCCTCACGCACTCATGACCCTCACGCCACTCACCGCCCTCACGCCCCTCACGCACTCAAGGCCCTCACGCCACTCACCGGCATCACGGCCCTCCCGCCACTCACCGCCCTCACGCACTCATGGCCCTCACGCCACTCACCGCCCTCACGCCCCTCATGCACTCATGGCCCTCACGCCACTCACCGTCCTCACGCCCCTCACGCACTCATGGCCCTCCGCCACTCACCGCCCTCACGCCCCTCACGCACTCATGGCCCTCACACCACTCACCGCCCTCATGCCCCTTATGCACTCATGACCCTCACGCCACTCACCGCCCTCCGCCCCTCACGCACTCATGGCCCTCCCGCCACTCACCGCCCTCACGCCCCTCCCGCACTCATGGCCCTCCCGCCCTCACCGCCCTCACGCACTCATGGCCCTCACGCCACTCACCGCCCTCACGCCCCTCATGCACTCATGGCCCTCCCGCCACTCACCGCCTCACGCCCCTCACGCACTCATGGCCCTCACCCACTCACCGCCCTCACGCCCCTCATGCACTCATGGCCCTCCCGCCACTCACCGCCCTCAAGCCTCTCACGCACTCATGGCCCTTACGCCACTCACCGCCCTCACGCACTCATGACCCTCACGCCACTCACCGCCCTCACGCCCCTCACGCACTCAAGGCCCTCACGCCACTCACCGGCATCACGGCCCTCCCGCCACTCACCGCCCTCACGCACTCATGGCCCTCACGCCACTCACCGCCCTCACGCCCCACATGCACTCATGCCCTCACGCCACTCACCGTCCTCACGCCCCTCACGCACTCATGGCCCTCCGCCACTCACCGCCCTCACGCCCCTCACGCACTCATGGCCCTCACGCCACTCACCGCCCTCATGCCCCTTATGCACTCATGACCCTCACGCCACTCACCGCCCTCACGCCCCTCACGCACTCATGGCCCTGACGCCACTCACCGCCCTCACGCACTCATGGCCCTCCCGCCACTCACCGCCCTCACGCACTCATGGCCCTCACGCCACTCACCGCCCTCACGCACTCATGGCCCTCACTCCACTCTCCGCCCTCATGACCCTCACGCCACTCACCGCCCTCACGCCCCTCACGCACTCATGGCCCTCCCGCCACTCACCGCCCTCACGCACTCATGGCCCTCCCGCCACTCACCGCACTCTTGGCCCTCACGCCACTCACCGCCCTCACGCCCCTCATGGCACTCCCGCCACTCACCGCCCTCACGCCCCTCACGCACTCATGGCCCTCACGCCACTCACCGCCCTCATGCCCCTCACGCACTCATGGCCCTCACACCGTTCACGCACTCACTGCCCTCACGGCCCTAATGCACTCATGGCCCTGTTAGGTGTCGACGCCCAGCCTTGTCTCTTTGGTAGCATGGTCATCTCGCTGGCGTCTAACCTATCTCTTGAACAACGTCCGAACCAGTCAGTCGGGAAAACTTAACAGGTTTATTTCATAGCGAAATTTCTCGGATCGAAGGCGACCGTTTCTCGAACGGTCGGGGTTTTTGTGGACACGCGAGGGAGAGGAGGATTCTGGGGGCGGTGCTTCTCCTCTTGAGCAGCGCTTCCCCGGAAGCGACTGACGCCAGCCGGACTGGCAAGGCCCCGAGCGTTCGGCTAAGCCTGGGCTAATCCTTCCCCCAAAATGGTCCTAATGACTGGGAAAATGGTTCGATGAGCTTCGCACGCACTCAGAAACACAGGGAGATGGGTGCGGGTCATAACAGTACCTCCGCCGCCCGAAGTCGATCCTGAGGTGGAGTCGGTCAGCAACCGCTCGGCTGAAGGTCGTTCAGTCGATGACGCTGGGAGGGTGACGCTGTAACCCCAGCCGCTTTAGGTCCTGCATCTGCCTTGCCTTGGGTCGGTTCAACAACGATGAAGGCCAAGAGTCCCGTTGTGGACAACCTCAAACCACCCAGTAGGCAAGTGCCCAGCCCATCCCCCGAGACACACCAGGCATAAAATCAAGACGTTCTTAACAAAAGCAAAACAAAATTTCAACATTGCTCTTGCATGGAACTAAACTGAGAACAAAAGCAATAAACTCGGACTCCCGTGAAAAAAACAAACAAACAAACAACCTATTCATACACCTGGCTAATCAGACTCCTGGAAAAGACATTCAAATTAAGCTTCCCCCTTTTCTGGCAGCCTCTGCCTCCTCTCCTTTCTCCTATCTCTCGCCGGAGAGTACTTTTCGCTCTAACCCACACCCAGTCTGTTCTTGGTACCCCTCTTACTACAAAGGCCCTGATCCCTAGACTCGATAGTTTTCTGGAGGTCTCTGTCGGAAAGTTGTGACTTGATTTCCGCACCCGACTTGATCTCGGGATGAAGCACCAGCTGTGAGTTTGACACGTGCTCAGGGGTCTCGAGGTACTTGGACGAGATTGAAGACTTGTCAGGCAATGCTCCTGCATCCCGTCGATTGGGTTCTCTTCTCGCAGCGGATACCTGTGGTGATTTCGGCGGCTTGTCTCCCGGCTTCTTCACGATGAATGAATCCTCGCAGCTCTTGTGTCTCTCGTCGGGGAGGCTCTGTGTCGAAGCTTCATCCCGCGTGCGTTCACGGCTGTTCTCTGCAGGCCTGTTGCTCGTACTGCCGCTGATTGACTGCTCCTTGGGATAGGTGCTCTGGCGTTTGCTTTCTCCCAGCCCCGAAGAGAACAATCTGGAGTTGCGCGCGCTGAGCCCCCGGTCACGGTGTTTATCGCAAGCGTTCGGACCAGAACGGAGGACCCAGCGCCGCCTCCTCGAGCGCCACTGCCTCGGATCTCCCTGCTCGGTCAGATTCGACTTCCTAGTGTCACTGCTGCGCTCCTTGCTTTTCCAGCCGCTGTCGGTCGATGCTTTCTTGGGGTGGATATATTCGCGATTTTCGTCTCCCAGCTCAGACGACAGCTTTCTCTTTCTGAAATGGCGCCACGTCAGCCGCTTGCGACGTTGTTCCTTGAAGGAGTCCGGGACAGATTGGAAGTCACTAACCCTGCGCTGCCTTTTTTTCTTGTGCCCTTTTGGCCTGGACAAACGCCTGGGGTCGTTCTGGGATGGCGAACAGGTTTCCGAGTGGCGCTTGCTCGGATTTCCCTCGTCCAGCCTGGTCTCATTAGCGTCCCTGCTGGATCCCTTGGTCTCGCAGCCACTGCTGGTTGATGAATCCTTGGGGTTCGTTTTCGGTCTCGATGACAGCTGCCGTTGGCTGGACCTGCCGTCGTCGAGCCCACGGTGTCGTTTTCCATCCGAAGTGTTTGGACCAGATTGGAGGACGCTGACCTTGTGCGGCCTCCTCTCTTGTTCCCTCTGTTTAGAAGGCTGGCCGGAACCGGGCGACCTTCCTGAAAGTCCCTGGCTCGGACCTCCCTGGTCCAGCTTGAACACATGCGCGTCTTCACTGGATCCTTTGGCCTCGCAGCTGCTGCCGGTGGATGGGTCCTTGGGATGGGTCCCTCCGTGTTCCCCTTTTTCCGGACTCGACGATTTCTGCTTCTGGCTCGACGCGTCGCGCCTCGGGTGACGCTGCTGATCGAAATCGTTCGGGGCAGGCCGGAGAACGCTGACCCTGCGCTGCTTCTTCTTCTGTTTCTTCTTCCCCGATGAACGGCTCGAACAAGACGATTCTTTCGCGCACCCTTGACTTGGGTCTCGCTTGTACAGCCCGGGCTTGGTATCGGAGTCCCACGGATGACGTCTAGGACGACCCGAATCCTGCTCTGCCTCTCTATCCGCTGACTTTTCGGCGCTGCTTTCCTGGAGTTGGATGAATTTCCACGGCGGCGTCACCATGCTGGCCTTGCCTTTGTCCCCCAGGAAGCAGACAACAGATGCTTGAGAGGCCTCCTCTCTTTCTTTGACGGGATCGCTATCCCCTACAACTTCCACCACTTCGAGCTTGGAGTCGGCGAAGTGCGGAACGGCTGCGGTCGTCCCGTCGCCAGAAAGGCGCTGGTCGTCGGTCAAATCAGACTCCTCATCTTCCAGCCTTTCTCTCTCACCCGCCGTCCCTGCCGCATCCTGGCACGTCCTAGCTCTACTCGGCGCGAGTACTCTTTCCTCCCCAGACACAACGTCTTTTTCTATCGGCTTCGGGTCACCCTTGTACCTGAACCAGTGAGGAAAGGTCGTTGCTAGGTACTTCGAGTCTGTTACCTCTATTTCTACCCTTCGCCCTTTCGTTTGACATCTCTTTAACTCGAGATCTAGTTTCTTAAGCTCGAGCTTACGCCGTGTCTTCTCTATCTCCTCGCGACGAATGCGGTCGCTTCGTTCCCTCTCTTCGAGCTTCTTTCTTTGTCTGTCCTTAGCTAAGTCCAAACTCTCCGCAAGCTCGGCCGCATCTGTTTCCGTGGCTCTAATGGCCTCAATGATGAGCGCCTTCGTTTTGTTTCTCACCCCCTCCACACCCAGTTCCTCACAAATCAGAATCAGATCTGTTTTGCGTAACGAACTGAGGTTCATGATTGCTCTGAATGTAGGCTCTGTTACTATCCTGACGGCTTCCTTAAAACCCACGCCTCAGAATAGTCTCAACCACCCGCTTCGTCAAACAAAACAATTAATTGTAGCGAAAGCCTGGTGTGTCTCTAGGGACAAAAGCCGAACACTCACCCACATGTGTGGTCATCGGTTCCTGGAGTCCGGGGCGGGTCTTGATCCGCGTTGTTCAGCATCCCAGCGCTGCCATCCAGCTGTTAGGTGTCGACGCCCAGCCTTGTCTCTTTGGTAGCATGGTCATCTCGCTGGCGTCTAACCTATCTCTTGAACAACGTCCGAACCAGTCAGTCGGGAAAACTTAACAGGTTTATTTCATAGCGAAATTTCTCGGATCGAAGGCGACCGTTTCTCGAACGGTCGGGGTTTTTGTGGACACGCGAGGGAGAGGAGGATTCTGGGGGCGGTGCTTCTCCTCAAGCGGCCGACGGCATTCGGACCAGCAGAGCTCTCCCCCAAGCGGAGCATAACGTTTGGGAAAGGCAAGGGGACGATTATTCCCCACTCTTTAATCCTACAAAGGGGTGGGGAACGTTCCAAGGTCTCGAGTTAGCTACTGGACGATCCCTTGATTGTTTCCCCGCAGACAGCCGGCGCCGTTTAATCCCCCCTCCCGCCACCGTGACGGAGAAGAATCCGGAAAGTTCGGAACACACATTGTCGCGATCCGCCGCCTCGGCGCCAGCCGCAGGTCAGAAGGGTTGACACATGACGTGAGGGAGAGGAGTCCTTGAGCAGCGCTTCCCCGGAAGCGACTGACGCCAGCCGGACTGGCAAGGCCCCGAGCGTTCGGCTAAGCCTGGGCTAATCCTTCCCCCAAAATGGTCCTAATGACTGGGAAAATGGTTCGATGAGCTTCGCACGCACTCAGAAACACAGGGAGATGGGTGCGGGTCATAACAGCCCTGACGCCATTCAGGCCCGCTTCAGACGGGGCAATTTTGCCCAGAAATTTGACGTCACAACACCGGCAACACGGGTCGCCCGCGTTCACACGCAGCAACCAACTGCTGCAATTTGCCGTCATCATGAAATTTTATTTTTCTTGCACTATTTAGACAAACTATTGCTCGCTATAAACGTGTTTTTATGCATTTAAATCTTGTTGAGAACTAATGCATCTTTCTGAAATGGTTTATTTCCAAAAAAAGTTACACCATCTTCCCGAGGGGAACCATGGGGTGATGCGGAGCATCGGGGTGGTGCTGACGCTTGCTTGCGCCAACCCACTAACTGACGGGACTGTTGCTTCCATCACACTTCATCGGAAGAACGGAGTGAAGTGGAGTCAACAGCGGTGAACTGATGTAGCACGAGTAACTTTGAAAGTCTAATCAGACCGCACGGTAAGGCGGCACAAAATGCCCTAACAGCGCTTGCAGGTTTCCTCGTCGAGACCGGGCTGGCCGGCGAGATCTAGGCTGCAACGGACGCGAGCGGTCGGGAAATGCTAGCAGACGACAGCCGCGGAGTTGCGGGGAAAGCTCACCCCACTAGAAAGCCCTGGCCTGGCGCTGCGACCCGCGCGCCAAAAACTTTCCTCCTTTCCCTCCTCCGGGGAAACACGTTTTCGCCTCAGACCCCGCCCCGGTCACGTGATGGGGAACGCGCGCAGCGCGCTACCGCTCACACTTGAAGGAGAGGAGACTAGAGGAGGAGAGTTGCGCATGCGTAGTGTTAGTGCGGACTACGACGCCGCGGGACATAGACCCGAGCAAGAGATGCTCCGCATCTAAAACGATCAATTTCAAACCAGAACCAAGTTTTTTATTGTCATCATCACCGGCACGAGGTATCACGTGAAAATATCGCGTCCCTGATTGGATGCAGACGCTTCAACCGTCTTCGAATTGCTCCGAGTTGCTGGCTTGTTTCGAGCTGGACCCGATCTCAGCAATTCGTGCCGATCTAGGGAAAGCTAGGGAACGACCCGCCAGCAACACCAAAATTGCCGAGAAAGTTGCTCCGCCCTCACGGCCCTCACGCACTCATACCCCTCACGGCCCTCATGCCACTCACACACTTACCGCCCTCACGCCCCTCACGCACTCATGGCCCTCACACCCCTCACCGCCCTCCCGGCCCTCACGCACTCATACCCCTCACGCCCCTCATGCCACTCACACACTTACCGCCCTCACGCCCCTCATGCACTCATGGCCCTCACAGCCCTCACGCACTCACCGCCCTCACGGCCCTCACGCACTCATGGCCCTCACGCCCCTCACGCACTCATGGCCCTTGCACCCCTCACGCACTCACCGCCCTCACGGCCCTCACGCACTCATGGCCCTCACGCCCCTCACGCACTCATGACCCTCACACCCCTCACCGCCCTCCCGGCCCTCACGCACTCATACCCCTCACGCCCCTCATGCCACTCACCGCCCTCACGCCCCTCACGCACTCATGGCCCTCACACCCCTCACGCACTCACCGCCCTCACGGCCCTCACGCACTCATGGCCCTCACGCACTCATGGCCCTCACACACCTCACCGCCCTCCCGGCTCTCACGCACTCATACCCCTCACGCCCCTCATGCCACTCAAACACTCACCGCCCTCACGCCCCTCATGCACTCATGGCCCTCACACCCCTCACGCACTCACCGCCCTCACGGCCCTCACGCACTCATGGCCCTCACGCCCCTCATGCACTCATGGCCCTCGCACCCCTCACGCCCCTCACGCCCCTCACGGCCCTCACTCACCCTCACACTCAGGAATTTCCCTGGTTCGGAAACTCACTCACCCTCACCTCGGGTGAGGGTGAATGAGGGCCCTCATGAATGAGGTTTGCCGAGGTATGCGTTATTCGCACACTTGCGTTGAGTCCCGCCGAGTGCGAGGGTTGCTGTGGCAACAGCTGCGTCGGCTCTACCGAAACCGGTTTTACGCCGCCTTGTTGGAGCCGACGCAGCTGTTGCCATAGCAACCCTTCGCACATGGTCGGACTCAACGCAAGTATAACTAGGCTAAAGACTACAACTGGCAATACTGTGTACGGGGTGCATCGCCATGACTATGACGGCCGTCACCGCAGCGAGTGCGGGTAACGCCGCTGCCGTCAATCTCCTACCGAGTAGGAGCTTGGCTGCGATTACGGATGACTTCATAATCAGCGAAGTTAACGAGTACCATGCCGCCCTGAAGATGAGCGACTGTAAACAATGGCGTAGTACGAATTCGTCACCAAAAACTTCCTCGAGCTGCCATCGGTTGAAACAGCGACATTTCTTCGCGGATAAATGCCAATTCTGCGCTAGCGATTGCCGTGAGTTGCGTATTCTACATTAATATTCATAGATTTTGTATCCAAATACCCCAATTATATGCCTTTTGTAACAAAATTGCTTGCCCTTGTCACGTTTTGCGGCAATCATTAGTTCCTTTCGCGCAACCGAATCTTGGAAAACAAAGTGTTCTTATATTTATGAGAATATTCATAGGCCTGGAAATATCGCCGTTGCAGCACAACACGTAGGAGTGCGTGCGTTCAGGCATCTTTCGAAGGTTCTGAAAGGGGGATTACGGTCCTTTCTTCGAAAGACAATGCATAGCAGGTGAGTTGGTAGCAGGGCAGTTCGTCACATCGGGCATTTCGTCATAGGGCAATTCGTCGCGGTGGCAGTTCGTCAGACTACTCGAAGGGCTTTGTTTTCCCGTGCCATTTTTCTAGAGCCTAGAACATTGCTCCCAAATGAAAAACCTTGGGTGAGGCGCTTTGGACACAAATTTTTAAAGTCTCTTACTATAGCTGGTGGAATCGCTGTTCCTTTCACAATATGCGCTGCCTTATTTTCCGGGACTCCAACACAATCCCGGTTCGAGTCGACCCTGTAACTAATCGGAAGACAGCGGCAAATATGCGAATTCCCCAAAATGATTTTATTTAGAGATTGTCACTCTACCCTATAGATACATCTATTCATAGTTAAATGTTTCGGGCGCATGCCTCGAGAATGTCTGTGCTGTTGGTTTCGTTGTAGCGTCAAAGAATAGCTTGAAGGCGCTTGTCCCTGCTTCTTGCTTCCTCGACACCATCGTCGAGACGACTCCGCTTGTGGCTTGGCCTAACTTCATTTGGGCCAGTGCTCGATCTTTCTTGAGCGACTCCAGGAACATCGAGGTATTCGGTGATTAACAACAGACGTTGCTCTGCAAAATTGTATTGGGACCATATACACCATCCACGCGCTGAAGAACGGAATCGTAGTGTGTGGAAGGTGTATACGGTCCTGATATAATTTTGCAGAGCAACGTCGGTTCTTTATCACCGAATATCTGGATGTTCCTGGAGTCGCTCAAGAAAGAGCAGGCCCTGGCCGAAAGAAAGTTAAGCCAGGTCGCAAGCGGAGTCGTCTCGGCAAGGGTGCCGAGGAAGAAGCAGGGGCAAGCGCCTTCAAGCAGTTCTTCGACGCTACAACGGAATCAACAGCACAGGCATCCTCGAGGCGTGCGCCCGAGAAATTTAACTATGAATAGATGTATCTATGAAGTAGAGTGACCATCTCTACATAAATTTGTTTTGGGAAATTTGCATATTTTCCGCTGTCTTCCGATTAGTTACCGGGACGACTCGTACCCGGATTGTGCTGCAGTCCCGGGAAATCAAACAGCGCGCCTATTGCGAAAGTAACATCGATTCCACTAGCTATTTTAAGAAACTCCAAACATTTGTGCCGATGGTGCCTCACCCGAGGTTTTTTACTTGGGAGCAGTATGCTCGACACTAGAAAAATGAAACGTAAACTTAAAGTTCTTTCAATAGCCTGACGATTTGTCACCGCGGAAACGTTGCCCTATGACAAAATGCCCTATGTGACGAACTGTCCTGCTACCAATTGACCTGCTACGAATTGTCTTTCGACGAACAGTCCTACAGCCCTGGGTGTGACAGCACTGGTAGGGTTTGACAGCTACGATATCTGGTTCTGGGTGGGACAGCTACACTGCCCAGCAGGGGCGTACCGGGGGGGGGGGGGGAGGCTTATGGGGCTTCAGCCCCCCCCCCCCCCCTTCCCGAAATTCAACCGAAACTATATTATACACATGCATTTTGACCCCCTCCCCCTCTCCGCACCCTAAGTCATTGACATCCCAGCCACCTCAACCCCCCCCCCCCCCCCCCCGTCCCTCCCACTCAAAAAATTCCTGGCTACGCCACTGCTGCCGAGAGCGAATTTTCGGCCACGCAAACAACATCCCATGAACATTTGTCCTTTCAAAGTAGCCGATTTTAGATTCCCGCGCGTACGTCGCGCGGTTCGCGTGCGCATTTCGTTCCTGCAGCTCAAAGCGGTAGGATCGTGGTGTTTAAACTAATTCGGAAGCTATGATTCCTCACATTGTATTTTTTATTATCATCTACCCTGTGTGCGTGCAATAATGTGACACTAATCAATGAAGAGGTGTCTACGAGTAACCTTGGAGCAGCGGCGGGAACTGAAGTGCTTCAAACACTCTCGCCTTACCAATGGCGGGGCGCAAAATTTGCGGAAGGGTCTATTAGTGCGCCTATCAGCAGATGGCGCCGCAAGCATGAGTTACTTAGAGTAACTGTCTGCAAGCAGAGCTTATACAGTTACTCTAGAGTCACTCCCGGGCGACTTGGTCATCGACATTGACGCCCGTCGTTATAAATGTCAAGGATTTTCAATTTTCTTACAGAAGCGGAACTGCGGCTTGAAATTTCACGAGATAAAATCCACCACTAAGCAACATTTGAAGAACATTGGAGCTCGTTCTGTGCAGGAACCGATTTTTCCAGCTTATCTTACAACCAGCCCCTCCATTCATAATACCCCATAAACAGGCCACGTGTGTACAAGCCTGCGTGCGATTGGACTTCCTGTTTTGAGCGTTAATTTCAAATTTAACCGTTTTGTCAGGTGTCTTATTTTGCAGGGACAGATTAGTTTTCTTTAATTACCGATTTGTGCTTTATTCGCACGATAAAGATGGATAATCATTACAGACAAAATCTAATAAACCTAATATATAGTTAAAAAATCAGAGTAAAGGCCGGTTTAAACCAAATCGGATTGCGGCGTGAGAAAGGGTAGAAAGCACGTTTTGCGGTAATTTTGAGTACACAAAATAAAGTTGGATAAGAGGGGAATTTCTCCTTCCCCTTCTCGCAAACTGTCCCTCTACCTTCGTTAGCACCGTCGCTCTCGCCCGTTCGTTGTGGGACCCGGAAAGTTGAAAAATATCAAAATCTGAATGCGGGGAGCGTAAGCCGCAAAGCATTACCACTACGTCACATTGCCTGTAAAAAAAAAAAAAAGAAAAAAAAGCGGGTTTTGTTGTTAGCAGTTTGGATTCCGGATTAGTATGCGCCGGCCTTTAGGGGGGAACCTCAGAAGGGTATGTACTTGGGCGAGTTGGTTAAACATTGTAGAAAATAAAAGCGAAAAAAAAAACACGTAAGACAAAAAAGAAACCAGTTTTATATATATAAAAAAAGTGCATTGCTTTAAAGCATGCCCGGTGAACCTCATTGCTCCTTGTGATCGGTCAAGGACGCCGTGACCACAACCCAGATGTCTCCGATCCAGCTTTTACGGCTCAGCTCAGTGCAGCCAAAGCTACAAGCGTGAGCTAGTTCGCGCTCCTGGCTTTGAGACGTGCATTTCTAGCGCGAGCGTTCTTTCCGCGCAAGAACGCTTCAAAGCAGCGACCCCGAGCTCTCGTGCTTGTGGCACTGGCTGCAGTCTCAGACGTAACGGCATGTCTTGTACCGGGCAGAAAGAAATAACAAAATAGAGTTTTTTTTTTGTAGGAATTGCGTCAGCTTTTAATTAGTCTGTAAAATTAATTCTGGAAGCAGTTTACAAAGTTTAGATCATGGAGGTCGGAATCGGAATAAGAGGAGGCGACATACCGGCTTGAGCCAGCCAAACGAGAAAAGCGAGAAAATCCCAAGTGAAGCCGGAAGTAAAGATCGCGATCGGTGGGAACTGCCCCAAGGATGCCCAAGCCCGTTCAATAGCGTCCATGTGTGCCCAAGCCCGTCCAATAGCGTCCAAGGATTCCCAAGCCCGTCCAATAGCGTTGCCCAAGCCCGTCCAATAGCGTTGCCCAAGCCCGTCCAATAGCGTCCAAGGATACCCATGCCCGTCCAATAGCGTATTTTGGTTTCGGTCATCGTTGGGGGCGTGTCCCTCCAAGCCGGAAGTCTCCCCAGGCTTTACCTCTGGTGGCGTCATGTCGCCTCCAGAAGCTTTCCTACCTCCGGTTTAGATGCTGGCTAAACTTTTGATGGTGACGTCACGCACAGATGTATCAGTTTCTCTGCATATTCGGATCAATAGCGAAGCGGGAATGCTTTCGCTTCCATTGTATTAAACTAAAATTCCGCTTCCAGTTACCTGTAATCATGCATATTTTGAAGGCAAAGAGACACATAAAAAGTTGGTGAGCAGCAAACAATTTACCACTTGCGCGTTGATAAAGAAAAGTTTTACAACACTCCGAGACCTCTTACGAAAACGAAGAAGGCCATAAAAGACAATGCAGACGGCACGGGCCACTAAAACCCTCAACCATATAAATCGAGATTTTTATAAAAATATTACTAAACCATTAAATACCCCAAAATTAACGATAATAATCCACGGAGAAGGGGAACAAGGGGGACAGAGAACGAACACAAAATTTCAAACACAGCTAGGTGGCTGGTGCGCGACCGATACCAAAACCGGGTGGATCTTTTCGATCGCACACCAGTCGCCTAGTTGTGTTTGAAGATTTGTGTTTGTCTTTTGCCCCCCTTGTTCCCCATTCTTGTTCAACTCGCTTTCACCCCCCCCCCCCTTTCATTAATTGCATTATAATCAAACACCACAAAGTACATTTTTTGTGTGTTCAAGATACTCATCTGTTTGCTCTTGGTCCTCGATGCTTGTTGAAGCTACATCATTGAGAGAAATTATTGTGTGTGTTAAGTTTCACACGTACCGCTGCTGTTTGAGACTTTCGTCGTCACCAGCGTGATGTCCCGGATGTAGTGCTTCGGCGTGGTGAACAGGGCCACGCTCCGGTGGATGCCCGCATAGTTGAAGAAGTCAAAGGGCACATTCTGTTTGTAGTAGTCCGGAGGGTATCTGCAGTCGCCGGCCAGACAGACACGCCAAAAGTTAAGGGTTTACTCGCTCAAATGTAACGGACCTGTTTTGTGACTCCAGCGAACTATTGGGTGCCCGCTAATCAGGCAAAACTGCGGACGAAAGGAGGTCGTTTTCATCGTTCAGCACGCGGACCACCACAAATGTCTTGCACTACAGCGTAAAATCGGTGTTACATATGAAAGCAAAGCGAGTTTTGGACGGTAGAAACCTTCTTTTAGTCAGTGCGTAGGAATGACACGGCGCAAGCATAAAAATAATTACTTGAAACGATGTTTGTTTCTATGCTGCCTACGAGAACCGAGCAGCGATAGCAGACGACAAAGTCAGGAAGACCTCCTCTTTTGAGCTTTTCGGCGTTGCCACCACGCGGCGTTGCCACCACGCGGCGTCGATTTCGCTGGAGTCACCAATACGTACCTCTTGGGGTCCTGGGGTCGGAACACGGAGCCCTGGGGAATGGTGCTCTCGGTCAGCGTGTTGTTCACTGCAACCGTGAGGGTGTTTTTGCCACCGTACAGCAGGGCCTTTGTCACCTGCACGTTCAGGGCAAGGCATGCAGTACGCATATAGGCTCGACCGAAGTCAACAATTATGCAAAGTTTGTCGCTCCAATGATTGTGCCACGTATACGTTGTGGATTAAAGAGGCCGCAGTTCGCGGGGGTCCATGCTACCTCCTTCCTCGGATCTTACATAAGCATGCACATGGTTAGGTATGTTCCTGATGAGTTCCACCACAAATCAGGTTGTAACATGGCTGGACGTCAGGCTACAATGCGCACATCCCAACTCATTTATTTATTTACAAAAACATCCCGCATTGCCGAAGTGATGTAACAGCTATGGCATAATAATCGTAATAAAAAGGACTGGTGCGTGAAATATGAACGGGTAACATGTCAGAAAAGTCTGGTAAAGAACGCACAAAGTTAAGCTACAAACATGCATCAGGATCACTGCTTGAAACAAGCGATCCCATGGTAATATTAATAACGGCAGACTTGAGAAATGCATTCCATTCGGTGATCAATTAGTTGTTAGTATCAGGTTACCAAACATGGGACATAAAAAAATGTGTTTTTGGGTTTGTTTCTATGGTGATACCCTGTACCAGGGTGAATAATAAAAATCAAGATGATTTAAGTTCAACCTTTCCCTCAAGAATTATCCCGAAAATATTTTTAGCTACCATTTATCTATCATTGGATGCTTTCTTCCTATGCGTTTTTGTTTATATTTAAATCAAATAATCATCAAGGAAAAAATATTTATATAAGCTGAACACGAGCAAAAAGCAGTGCTCGTTCGAGCAATGCGACCTCTGTTGGGTTCTTTTTATACCTTTCACTACGTTCGTTAGTCACGTAAAACAAATAAGAACGCGAAAAAAAGAAACGAAAACTAGAAAAGTAATGTCCTAAAAAGGAAATCAGAACGCGAAGAAAAAAATCAAGTAGAGTTATTTAAATATAAAAAAAAACATTAAGTCTTTGTTTTGACGTGACGAGTTTACATCAATAAAATTTTGCTAATTACACTACTTGAAATTTACAGGAATTCTTTTTTCAGTATTATTATCAGCGATTAGACGAATTGGTGAATTTGTGATAAGGATTCACAATTTTCGAGCTACAGTGAATTAGATCAAATGAATAAATTAGATAAAATAAATCTAATTTATTTCATTACAACAACACACAAAAAACTTTTTTTTTTTTTTTCGTTTTACTTTGTTCCACACGTTTGGTATTTCTGTGGAGCGGCGTGCTGGTTCTAAACACCGTGAAGTGTAAAGGCCGGTTCAGACACTTGCGTTTGAGTGCGTTTCACTGCGTTGCGGCGAGAACCGAAAGCGAGTCACCGGCACATCTGTGCTTCGTATGAAGCGTGGAATCGAATTCAAGGAATCATCTTGCCACGCGATATAAGCAGCAGGGACGTCCTGGGTTCTCGCTGCCGCAACGCTGTCAAACGCAGTCAAACGCAACTGTCTGAACCAGGCTTTAAAGGGATACTGAACCAAAGAATTCAGTGCCCATAATAAGTGGCGCACGTTCTTTCCGCGAGCCAGCAGCCGCCGGTGTGCGCGAGCACACGCAACGAAAGTGACGTCAAAGATCTCCATTCGCGCTTAAAGGGATACTGAACCATAGAATTTAGTGCCCATAATAAGTGGCGCACGTTCTTTCCACGAGCCAGCAGCCGCCGGTGTGCGCGAGCACACGCAACAAAAATGACGTCAAAGATCTCCATTCGCGGTTAAGATGGCAGTGAAATGCATGGGCTTCGGGCGAAAGGAGAATAAAGACAAGTTTTTCATCTATACAGTGGTGTCTGGTGTAAAAGGTAAGCGATTAATTGGTCTAACAAGCATGTAGCTTTCACTTGTAGAGATGAAAAGCCTGTCTTTATTCTCCTTTGGCCCGAAGCCCATGCATTTCACTGTCCTCAAGCGCGAATGGAGGTCTTTGACGTCATTTTTGTTGCGAGTGCTCGCGCACACTGGCGGCTGCTGGCTCGTGGAAGGAACGTGCGCCACTTATTATGGACACTAAATTCTATGGTTCAGTATCCCTTTAAGAGGACAGTGAAATGCATGGGCTTCGGGCCAAAGGAGAATAAATACAGGCTTTTCATCTCTACAAGTGAAAGCTACGTGCTTGTTAGACCAATTAATCGCATACCTTTTACACCAGACACCACTGTGTAGATGAAAAACTTGTCTTTATTCTCCTTTGGCCCGAAGCCCATACATTTCACTGTCATCTTAACCGCGAATGGGGGTCTTTGACGTCATTTTTGTTGCGTGTGCTCGCGCACACCGGCGGCTACTGGCTCGTGGAAAGAACGTGCGCCACTTATTATGCACACTAAATTCCTTGGTTCAGTATCCCTTTAAGGCCCCTAGCTACGCACATTAACGTTTGAGAGCGTTTGAGTGCGTTTGACTGCGTTGCGGCTGCGAGAAACCAGGACATCCCTGCTTCTTATGTCGCGTGCCAAGCTATTCCTCTATTTGGATTCTACGCTTCATATGAAGCACAGAAGTGCCGATGACTCGCTTTCGTTTCGCGACGCAATGCAGTCAAACGCACTCAAACGCTGTCAAAGGCGAATGTGCGTAGGGGCCTTTACTCTCTCTGAAACGAAATGTACAGATTGAAACAAATACAGCTTGTCGGTGATAATAAGCTGTCGGTGATAATCCGAAAATCACAAACACAGACAGGCAGGTAAATGAATCACTGTGTCACGCCACATTCTCCGCGCTTCGCATCGATAGCTTACGCTCTTCACGTAATACACTCGCCTAGAGATAAATATACTCTTTCCGCGCGTGTTACGCGCGTAAAAAATCAATAAATTGGCCTCCTATCTTTAGCGCGTCGGCTCTGCCACCGCCTCCCACATCGCAAGGCCGTATAGTGCTACAGAATTTACGTCACCAACCAGAGGCTGCTTCGTCAGCGTTGGACTGAAACCCGTGTGCAGTCAGCGAGGACACAAGTCCCAGCCTCGATCTGATCAGTGGCCCTCGGTGTGTGAAGTAGTACATCCGGCACTATACGGCATTGCTATCTCGATGGCGTTGCCTGTGCCGAGATGGATCGTTCCTTTCTTCGGTGAAGTACTGAATTTACAGGTTTGTCCGGAAACGCTCGTCCAAGGTTTAATCCAGGCTAATAGGCAGTTTTCGTATATCGTTTTCGCCGTCCCGCTACGCTCTCTGCAACCCGCTACGATACCCGCAACTCTACAGTCAAGGCAATCCGCGCCCAGGCGCAGTAGCGGCTTCTTCGTTGCGGAGGGCTTAGCGGAGGGGGAAACGCGGTCTACGAAAACTCCCTAATGTCACTGGATCCTAGGAAAGTAGCGACAAGCTCCCCGTAGGGTCGCCATTTTGGTTCATGGAAGCAGTTTCTCTTTGACCTCGAGCCGATCTAAATTCGCTGGTGACGCGTAGTTTTATAGAGACGTTTCTTGAATGCCGGGATTTCGTCATACACACACCGGCGAAACAAGCGGACATGTTCACACTGCTACGATATGCGGCGCCGGTGCCTGGCGGCACTAAACAAATAAATTCTCTGCCTTTTAAAGCCTGGTTCACACATTTGCAACAGTTGCGTTCGCATGCAACCGAAACGACCGTAACGACAAAGTCACCGGGACAAGTGTTTGCCGTACACAGCATGGCAAGCGATGCAAGGGGTAGCTTCGCGAAGCGATTCATGAGTCAGGGTTATTGCGGTGTTTTGGTCGTTACGGTCGTTTTGGTTGCATGCGAACGCAACTGTTGCAAATGTGTGAACCAGGCTTAATACTCAAGAATAGCAATACAAGATGTCTGTGGAGATAAACATTATTGGTAAGTGGATTGCATGCACAGCGGCAGAAACGCTTATATTAGCGAGGAACGCGTTCGACCCCTTTGAAGCGTCGAAGATTTGAATAGACCGAAATGACGATTGCCATAGCAACTAGGTCCGATCAACCAATCACCCTGTGAAGGTTGGTCGCCTGTATCCTTGAACAAAATTTTTCTGGGTCGAACCCTCCAGTCGACTCTAGCGCATGGAGTGGCTGGGCGAGCATTAAGAGCGACGCTGGCTCCTCCTGGCTCCGTCAGCTCCGCGCCCAAACCTTTGCATGTTCCGGTTCTGTACGTTGGTACTGACAGCGTTATGCAGAGGCGGCCGTGGCGGCTCGCGCTCGATATCTCGCGTGTTCATCTTCACATCGAACGAAAATGTACAACTTGTGAAGTACGGTTCAGTAAAACATTATTGCATTTCAAAAATACGAAAGAATAAAACATGTAGACACGAAGACAGACAGTACAGTTCTTTTGGCTACATTCAATGATGCCACCCTCAATGCGTCAGCACTTCCCTTCCCTGACTCCAAATTCCCGGAAAAAAAGAAAAGAAAATCATCGGGGGAAAAAGAATAAAGAAACTTGTGAGAAAGAAGAATTCAGTAAGGAAGAAGGGAAAAAAGAATGCAAGGGAACTGTTTTTGAAGTTGAATAGATTTGTGCTTATGTCGACGTGCTGTGTACCCGGGTGTACTACGAGCGGTTACAAATGCAAAAAAGAAAAATGGCATTTTTAAAACCACCGGCAGACGTCGAAAAAAGAAAGAAAGAAGAAAAAACAAACTTGGGACTGCGCTTGAACGCGCACAGGCAAACACATCTCGGCAAGGGGAATCGGTAAACGAGTGGGCTATTTTTTTTTTTTTTTATAGCGCACATCAGCTCGGAGCACGTGGAGCGAAAGCTCGCGCTGCAGAGCCCAGGGATCCTGGGTTCAATCCCCACCCCTGCCCGTTTCGATCTGGATACGCATCGTACCGGCGTGCGGTCGTGTATCACTACTGCGTGGTGCACGCTAGAGACCCCAGGCTAGTGGTTGTACTGTACTGGCTAAATTGCTCATCTACAGCTGAGACACCAGACGCCTACTGAGGCAGACTAACTTCCGGCTGTATAAACATACACACAAGCACAACAATTTATTATCTCGGCAAGTTATCGTGTGTGTGATCTTCACTTTAACAGCGGGGGTGTTCTGACAGTTTAGAAAAAAAAAAAAAATGAGTCAATGACATTTTGGAGTTACCTTGAGGAAGATGGGAGCTGGTTCCATTAGTGATATGGAAATTCTAAAACTACGTCTTTTCCTGTCCGCGCTCACTCGCGGTGCAAGGTCGCAACCGTTACAGTTAGGGATGCCGCGAACTTTTTTGGAACCGAAGGTTCGATGATCGAATCAAGCGGTTCGAAAGATTTCAAATTTTCGAACTTTTCATATCGAGAAATTCGACGAAAGTCGAATTTTCGAACTTACTAAACTAAGAAGTTCGACGCTTTTCGAAATTTCGAACTTATTACGCTGCAAAATTCGATGCTTATCGAACTTTCGAAGTTTATAGACTAAACAATTTGATGATTTTTGAACTTTCGAACTTCTTGCACTAAAAAGCTCGAAGCTTTTCGAACTTTCGAACTTCCTACGCTAAGAAATTCGATAAGTTTCGAACTTTCAAACTTATTAATCTAAAGAATTCGAAAATTGTCGAACTTTCGGTTCCTGAAAAGTCAAAAGTTCGACGCACTTCGAACTTTTAGGGTAAAATTTCGAAGTTCGTCTAACTTCGAGAGACCGGCAGGCGGTTTCATTTGGATTCAAGCAGTGGGGTACATTCGTAATTTCTTTTTCAATTTTACATGCGGTGCCGCATTCCTTGCGAAAGACAATGCCGTTTATTTCAATCATCTGGCATGCTTGGTTTTAAAGGAATAGATTCCCGAAGGAGCGAGGAAGGACGACGGGTTTTTGACAATTGTCGTTTGTGCCATATTTGAAGCGCGCTATAGCCGAAGCTATTTATGGTAGAGATGTTAAACTTTTTAAGAATGATCTATGTATAGCCTAGGTAAGTGTCGTCTTAAGATATGAATATTGTTGTTCAAGACGAGTTTCGAAGAAATATCCGAACATGTATCTACGGGCAATTATGCCCTAAACTTGGTAATTTTTTTCGTCTACATTGTTTAAGGTATCGCATTTAAATTAATACCACAGACAGTACATATCATTACCATCTGCAGAATACAAAATAATGTATTTATTGTTTTTTCTCGTTGGTGAATAAATTAACTCATAAGAGAAGATTTCTAAAATTGTTATGTTCAGCACGTCATATAAAAAAATAATTTTTAATTTTTTTTCTCGTTTTACGTTCTTGTGACGAGTTTCTTTTTGCCTGTACACATTTTGGTAGGAGAAACTTGTCTCATAGTTTTGGGCCTCTAAATATGCAAGAATACAACACTTCCGGTGGGTTCTTGATAGTTTGTTTTTTCTCTCCAGCTTTTTATTTTTGCATTTATTGTTATGTTTATTTATTTATTATTTTTTACCAATGGCACAGTTATTTAGGTCGAAAAGACACAGCTTTGAACTTCCGAGCCACCGAGCATGTGACGAGTAGTGCCTTCTGACAACGAGTTTCTAACAATGACCATCTACGCGATCTTTTTGCAGTGAAGAGCGACAGTAGCTATACATATGCTTAAATAATTTCAGATTAAAATAAGCTCGACCATGCCCTTTTCCTCCGCATTGTTTACTTTAACAGTCCGAAATATCTGGGGGGGGGGGGGGGGGTAGAGAGACTGGAGCCCCCCGTTTTTCCTCTTCCGACGCCACAGGTATGGTAGAACGCTCCTCGACCTCAAGTTGTATCAGCTTCTGTGCTTTTTGCTCGGCGTTTCTTCCGTCCCCGAAAATAAACCTCCAAAGCAATTACAAACAAAAAAATTGTCAAGGTGCAGGCGAGCTGATGTATGTTGATCATGATGCAAAATCCCGAGACTGGGAATGAAATTCGCAAGAAATAGTGTAAGAAGAAAGAAAAAAGGGGACAGGATAACGTCTCAAACTCAGCTGAGTTGGGTTTGAGACGTTGTCCTGAGCTGACTTTTCAGCTGAGTTGAGTTTGAAACGTTGTCCTGAGCTGACTTTTCAGCTGAGTTGAGTTTGAGACTTTGTCCTGAGCTCAGTTTGAGACGTTGTCTTGTCCCCTTTTTTCTGTCTTCTTACACGTTTTCTTTCAAATTTAATTCCCAGAGCTGAGTTTGAGGTGTTGTCCAGTCCCCTTTTTTCTGTCTTCTTACATTTTTCTTTTGAATTTCATTCCCAGTCTCAGGGTTTTGCATCATGTAGAAACTAAACTTACTATATGCCAGCGTCACTCGGGCGGCATTCGGTCGGATTACTACCAGCGTGCAAGGGGGTAGGGAGGCAGTTTGCCAGATCGCTTCAAGGTTTTTCTGAGCCTCAACCACCTGCCTGCCCCTGGCCGTTTCAAACTGGATGAGTATCGTTAAACAGTGCGTTCGTGTGATCACTACTTTGTGATGCACGTTAATGACCACCCCGGGCTGGCGGTCACAATTACTGATGTATGGTCACACGTCACTCTGCACCGGCAAATATTCCAGCACATCCGGGAAACTCGACGTCTCATTTAATTGCCTGACCAACTTCGCGATCGCATTGCACCCGTGAGAAAAGCACTTCAGGCGATCGGTTGAGGTCTCAAATTTTGTCTGCGGACTCGCGCTATGGGAGGGTGCTTCGTATACCTGGTTGTAACCATCGCGTGGAGAAAGATTCTTGCAGTTTCTTCAGTATTCCGCAAGACCCCAAAGCGCGAAAGAACTGGATAAAAGACATAAGGTGAGTACATGTAGCACTGGCGGACAGTTGCCTTGATTGATGTAAAAAAAAAAAAGGAAAAACGCCAAACCAACCATATATTTATATCCGAATTAAATTTTTTAAATATATTTATATGTTATTTCTTCTTAATTCGACAGATGAAAACAATCAAAAGAGGGGTCTTCTAAGTTGTCTAAAGTCCTTCTAAGTTCTAACTACAATGTATTTTACATTGAACTAGCATCGCGGGTTCAACGTAAATCAATGATTACAAGAGAGGTCTTCGACAACACAATTAAAAGACGGGTCTTCTACAGTTAAATTAACAACACTGAAAGAAGCCCTCTAGTCTACGGTTATTAAAATTGCGACGCATTTTACAGATTGTACTCGAATCGCGGGTTCGGTGGAGATTTTCACCAAAAGAGCATATTTACGGAATTTGATGTATACCAAAGAAAAAAAAAAAAAGCAAAATACTGCGAAATCGCGATAGACATGCAATTCTTTAATAACCTGACAACCTCAATAATAATAAAAATAAACGACTTACCTAGACGGCGTACGATATGTTTCTCATGCTGGCCTGCACTACGCCGGTAATGCACTTGAGGTCGTCGTCGTAACTGATCTGCATGACGTGGTTTGATTTTACGGCATTTTCACCCCTCTGAACTAAGCTGGGTTCTCCACAGACAGAAACGCACATTGCGGAGGCTTCTACGGCCATGGCGATGCACTTGTTTTTGTTGCTCGTTTACCGACGCAAGTCAAAGTAAACGCCCTGCTGCAACAGAGGCCAGCAAATCTATCGTGTCGTCTGCTACCAAAGCAAAGCGGAGTGCAATACTTCAGAAATGGCTTTTATCGTTGCAAAACGACAAGAACATCTTAATAATTAGATATCAAAAGGTTGGGTTGCTTAAAAAAAAATAATTACTTACTTGTAAGCAAACTTCTAGCCTCATGTGGAGTCTCCATGCATTAGTTCATAACAACGTCCCTAGCAACGGTTTGTTTGGACCCAGACGCCATGTTGTGACGTAGTCACTTACAAAATCATTTCGCTCTGAAACCAACACTGCCAACACCGCCAAAATGGAAGTTCTTCTATTACTCTTATTTCCATCGATGAGAAATCCTTTGCTGACGTCGCAATCAGTATTCGACCAATCGTGTACAAGCTGACCACAGCGACGCTTTCGATCGCTGACGTCGCCAATAGTCTAGCACAGGAAAATACGGAGGACTACGAGCAATCCGGACGCTTCCATTGACAGCGCGTACATTCTCCTTCTGAGGCCCCCGGTATACATATAGTTTCGCGAATCTCCCATGAAACGTAATAAGATCCTCTAAATTCTAATAATTGCAAGGCGTTTCGTGTGCTGGACTGGCAGGTCCAGCGCACGAAAAGGTGTAAACCCCCGAGCAGCCAGAAAACTTCCACTTTAATGATAGAAACCGAGGGAGAGGAGGAAACAAGAGTACGCGTCAGAGCGCAGAGTACTCGTGGGGATGATTAGTGCCAGACGCAAGGATATAGCTGCCGTTGTCTCTACGCACTGTTCGAACAGTTAGTATAGAGACAAAGGCGTTTACACTCATTAACAATTCCAATCAGAGCTCGGTGTACCGACGTCCTCTCGCGCACTCATTCCCCCTCTCCCTCACTTTCCATCCGTACGGTCACTGACGGAGTGAGAACTGCAGGGCCCGTCTTTCGAATGCCTGGCCTCCATCACGTGCTCCATGCCTTCCGCAGTGCTTTGAATGCGCGCGTGCGCTCGAAGTGCACGAGACGCGGAAGCGTTGTCGAAGGTAGGAAGCTCGCGGGCGGTCGTGGGACGACCGAAGCCCCTCCGTGTTTTTACTTTGTAAATAGGGACGTTTAGCAAACGACCGTGTTCCGAGTACGGCACTAAAGGATCGTTTGAAGCATGCTTTTAAGCTCGCGCCCGGGTGATACCGTGACCGTGGGGCGCGCGCTCAAAAGTGTGCTTCAAAGGCTCCGGTAGTGCGGTACGCGGAACACGGTAACCGTTTGCTAAAAGTCCCTATGGCACACATGACGATGGGGACGTTCTGATTCGCAGAACCATCTCGTACCTGCAAGAATTTTGACCTCAAGGGCTACCGCAATGCACTCACCTCGGCGCCGAAGGGCAGGTGTCCGCCCACGTGCTTGGCGACTTGCTGGTTGTTGAGGTAGACCACGGCCATGTAGTGGACGCTCCCGAACCTCAGGAACACGCGGCCCTCGCCATTCAACCAGCCGCTCGGCGCGAAGAACTCCGTCTGGTACCAGGCCCAGCCCACGTAGTCCCGCAAGGTCGCGTTCTGGGTGATGTCGTTGAAACTCGCAGGAACGGGCATCGGAATCACCGGTCCGGACTGCAAATTTCCCAAAAGCGAGGCGAGTTTTTTTTTTTTTTTTCTAGCAATTGTTGGTAGTGGAAAGTGGAACTGTGGCATCGTGAGAACGTATTTTGCTCGCGCTGGCATCACGACGTTCGAAGTGATGGCAGTTTATTTGTCGGCATCGTGCCCTTCCTAGCAAACCTTTTCAATAGCGTCGATAGTGCCAATTACAGCGCGAATCGAGGAGGATTGCATGTACGCAAAGATACGGTTAGGAATCTTGCTTTCAGCTCCGAGTAAGTGCCACCAAAAAGAAGATAACGTTGTTTTGCTTATTCGCTCATGTGTCAGCAATGCGCGTAGCCCTGGCTAGGGCTTTGCTGCCGTTTGCGCAACCAGCGTTTGTTTATGTTTCTTTTGTCACCCGTAAGTGAAACTTCGTAAAAAAAGAGTCATTGATTAGTTCTAAGCTAATCCGAAGAAAACATTTTGGCGCGCGACTATTGACCCGACCCACAAAGTGCAATTATCTGGATACTTGCTTTGGTTTCTTCACTGTTTCTTATAAAAGAGAAAGAGTTCTCTGTCAATCACAAGGCAATTGAAGGTCTGAATGTCCGCACTTTCGATATTCATAACACAAAAAAAGCAATGACAGTCAGCAAAAAAAAAAAAAAAAGAAAACGAGATGAAAAGAAACATACTTGAGCTTGTTGAAATATACAGCGGAAGCTGGCCTCAGTCTGGCGAGCTCCGAGTACCGCATGGGCTTTAGGGTTCTTGGAGCCACCGCGCAATGTAAATGTCTTCAATGGCTTTGAACTTCGCGAATGGTGGTGCTTGGTATAGGTGAACTTGTTACTACTATATAGACCAATTCACACTGTTCACAAACAAGTCCGCGTTTGCTCCACACCGGGTGTGGGCTCTCCGCGAGCCCAGACACGAGAGGAACTCGAAGAGAAGTATGCGCTTGCGCATGCGCAGTGCCGACAGTGGCTCCACCACTGTGCCATGACGCCAGAGAATTGAGTTGGTCTATAGAGTCCTTCGCAAAAATCGTCTTCTGCGCGCTGCCATCAGCGTCTGCTGGACTGTGGATCGCCTTCTGAGGTTGCGCTGTTGCTCTGTTGTGCGACATATCAGACGCTGCGGGTGCGTTTACAGATCAGTGACTCAGCATTTTTCGCCCGGCTGATAAGCGATGCAAAGGTCTATACACTGAGATGTCTAGTGTGTCTGTTTTCCCGCAACGCATGAAGGAAATCCAATCGCTGCAGTCTACAGACGAAACTCGGCAATATGACGAACCTAAAATTTGTTCAGTCAATAATAATAATAATTGGGGTTGTGTGGATATTTATACAGCGAGTCGTCGGTCTTTGTTCAGTCATAAAACAAAAAGTCTGCATTTTGACATATAGAGCATGACGTTTCAGTGGGCTTACGTTATGCTGAGTGCAACATCGCAGACTCTGTATCTAGGTCCAAATTTATTTTCAGCTTCTTCATTCGTCGAGGCCCCCTTTAGATCGCAGCGATTGGCTTTTTACTTCGTGCTTGAGAGAAAGTAGACGCGCAGGATGTTTTATAATGTAAGGCAGATGTTGTTTTTTTTTTTTTCTCCCGCAGTTTAGGGGCTTGTTGCTTAACTTTGAACAAGGAGCTAGGGTTTTTTGTCTTAGTGCTTACCATACCAACACTCCTGGACGCCTTACACCATCCGGCTTGAAGCTTCCGGAAGGTTGCTTTTTGATGACGCAACAAGAATTTACGGAGTCCTTTTCTCGAATATTATTTTAAGTAGAAATGTGTTTCGAAAGTAAGGAGTTGCGTTTCCTATACACGCTTTAATAACGGACATTAAAAATCGACTATATTTACTGACATTAAAAATAAGTTGCTTAAACAAGCTACAATATTTATTCGAAAATAGGTCGACCTCATTATGAACAATGCCTGCGCGTGTATTCCTCTGCAACGTTCAAGAAGAGCCAATCATTGCTATTCACGGAAGAGGCCCGACGAATGACGAGGCACCAATAACGTCGGACCGCAGAAAATCGAATATGTATATTTTTTTTACTCCAAACTCTATCTTTGTTTTGACATTCGCCGACTTTCTTTGCAAGTCTTTAATATTGGTCTTAGTGGATTTTTCAGGAAACTGGGGAAACACTTTACAAACTACAACGACGAAAAGGACTTGTCGGGAGATGCAAGTCGAAAAACGGAAGTATTTTGTAAAACAAAATGGGATTTTGGGTTTTATGGTGTTTTGCTATCTTTCAATCTTCGTATTTTATGTATAAAAATAATAAGCTCCTGTTATGATCGCGAAATCAGCCAAATACGCTTAAAAATATGCTGTCCTTTTCTGGGACTATATTTATAAGTTTCAATATTTGCGTGTTTTTTGGTCGGCTTTTTACACATGTGTTCAAGTGCAACCCTCAATACCAGCGATAATGTTGAGGACTGCCAAAATACAATGAAATGCAACCCACAATTCACTAAAACTTTACTCCATAAGAAATCGCTCAAAAAGTGTAGCATAGTGAAACTTGCGGAGGACATTAGGGTAACCCTTCTTGAAACTTCCGCTTCCGGAACGACGTATTTGTCGTTTGCGCAGCGATTCTAGCTATCATGGTGGCGAGAAAAGTCTTTTATAGGTGTGAGGGAGAGAGAAAATGTTTTATTTGTGGAACTGAGGGTGGGGGATGCCTGTCGCCCTTGAAACTAGACATTGGTGACAGGAGGAAGGGGAGGAAGGTGAAGGGAGTTATATACAATGTACAAGCACTGCCGACTTTATGTATCAGGGAATCTAATATTGCCTTCCGGTGTTCGGGGCAGCCGACAGGGAGGATCCATTCTTGCAGGCAGCTGGTCTCAGAGGCTGGGAGAGCGACTCCAAAGCATTATTTCTTTCTTCTGCACTACTTGGACAATCCCAAAATATATGCTGTGTATCCGCGGGCACAAGGCATTCTTCGCATAATCCGGCTTGTGGGTCTTCTTCGTTGTCTTTCCTTTTAAACTTGTTTATTCTGGCTGGGGTCATGGCCGTTCCTGTGCGGAGTCTTCGCAGGCACACCCTGTCCCATCGGCTGTACGACGTCGAGGGGAGCGGGTGTTCGTCTTGTTGGAGTTGTTCGTTGAGACGTCTTCTTCTCTCGTCACGTTCTTGCGCTTTAAGTTCAGCCGGATCGGTCTCTTCTATTGTGTCCTTTCTGTCGACGGGGCGAGTTGAGCCTCGGCCGGGCAGGGATGCCTGTAGCTGTTCCCGTGCGGCTGCATGCGCCTCGTCGTTTCCTTGGATACTTTGGTGACCAGGGATCCATTGAATTTTAATGTCATATCCTTCAATTCGAAGTTGTTTGGCCGTCGTCTTGATTGTTCTGACGGTCTTGCTGCGACTGTCGTGTTTGCTGCATTCTTGAACTGCTTCTTTGCAGTCTGTGTAGATATAAAGTCTACGTTTTAGTTTGACGTCTTTGAATTCTATGATGGCCTTCTCAATAGCTTGAAGTTCAGCTTCCTTGACGTTGGTTTCGCTGCATATAGTCGCGGCGAAGTTTCTGTGGGTGTTGGCACAGTAGTATGCGATGGCTGTGCCGCTTTCGTTTTTTGTTGCGTCCGTGTATATAATAGCGTTCTCGACGTCTTTGAGAAGTGCTAACACCTCGTCAAGGTGTTTACTTGCAGTGTGATTTCTTCTCTTCACTTCATTCTTTTCTTGATTTTGTGGAGTGGGTTTAGTACATGTCAACCACTATTTCGTCTTCCCAGGGTGAGGGAGGTTCCGTAAACACCGGGTAGTTTTCTTTACAGTACCCGAGATCTTTAAGGATCTCCCGTCCCGGTTTGGTTTTCTGGAGCCTGAGCACTTGGCCTGTTTTGTTTTCTTTCGCGATCTCCTCGATGGTGTTGAGACCTGCTATTTGGTAAAGTGTTACGATTTTGGTACACTTGGGAAGTCCAATGATAGCTCTTAAGGCTTCCTTGTTTAGTGCCTCAAGTCCGTTCTTTTGTGCTTTGGTGAGATTAAGATAATTGATCCCGTAAGTTGCTTTAGGCACAAGGAGGGCCTTGACCATGGTCTTGAGGGTCTGATCTTGGGCTCCCCAAGTTTTGCCGGTGGTGCGTTTGATGAGGTTGAGTGCCTCTTTCCATTGGCTTCTGATTTGCTTATACCAATTTCCCGCTTTCCCGTTCTCATCGATTGGGATACCAAGAATCTTGATGGTCGGTTGTTGACGAATCTGTGTGCCGTTGACAAAAAGTTTGATTTTACTTCCCACATTTTCTTTTCGCCCCCTCCGGTCAGAAATGGCGATGTAATTCGTTTTTTCGGGTGAGAGTTGAAGCCCTGTTTGTTCGGAAAAATCTTGTATGGCGTCGAGTGCTTTTTGCAGCGTGACACTTTGTTTGGAGACGCTGCCGCTCTTCATTCAGATGGTAATGTCGTCGGCGTAAATTGTGTATCCCAGATCTGGGATTAGCTCGAGTGAGAGTGCAAGATCCGCCATCACCATATTAAAAAATGTCGGCGAGATCACGGCTCCTGGCGGGACTCCGATTTTATTTTCCGTCTTCGGTCCTCGGGATCGTCCAATGGCCGTCTCAAATTTCCTTTCATCCAAAAAGAACCGAATAAACTTCAAAGTGTTTCCCTTGATCCCTCTCTTTACCGCGCCACGTAAGACTGCGTCATGTAGTACGGAATCAAAGGCTTTCTTAATGTCGATCGCGACGATCAGCCGGGGATTGTAGCAGGGTCGTTTTGACGTGACGTCTTTGTGAATCATTGCCAAACTGTCTTGTGTTGAAAGACCCGGTCTGAAGCCGGTCTGTCTGGCGCAATATGCCTGGCTGTTGATTTCGAGGAGCCACGTGCTTCTCGCCAGAACCATTCTCTTCATAGTCTTACACAGATTCGAAGTGAGAGAGATGGGTCGTAGGTTCTGAATCGAGTCAGTGAGCTTGCCTGGTTTGGGAATAGGAATTACGGTGGAGAGATTCCACGCTTCTGGTAGCTGTCCTGTTTCCCACACTTCGTTGAACCAGCTCTAGTAGTTCTGTCTTCTTTTCCTCCGGTAAATTCTTGAGGGCTGTAATTGTGATCCTGTCCGGCCCCGGCGCGGTGTTTTTTGCTGAAGCCAGAGCCGCCATTAGTTCCCCCATGTTAAATGGCGCGTCAGCTGGTGACGGATGGTCGAGTTCAGGGATCACTTCTGTGTAGCGGTGTTTCAGCTGTTGCGGTGTTGGTTGCGGAAAGAAGTGTTCGCCTGCCCTTACGGCAAGTTCTTCCTCCGTGATTCCTATTCTGATGGCGAGGTTTTGACCAGTGCACTTGTTTCGTTTCTTGCCGGACATGCCTTTGTATGTCCGCCACATTTTTCTCAAGAAAGTCTTTTCGTTGAACGAGTTGCAGTGCCGTCTCCAGATTTGCCGCTTGAGCTCCTTTGTGTAATATTTGGCTTTGGCCGTGGCGATGTTGAGTTTAATCTTGAAACGATTGTTATGTTTTGCCTTTTTGTATCGCTGTTGAGCCTGGAGTCTAGCAGCCCAAAGGTTGAGCAAATGTATGTCTGGGTTAGGGGTGCCTTCTTTTCTGAGATCTGGTAGGAATGTAGGTTTGGGTTAGGGGTGCCTTCTTTTCTGAGATCCTTACGGAATAATACTGCGACAGGAGACGATGATATCAAAGCTGAACCAATCAAAGCTGTCGCAGATTTATTGTGTTTCCCTTTACGACATATATGCAATAATGCTTTGGCTACAGGAACTTTTCCAGATGGCATGAAGATCGCCAGAGTAGCTATTTTACACAAAGGAGGCATTCTTGATAACATTAGCAATTACAGGCCCATATCTGTCCTTCCGCTGTTTTCAAAGGTACTTGAACATGTGATACACACTCGAATGAGTGAATTTCTTGATGAACAACGTGTATTTGTAAAAGAACAATACGGATTTGAGAGGGACAAATCTACGGAAATGGCGCTAGTAAATATTAAAGAACAGTTGTTAAATAATTTTGAAATGAACAAATTCACTGTCGGAGTATTTCTTGACTTTGAAAAGGCATTCGATTCAATAAAACACGATATCCTGTTTCACAAACTTCCTTTTTATGGAATCCGAGGTGTGGCGCTAGAACTGATCCGTAGCTATCTATCGAATAGAATGCAGTATACTTGTCTAAATGGCTACCGATCAATGCCTGAATTAATTACGTATGGGGTTCCGCAGGGGTCTATTCTGGGACCATTGTTATTTATTATCTATATAAATGACATTATAAACATCCCACAAACTCCGGATATAATTTTATATGCGGACAATACGAGCTTGTTCTTTTCTGGTAATCATTTGCGGGACCTTGAAACTGTGGCTAACATGTGGCTAAGGGAGCTGTGTTCCTGGCTGGGATCAAATCAGCTACAGTTAAACGTGATCATAACCAAATGTGTAATTTTCAAGCCACAAAATGAACTTGATGACTGTAATATTATCTTAAAGTTCCAAAACAGTGTAATTGAACAAGTCTCCGTTTATAAATTTTTGGGTGTTCTTATTGAAGAAAACTTATCATGGGCCCCCCATATAAATAAGATTCGTAAGAACATCTCTCGATTCATTGGCATCTTATACAAAGTTAGATCTTTGATTCCAATTTGGTTAAAACTGCAATTGTATTACTCTTTAGTGCATTCTCATCTTAATTACTGTTTATTAGTCTGGGGATCGACAACTAGGACAAACCTCGAAAGGCTTTTTATCATGCAAAAAAAGACAATACGCTACATAGATAATCTAAATTTCATGGACCATACTGTCCCGTACTTTTTAAAGCACAATTTGCTTAACGTTAACCAAATGTTTGATCTAAAACTTTTAATTTACATACGGAACGACATAATTAACGACCAAACGACTTTTTTTGAGAGATTCCTTTGGAATAATACTCAATATGATTTAAGGCATGAATCCTATAGGATACCTCGGTTAAGAACAACCCATGGAAACCAGAAACTAGAATACATGATATCTCAATTCCTAAACAAACATTAAGATGTTATGGGAATAATACTAAATAATGTTTCACGTTGCAGCTTCAAATACGATTTAAAAAAGTATCTTCTGTCATGTTGTTCGTAATAAATTGGAACGTCAATTTGTCTTTACATACACTGCGTATAGTATTATGAACAGGTCTATTTTAGCTACTGTATGAAATATGACGTGTAATTTTCATCCTTGTGGAGGTAATGGTACCAATGATATTGCACTGCTGTTTCTTGCCAATGTTTTTTTTTTGCCAATGTTTTGTACTTGTTTTTTTTTTTTTTCCTTGACTGCTGATGCAGTGTACTCAGGGGACTGGGCCTCGTGAGGCAGAGCTTATCTGCCTTTTGTCCTTTCTCCTTGTGACCCTGTGTCCGAAATAAAACAAACAAACAAACAAACTTTGTAGGTCTTCGTCGCCGCTTTAATTGCTAATTGGATTTGTTGGTCTAGGGGGAGTGAGGAAGTGGCCGTCTGGATGGTTTCGCGAAACTTATCCCATCTGATGAAGGGTGCGTCTCGTTTGTAACGGTCTTTGGTCGGTAGCTCGATTTTGATGGGCAGGTGATCGCTGCCCATTGCGTCTTGCATAGTTCTCCAGTTCGCCTTAACATTCTTGGTTGCCCACGTGAGGTCTGGCGTGGTATCTGCTTGCTTCGCGTGAAGTCCGATTCTCGAGGGGGTGCCTTGTTCGTTGATTGAGACAAAACCTAGCCCCTTTGACTTGCTCTTCGTGGCCTTGCCTCGAGGGTGTGAGCGGTTGTAGCCCCATTCCTCGTGTGGAGCGTTGAAATCTCCTTCTATTATTATGGCTTCCTTTTTATGTCGAGGTTTCATTTGTGCAAGCCAGCTCATATCTTCACCTCTTCTGACAAGGGCCTTATATAGGTCGGAGCAACCGTAAGAGTCGTTTTGTTGTGTTTAATCTGTACTACGACTACCTCTCTCGGGGAACGCGACAGAACAGCACACGACAAAACAGCACGCGACAAAACAGCACGGTCAAAACAGCACGCGTCAAAACAGCACAGCGTCAAAACAGCACGGCGACAAAACAGCACACGTCAAAATCGCACGCGACAAAACAGCACAACGTCAAAACGGCACAGCGACAGAAGAGCACGTGCCAAAACAGCACGGCGTCAAAACAGCACAGCGGCAAGACAGCATGCATGTACGTAGTAACTTCGAGTGCGCTCTTCACCTCTTTCTGCGCGAATAGTTTCGAACCTCCTTGACCCTTTCATTTATTGTCGCTAGGCTATAAACGAATTTATTGCGTATTTCAGTGCTTACCGAACTCCGCAACCCGGAGACCCCCCCCTCCCCCCCTCCCCCTCCAAAAAAAATAAAAATAAATAAATAAATAAATAAATAAAATATCGTGGCACAAAGCCCACTTGCGCTTTTCACAAGACTGCAAAAGTCTACAAAAAATAAAAAATACTGATGGCAGCAATTGCTTCGCGACCGCCCACTGGATCTGTCGGACCCACAGTTTGGAAGGCACGGAAGTTGGTAGTGAACCACAATTTGTAGCAAAACAGGAGCTAAAGCATTCCCGTAAGGTGACAGGTGGAGAGCTTTAGACAATTAAATGCCACTGTTCGAGCCCCCTTTTACAGCGAAGCTGTTGTTGGTACGTTTGTCGGATGTTTTAGTCTCGTTGATAGTCCGCTGAAAAAAAGTTATAAGGTCAAATCTACCCTCCATTTCTTTACAGTGCCTACTTTGAGACTCACTCCATACATAATAATTAGGGTTCAACTGAAAAAGGTCAGTATTTTCGAGAGAGTTTGGAGGGGTGGGGAGTGACTTATTACTCTCCCTGACCACTTCCTTTCGCAGTTTTCAGCTTGACTCCGAGATCAATTCAACTTTCAACAAAAGCTCCGGGGGCGCAGGGGTCTTCAGGACGAAATTTGGGTTTTTCAGCTGATAGGAATTTGTGCACCGAATTCTTTGTTCAAAGAAGGGAATTTATTTGTGGACTGAACAATGAAAATCAAGGGCGTCGATAAATGCCACATATTTTTTTTAACACCCCTAGCTTCCGGCTACTAGAGGAGGGAATAAATACGATTGTTTTATTGTCGTTTTTGTGGTCGGCGAGAATTTACCGCCTCTCACAGTCGTGAAACTGGGGCAAAATGCACTTAGTACAATGCTTGCCAATTTCTAAATTTCTTTGATATTTGCCTTTCCGACCGAAGTGGTAGTGAAGCTCATGTTCGTCCTGAGTACAAATACGAGCACACGACGATAATGTCAGATCACGATAGGGCCCCAGTGCGTCTTGCAGAACAGGTCGCGTCGGCTGCCACAGACAGCAACAAATAAGAAAACCAGTACCTGGTTTACTCACTAGACATTTTAAACAAACGCTTTTAAATATTGCATTTTCGTCAGTATACTCTTTTTTGTCAATAAACCAAAAAGAACCGAGAAGTTAATGCGTCTACAAATATTCACCGCAATAAACCGAAAACATCTGTTTGGACTAAAAAAAACGAAAAAAAGAGTACGCCAAATTTCAAAATAATATAATGAAAACCGAAAATGCCAAAACCCTAGCTATGTTGTCAGTGTCCTTATTTTGACGCTGTGCTGTTTTGTCGCGGTTCTGTTTCGACGCCATTCTCTTCTGTCGCGTGCCCTTTTGACGCTGTGCTGTTTTGTCGCTAGGCTGTTTTGACGTTGTGCTGTTCTGTCGCCGTGCTGTTTTGGCACGTGCTCTTCTGTCGCTGTGCCGTTTTGACCCTGTGCTGTTTTGTCGCGTGCGATTTTGGCGCGTGCTGTTTTGTCGCCGTGCTGTTTTGACGTTGTGCTGTTTTGACGCGTGCTGTTTTGACCGTGCTGTTTTGTCGCGTGCTGTTTTGTCGTGTGCTGTTCTGTCATGGTGCCCTGTCCTAAGATCACTGTTTCTTCTCTATCCGTGCCCTTTTTGTGCGGGATCGCTCTCGGTATGGATGGTGCGGTGTATGTCTTGTAGCCACCAAGCTTAACACTTTCGGAGTTGGTCTCCTGGAGGAGAATGACCGCCGGTCTTTTCTTGTCCATTCTTTCAAGTCGTAGTTGCAGCTCCGCTACTTTGTTTGCGAATCCTTTACAATTCCATTGAAGAATCGAGGGGCGAGGGCTTGCGTCTTTGCTTTGCGAATCGTCCGGTTTCACGTTTCCTTTCTGGCTATCGTTCATTGGTGGGTACCGGGTATCTGTCTATTTCTTCCCCGATGGATTTCATTCTGGTGAGGATCTCAGTTGCTAGAGACTCGAATCTTTCAGTTCTCCTAGTGTTGGATTGGATAGAGGCCAGGCCTTCCTCAACCTTTTGGCACATTGCAGAAAGCCTTGCTTCCCAAGCGGAGGGATATTTGCAGGTTCTGCTGGAATCTGTTGTCCCATTTGCAATTGTTGCTTGTCCGCGGCTGCCGTTGAGGCCATAGGGCGGCGTGGGCGTACGGGGTTGAGTGCTCCTTGATTCATTCTTACTTTATCTGCCCATGAAACGTCCGGCGGAGCCGACAGTGGCAGGGAAGGTGACGGCGTCAAAACGAGTATATTATCTTGGAGGTCTTCGTCAACTCGTGGTGCGGGCTTCTTTTGTCGCTTCTTGTGCGAGTCGCCTCTCTGCGGAATTTTCCTTTTAGGGCACTCGTTGCGTGTGGCGACGTGTGCTCCGTTGCAGTTGACGCACTTTGGTGCAGCCTGACAATCCTCCACCTCTCCGTGTTCTTGTCCGCATGATCCGCACCTCCGGATGTTTTTCGGGCACACATCGGCCTTGTGACCAATGCCTTGTAGGGCTGCACTTCTTGTGGGCCTTGTCGCTCGGTAGGAATTTCCGTGATTTGGAGAAATTTTTCCGCGAGCAAGCTATTCCTGGTTGTAATGGCGATGGTATTCGCTTTTTCGTGTCTATGCACGGTGAAGTCACTCATGTTCTTTACGCCGGTTTTCTCGATGGCGGCGCGAATCTCCTTGGTTGAGAAGTCCTCGACGTTCACTTTACACACTGTCGGAGAACAACCGTCTGCGTGAGCGGCTTCTGGGTCCTTTCATCAGAAGACTCACGTTGCTGCGTTGAAATCAGGTCGTATTTACGTTTCCCTCATACCGCCTGTCGGCCATCCTCATTACTTTCCATCATGACAGGGCTGTGTTGTTCGTCAAGTTCAGGGTTTTTTTTCATAAGTTGTCATCGGCAGATCTCTGGGCGAGCTACTTGCGAGCATGGGAAAGTCTTCGTGCATAGCAGAAACTTGACTGCAGGGTGGTGATCTTGCGTCGACGTTTTCTCTGGAACCGTCGTCGCATTGCAGAGCTGACAGAAAGGGTTGAAGTCTCTCCCGCTGGTCTATGCATTGCTGAATAAATGCTTGATTCGCCATACAGGTGCTTACCCATTCTTTGCTGGCGGTGCACGTCCGGAAGTAGTCAAAGTCAATGACGAGGCTGCGTTGTGGAGCTGCGGGCGGTATTGCAGCGTTGCCACTGTTCATTTGGACTGCATGCGCGAGAGCGGCGTTAGGCTTCGCCGCTCCGCTTCCATTGTTCATCTTTGGACCCTTGAAAATCTCCTTTCGAGGAGGTCCGAGGATTCCTTGGCTTGTCGGTTGGTTTGGTGAGGTCTCCGCGCCGGTCCTCGGTGTCAAGGGCTGCAACGAGGGGGTGCTGGGACCCCCTCGGATTGGGGCAATGGTTAAGGCGGCGGTCCCACGGCCCCAACTATAATACCGGTGGCAGCTCTGCTAACGCTCCTGTTTGCTGTGCAAATGTCGCGTCTGTGCGCGTGTTACGTATTTCGTTCTTTTTGCAAATAAATCGTCAATTCATCATCACTCTCTTAGTGCAAAATATGATACGCATTTTTCAAAACTTAACGCACAATAAAAAAACAAAAAGTGCAAGTTTTGATATTTTCAAAGACATACCTCTATGCATTCCAAGTTTCTAGACTTGCAATGCATCCAAGACGCGTTCTTATTTTTTTATTGAATAGAAGAAGGACTCGTCTAGTTCCGTGCATACGTGTTTTTGTTAATTAGCATGCTCACATTTTTTAATATTTATTCAAAAAGAGCCTTTTTTATGTGATTTTGAAGTCTCGTAACTCAGTTTTACATCATAACGGAGCAACGACATTTAAGGGCGTGCTGGTGGTAAACATAGGAACTCAGAATACAAAATATTAGAAGTGCAACGCCAGCCGTTTTCTTGTAAACACAACTTGATTATGGTAAAATTTCTAAGAATTCCCTTAACGCGTTCTTGGTTTTCTCAGACAACGTTCTGGCATCTGACCTAATTTTTTTTTAATTGTATGCTAGAGGAACTCAGCTGGTTCACTAGAAGCGTGATTTTTTCGTATTCATATTCAGATTTGTTTAAAATATGTTTAAATCATGGGACTATTTTGAAGCTCGAATCTGTACGCAAGAAACCGGTTTCAAAGAAGAGGGCAGCTATTTAAGCAACGATTCTTTAATTAGTGCTTTTCTCGTTCTAATTAAAATCACTTTCTATGATTGTAATTTTTTTAAATCATACTAATTGTCCTAAATAATAAAAAGAACCTATGTTGTAGCAGACGACGCGCACTTGCGCCATCTTTTGAAAGGTGGCTGAAATTCGAGGTTGAGAAGTTCAGGAAAAGTGGCGCTGGGGGGATTCTGTCCCTGACGCAGAGGATTCTTTTCTCAAATATTTCCTCGCGCTACTTCCTCTTTCTTGCAATGAGTAAATAATCTTGCAAGAAAAAGAAGAAAAAAAAACAAGGGTCACGAGCAAGTTCTGGAAAACATCTAGTGCCTATCAATAAGCTATTCAATGCCCCCTGCCATGTTCCGACACCACGAAAGGTGCGAATATTGAGCTCCATATGATGGTGACAACAAAGGGGAATTTCTTTTCCTTCACTCCAAGATTTTTACCCGACATTTTTCTTTTTTAAGGTTCCAGCTTTCCAACCGCTCTGGTTCTGTTTTGTTCGCCATCGTGCAGGAATTTTAGATTTTCAGTTTTAACGTTACTCTACTTGTAAAAAAAAAAAAAATTGGGTTGTGTGTATGTTTATACAGCCTAGAACTTGGTCTGCCTCCAAGGGCGACGAGACTCCCAGCTGTAGATGAGCAATTTAGCCAGTGCAGTACAGCCGCTAGCCTGGGGTCTTTAACGTGCGTCACGCAGTAGTGATACACGACCGCACGCCGGTACGATGCTCATCCAGATCGAAACGGGCAGATGCGGGGATTGACTACTCTACTTGTAGAAAACATACGGAGAGTGTTATGTGTTAACCGCAGTGACTGGTCCTCATACTAAGGCAACAAACAGCCAGTCATCGTGGTTCAAATCTGAGGCTCAGGAAAAGGGTCTAATAAACCCCCTTTCCATGCAGTGCCCTATCAAAAGCGTTGCACATGTGCGAAACCCACACTATGGTCGTCTTTCTTTGGATTAATTTTTATTTCATTTTTTTAAATAAGAACAATGTCAGACGATCAACTTTCATGGTGTTGGTTTAATAATGCAACGACTCTAGGCTTCCACTTTGCGTTTACACCAACCACGACTCTTGTCCTTTGCAACTAATTATAAGCAGCCAGGTCAGACTTGCTAGAAACAGCGTCTCAGCTGAGACTTTGGGAAAGAAAGCAATTCCAAAACCAGCGCTCGAGCTGAGCGGGACTCAAGCCGCGTCTCAAGACAGTCGTGCGACCAACCTTTTGTAGTGCTTTCTTTCACTCAGTCTCAGCTGAGACGCTGTTCTAGCAAGACGGTCCAGGATCACAACTCGTGAAGTTTCCTCGCGCTTCTCTTTCGTTTATCTGAGTCCCCGCAATGAGTATTGCGAAATAAAATCAAGCGAGATGCTCAGTGCTGCCCTGCCATGTTCTTCTATGACCGGGCTAGAGAGCGGTTTCCTTGTGGCCTTCACTCTCGCCGAGGAGCAATGGAACTTCTTTAGCCGCGTAGGGGTGCGACCACACAACCATGCCCAACGCCGCCTGAGCCATCCTGAACAACTGTTCCCCGACCAATGCGATTGAAAATGTGTGCAATTATACTTGCTTGAAATAACTGTAGTGAGCAGATTGAAATAAGTTTCGGCTTACAATAATTAAATTCTTGTCTATACAAACTTGTTTCTTAAGGAGACGAAGAGAAAGACGTGTTCCGCATAAGTCCCTGAAGGCAGCTGGCCTCACGACCTGTAGGTCCAATTACTCTAAAAACTTATCCAACTCAACCCCCGAGCAAAGAGGACAACACGGTGAGGAGGACGTGCCTCTCAGAAGGAATTAAAGCACTGTAGGACCGGTAGGGTTACAGCGACCCCTCCAAGCTGCCGCCGCAGGGAGCAACTACTCCCGGTGCAATGGCCGTAAGAGATCATGCCTGTTCACTCTAGCCTAGGTTGCCTACATGTCTGTCTGTCTCAGGGTGAAGACATCCATTGTTGCTCTGAATGTGCCAGCGCGTGACGCTCTCGCGCACTCGGTGCGTGATTTGGGCGGTAAAATGGCGTCTATGCGCTAGCCAAAGCTACGAGCTCGATTTGAGTGACACCGGATTGCGCGCACTTCAAAATGCATAAAAAAACGATTGGGCGGAAAAATGGCTAAGTTGTCACCACTTCATGTGGTCTTCGGTTCAGGCACGTAGCCAGGATTTTGTTTCGGGGGGGGGGGGGGGGGGGGGCACCCATGACAAAATGCTGTATGAGGTGGAGGGGGAGAGGAGGTCTCAGCAAAATGGAAGATTTCAGGGGAAGGCCGGGCCCCATGCACACCCCCCCCCCCCCTAAACCCCCCCTAGCTACGTGCCTGCTTCGGTTCGTTGTCATTTGAAAAGAGAAGACGGTCTACGGTGTTTTTTCATTTGAACGTGAACCTGCAGACGGCTATAGGAACGTGAAGACACACTAAACTTTAGATGGTCCAGACCACTTGGCGGTTCTCCTGTGACCATGTTGTAAAAATAAAAATAAATATCGTGTGCGTGAGTTAATAATAATAATAATCCTGATTTCCAGACAAACATGTGTCTGAGGGGCTGCGGCAAAAGAATACAAAAGAAAATTCCGCACAGACACTTTTGATTGCTTACGTGTGGGAATAAGAAAGCATTGCAGTCCTTTTGGTGAAAAGTTTTCGATTTATATTTTCGACATGCGTTATTTTTGCTGATTCGGTGTGTGACGCGCGGGAAACAGCGCGCCCATGTTATACACTCATGACGTGGCGCCACCTTCTCCCCATTGGCTGCACCGTAACGTGCCCAATGACGCACGCACTTGGACACACCTTTAGTCAGCCAGATGGTTGCGACGGGACGTGTGCAATGACGCACGCACTAGGCACACCTTAGTCAGCCAGGACCTTGGAGCCGCCGTGGAGTCGGGGAAGCGTGCCCGTCTCGCACCCCGGAGGCCCGGATACGATTCCCATCCAGACCGAAATGTACTAAAGTTTGTTTCGAAAGTCGTTCATTTACTTTGTTTATAGGAACCTTCGTGAAAATTTTGACGTCAATCCGAGCATTTCTGACGTGTTTTTACTCTTTGCGCCGTCGGCCATTTTTGGTACCATCGCATGCCGCCGCCGCCGCCGCCGGATTTTTGCGTGGTGGGGCAAATACTTTTCTCGCATTAAAAGTCTTCTGACCAGGCCATCAGCCCCTTTTTACAGCATTCAACGGTGTACAGGACCAGTGTCAGTATAAAAATCAATTATGCATAAAATAATAAAATTGACATCAGCTAAACATCGTAGTTATCATAATTAATATCAACGTCATCAAACGTTTCAAATGGAAATCATTCCCATCGACATCATTGAGATCACATTAATTAACATACAATGTCAGCGTTACTGTAAAATTCTTCATATATGTTGCAATCAAACAGAATATATATATAGATAAAGATACATGTAAGAGGTTGGTATATTTTTTTTTTCATCATCAAATTATAAATAGACCTAAATAATAATGCAAAAATATCAAAAGCACCATAAGATGCACTTTGAAATCTGCTACCCACTCGCCTAACAAAATTTAAGCCACTTGGGCTACAAAATACACTTTTACTCTTTTCTTGAACATGCAGAGTCTTCGACCTCGGCGTACTATTTCAACAATATTAGGGTGGTTATTTATAAGGTCAGATAATTGGTATTCAAGTTTAATCAAACTACCATGAAAATGATGAGTTATATAAAGCGCCCTTCTGAACACCCGCCTTGAAAGAAAAAAAAAGTCTGCTATTGCTTGTTTTATTATAGATCAAAATGCAGTCAAAGACTATGAGATACACAAGCACAAACACGCATACTAAAAGCGCAAGGCCATAGTGCATGGTTTGCGCTTGATTGCTTTGACCGGTGACAACAAACGCACTGTAGAATGTTGAACTCCGTGACATAGTGTTTTTTGGTTCTGCTTGATTGGCCTCATTGTCCTGTTATGTCGGCTGCGCTCTGACTTACAGCGAAAATGAATTTAAACGTTTTTGTCGTGCAAAAGATATTTCATTAACGAAATGCTGACAAGGCATGTCTTATATATGTTCTTTAACGTTTGATAACATTCTTCACTGATTGATTGACTATGTTTTTAATTCTTAAATAGTTAAAACGATAGCTACTGGCTTGTGAGCCTCTCGATCTCGAGCTAGGCACTCTCGATCGGGTCGATGAGCTATACTTCGTTTCACCTTATGTTGTACCGCAGCGAAGGCTAGAAGCGCGAGCTCATAGCGTTGGCAGCTGCTCTTGATGCACGAGAGCTTGTGTCGCCGATATGTGCCCTAGAGCAAGGAGCTCGCGCTTGTAGCCTTTCCTGCGGTACATCATAAGGTGAAATAGAGTATAGCTGGGCTCCGCTTCTGTGCGAACTGGGCACCGCTAGCACCAGACATGTACAAATTACTCAAAAAAGGTAGTTAAGTTAAGTTACTGAGTACCGACGCCAAAAGTAATTGGAGTAGAGTAGAAATTACACATTTGTAATAGTAATTGAGTAAACTACTAACTACTGTAAAAAAGTAGCGAGTTACTTTGAAGTTACTTTCGAAGTTACTTTTTTACATTTTTGTGGTAGCAAAATGAACAGCAGTTTTGATTCGTGAAAAACCCTGCGAGCCTGAAATAAATGCAGTCATTTTATGACTTGCGTTTTCACCAAAATAGTTTATTCGCTCGCAGAAGCAATTTACTTTCAAAGTTATTGATAGGAGAATTTGCGCCTTTTCCTCCTAACGACGTCCCCAGCTCAGCTAAAAAGACGTTCCACCGACGCGCTGGATGGAACGGCAGCGTTGAGTTTGAGAAACAGGCTGTGCACGGTCGGGTAAGCGAGTGATGGCATCTTAGGTGTCCATGACGAAACATGTGAGGTTTGCCTCGTTTGGGGGGTTGTATAACAAACTCTCCTCCTTTTGTCTTTTTTCTTCGGCAAGTTGAGATTGTTATGACTGGCCCTCTTCATTCCCACGACGTTCGGAGAGTACGCTGAGCGAGTGCACCTGACCGTCAAGGGTTCAAGTCTCACGCCACGACGATGAGATCATCCGGACGACTGCGCGTATCGTTGCAGTGCTAGTGCTACGCTACCGGAAAAAAAGATTTTTTTTTTTAATTTAACAGAAGATAAAACGAAGTACACTTCGCCGCTGACGCCGGGTCCAATAAAAGGAACTCCCAAGGGTGACTCGCAACCCTCGCCGGCGACTACGGTATCCTGACGCGCCTGACACGCCTGACAAGTAAATCGTTTTCAAGAAAGAGGAGGTCTCCCTCTCGTTGAAGGTCAGAAGGGCTCGAAGGATTACGTGAACAAGCATTGACGCTTGTACAGTTGCAGCTGGAAGCGGGAATGTGCTCCCATGAGCGGATTATCCGTGTCTGCGTTTCTGTGCGGTGGAGTCCGGCTGTGCAAGCGAGTATTCGCTGACGACGAGGCGACGATGGGAACAGGCGCCCAGCTGCGAGGTCATGCCAGTGGCGCCTCCTGTAGAACCCCCAAACCGCCTGAGTCAGAACTCACAAAGGGCAGGCAACATGAAAACAACAACCTTCGGAGTGCCCCCGTCTTTGCTTGCACGGTTGCAGCTGAAGGCGCGGCGCCTGCGTGCATTACCGGATTAGGTCAATACCCGACCAAGGCTTGTTAAGCATCTCTTCCTGCGTTCGTGCGCCTCGGTGTTATGTTTTGGCTGCTCATCGCCGCCTTGGCCCAAGGACGCTTGTGATACATTTTCTACGGCTGCGAGGGGGCCCTTGTTCGGGAAGGCCGCTTCATCTGCCGGCGATTTCGAAAGTAGTTAGTAATTTGAGTAGAAGTTACCTGAAAAATGTAGTTAAAGTAAACTACTAATTACCCAAATAAAGTTGTAATTGAAAGTTACCAAGTTACTCGGAAAAGTAGTTAAACTACAGTAGTTTGAGTAGAGTAGTTGAACTACGTCCAAGTCTGGCTAGCACCACTGGCACGTTTGCCGGCATTTGTGTCAGCGGGAGCACGCGCTGAGCGCTGAACGTGCACGGGCGAGCAGCAGAAAGGAGGAAATTAAGAGCAGAGGAGGAACATCACTGCCACGAGCTTGTTTTCTGGCCAAACGGATGAGTGCCGCCATCTAGTGGTTGAACTAATGGCTTGTTCAAGATGGCCTCCAAGCGCCATAGAGAATACATGTAGATTTTTGACGTTTTCGAAAAATTCCTACATGAGAACCGCTCTTTGTATTTGCTTGAAACTTTTACGATAAAGAGATTAATACTCAATAGGTGAGCGGCGTTTGGCAACTTCCGGTTCCTTAGGAAATTTTGTTTTACTGTTGACAAACGATGAGATTGAGCTGCAAGACTGTGCAAGCATAATTTTTAAACCTCCAGACAGTAGTTTTCAGAACCATGCTTAGACAGGTTTGCAGGTCATCATCGTCGTTCGTCAATACCTCAACAAAATTTCCCGAGGAACCGGAAGTTGCCAAACGCCGCTCACCTATTGGTGCATTCGTGCAGTCATGTCTCTGAGTGTTTAGTACATATATATTTTTTTTAATCTTGAAATCGACTGAAAACGGCTGTTTTGACACTTTTGGGTTCAACGACGTTTTACATAATCCATTAATTTTTAAAAAAACACTTGTGTTCGCAGTAGTGCCTCTAAAATTTATTACGGAATCGATTGGTATAAAAATAATTAGTGTAGGATAATTCGTTTCGGATCTACAGCGATATTTCCGAAAGCAAGTTTTCGGTCTCAAGTTTCAACTACTTTATGTGTTTTGCATTTTGTTCTCCTCCCGCTAGATGGCGGTCTCTGTCCGCAAGGACGAGAGATCAAGTAGTTTCTCCGTGTGGCATGGTGCACGCATTTGTCTTGTATTCATACGCGATCTTCTTTCGCGCGGGCGAGAGCGAGAGCTGGTGACGGGCGGTTCAACGCAGCTGCGCTTCGCGTTTGGTGCGTTCGAATTTGTGTTGCTCGGAAGTGTTGCGTTCGCCTCTGGCGTCATGGGTCGTAAGCAAGCTCCCTATGGCAAGCGAAAGCTTCTGAAGTCCCACATTGAGAATACTCGTAAGCGACCGTCTGTGGAAGCTTCGCACGTTGAGGTTTCTGGTGAAATCGAACCATCGTGTTCCAACCCGGATGGTTTTGTTTGCGAGATTACCGAAGGTGGTCCTCAAGCCGCAACCGTTCGAGGCTCGCCGTCCACGCTCCTCGGCGAAGGGTTCCCGGTATGTCCCGTGGCGGCGGTGGTCGGTTCTTCGGAGCGGTCTGAGGCTGCAGGAACAGGTATCGTTTTAGACTTTAATGTTGTCGAATCCACGGTCGAACCGTCCGAAAACTTGCAACCAGCCGCATCCGTGCTCGAGGGTCGTCGCATTGTCGACATTATGCACCTATTTCAGTCTGTTCAAAGGATTTGCGATCATGCTCCTTTCAGTTGTTCGTTTGCGGACATGGTGTTCGTCTCAGAACGGAGGCACGGCTTGCGCAGTTCCTTCACGTTCGTTTGCAAAATGTGCAACAAGAAGGATGTTATCGAGTCGGAGTTACCTCAGCTGCTGCCAGTTGCTCTGCATTTCTGTTATTAAAAGATCCGTTCAGAAGTTTAAATATCCTGTTATTTTCCTTAGGTTGGACACTGACTGTACTCCAGAACTAGGAACGTGGACATGCTCAAGACTCGAAGGCATGGAGTTCAAGACTATTTATAGCTGGACTCGTAATACTGTAAAAGCTGTCTTTTCACATGCTTTGTAAACATCTTGTGTTCTCTTTGTATAAAAGTATTACGCTTTAGACATCAAGATCTAATCACAAATGTAGTTTGACTTCGTTTAATTCACGTGTATATACAAGTGTAGCAATAAATGAGTTATTTATGCATACATGTTCAAAAAGGATTTGTTATTCGACATAGGCCGTTGCGAGAATGAAGTGTTCAGATTTTGCTTCATGAGCGCAAATACACCTGACGTATTAAATAGCGACGATTTCGTTGTCCCATTGGTGAGCAGGTGATTTCTCGCTTGAAAAAATAACGTGACATATGCTTTTCCAACATGTCTAGCCACTATTTTGTAAACCTTTCAGTCCAAGCGAGAATACTTCTGTTTGTTCTTGCTAGCTTAGGAGGGGGTCGCAGAGCCTATCTTTTTATCTTCCTCCCGGACAGACGTACAGAGGTGTACCGCAACAGGCATCCGCTCTCCTGTTGGCGGTACAGTAGCAGACGACACAACGTAGCTCCGTGGGCGAGGGCAGGGGCGTACAGCCACCGCGGCCCGTAGCGTGACCCTTCAGGACTAGGGAGATGGTCTTGAACAAAAAAATGGTATCTTGTGCTTCTATAGGAATCACGTGTCGTTCATATATTATACTTGTTAAGTAAAAAAAAAAATATATATATATTTGCAGCTTGTGAAATTATGTTTGCGTGACGATTTACCGTTCGCGCTCCTAACGGATGCTAGCGAATCCTTTATGTCCGTGGCTCGCAGATTATCGGTACACCCTTGGAGTGAATCCGGTTTTTGACTTAGTTGCGTCCTGCTGTTTGACGATTGCTAGGATAAAAAAACCATTCCAACGACACGTATACTCAAAAATAAAATAAGAAAATGACCGAATTGAGGAGCAAACAAAGAGGGGGGGGAGGCGCCTGGCCTGTCTGTCATGCAAGTATTTCTGGGCAAAAAAGTGCAAACAAAACAAGGACAATAAAGACACAAAGACGACAGGGTGGGCGCTAACTCACAACGGATTTTATTAGAAAAAAAACACAGCCACTTTTATACTCAAAATCGATGTTAGCAATATTCCCGTGTTTAAAAAGACATAAATTTATAAATATTTGCGAACAAAAACAACAAATAAAGCTCATTTTTCTTATTTCATGTTTGTTTGTTTTCGTACGTTTGAACGCCACTAACGCTGCTATCCCGTTTTAGCTAACTCTTCGCTCTTTTTGTCGCATGTTTAGTGTTTTTATAGAATGCCGCTATCAGAATATTACAGCATATTTTTATTGTGGGTGCCACGTGACCTAGGGGACACACTAGCCATAGCTATTCGAAATGTCCTTCGAGTCAAAATGTCCACTATTGGACGTTCTAACTCGTTGGAAAATACGCTTTGTTTGTTCGCTGAATATTTTGATCTGGAATCCTGGCCTGACTCAACAACTCATGCATAAACCGTTTAAAGTTTTTTTTTTTTTTTTTTTTTTTTTTAGAACATTTGGTTTGTGTCGCAAGATATTTTGTTTTAGCTCCCGAGAGAGTACGCAAGCTCTGTCTCTCGCGCCCGACAGTGGATGAAACCGCCAAAGGCACAATGTTGCCAGAAGGTGCTGCTAATCTGGTTTAGAAAAGCTAAGGGTATCATGCTGTTTTATTTTCTTCTTGATTTCCACTTTAAAATGCCCTGCAGCTCAAAACAAAGAGTGCACACGCATGAAAATAGCACTTCCTAAAAGTTAGACCGCTAAGAAAGTAACACCTCAGAAAATGCACATACCACCTTTTCGTTTCGGGTATGTTTTGAACTGATCTTGCTCACTATGCGAGCAAAAATCGATTCAAGTACTGAGAGCAATTATGCAACTTCGATGTTTTTGTAATTCGGTAATATGAATAACTATTTTTTTTTTAAGAAAGTAAAGACATCATAATTGAATAGGAACTTCCGTGCTAAAAGGTGCAGTGCGAAGTGAAGACAAATCTTTTTTTTTTTTTTTTTATGTCCACAAAAAAAGAAATGCTCTTCAGCATCAATCGCACCGTTTCCTTTCGCAAATTGAGGAGTTTCAGTAGACCGTTTCCGCTGCACGCTTAGCATCCGCATAGAGCTCTGTAATCCGCCACAAGACCTTGAACTATGCAGACAAGGCTGGCGGCGCATGCGCAGCTGCGGGGTTTTCTTTACGAGTTCTTTTAAAGGGATACTGAAGCGAAACTTGAAATACACCTATTATGGTCAGAAATAGGTTTAATGTGATCAATGATATCCGTAATTCATAATCGCGCGTTTGTATTTTGAACGGATGGCTATATTTTTCACCCTGAGGGGCCCGATTGGGCGCGCGCTCGAAAATCAGCCATCGGAGAGCCCGATGCGTCTTGGGATATTCGGCGCATTCGTGACGTCACTTGTGCCAGACGGGAAAGGCTACGGCGTGAATGTTGTGGTTACGAGCGTTGCCACTTGGTGGCGCGTCGACGATTTACAACCTGTGACAACCTGGCCGTTTGAGATGTGCAAGGGCTGCACGCACGCTGCACCACGGCAAGTCGGCAACCACGGCAGCACTGACAAAACCAGCTCGGAGGCCATTCTCAAAGCGAACTTACGACGAAAAAAGTGCGTACGACAAATTTGAAAGAAAACCCGTATTCTCGAAACTAAATTGTCGTAACTTTTGCGCAGGTTACGACAGAGTCCTGCGACAGCTCCGAAGCTGTCTTACGCATTTTTTTACGATCAAAGCCGCATGGCCGACAGCGTCGCTCAGTTACATGGTCGCGACGACCAACGAACATTTTTTTTTCTACGTGCTCTTCTCGCGCGTCCCGACTTCAACCAGCAAGAAAAAAGGAAGGAGTACTTGAAACAGACCACGACGAACAAGAACGCTGGATCCACGAACATCCGAGAAGAGCTACAACGGCCAGGATTCCACCGACCAAGCGGATAGTAGGCCTAGCAGCAACACCGACTCGAAGCACCGTTGCTCCGGCGATCCTTGGCCAAGACCGTCTGCCCACGACCGGCTGGCCTGCTGAATGGAATATGGCCGCGCGACCCTTGTGGACCCTTCCCGGATGAATAGTTTGATCCCTGAACTAAATTTCAGAGGTCAATCTTTTCCCCTTGGCATCTCGATCTCTTTGTTTTCCGAGGCAGCGGGGACGAACGCTGTCGTCGAAAAGGGACTCGCATTGATTCTATCTCCTTGTTTTGTGTGATAGAGCTCAAATAAACGCCATACGGATTACCTTCGCAACACGGTATGTACACTTTGTTATTAGTATGCCATTTTTATTCTGACACGACGCTACGGGAGCTGCGCGATGTCGGTCCAACCTTTCTTTGCCGAGTGTCACGTCAGTATCGACTAGCAATCGTGAAAGATCGGTCCCGAAGCGCTTACCGAAACGCGGTCTAAAACAACGAATCCAGCACTTCGATCAAACGCGCGCGTCCGCTCCGAGTGTGAACAGGTATTTGCGTGGCTCTTGCTGACACTCTCGTAGTTGAAACGTGTCTTTTTTAACGTCGGCTCGCAACTCGCAGCAACTAATACCGGCCGTGCCAGAAGCGTGCTCGCGTGTTGTCGTGCATAGAGCCGCAACGAGAACGAGCTCACTGTGGCCAACTACGCTTAGGCTTTCTCCGCCAAGGCTTTGCAAACGCGTTCAGGCCTAGGCTAATTCTGCCGGCACGCCGTATTTCCGCAGAACGGCGCTGCTCCTATGCCACAAGTGATGTCACGAGAACTTCCCACCATCCACCAGATGAGAAGTTGAAATCGTTTAATTAGGTTTAAAATTAGTTCTCCTGTGTTTTACAGCGCGATATTGATATCTCCGTGGTGATGCCTGTCCCTAGCCCATATTTATGCAAAAATATGGGCGCTAAAATTTCGTTTCAGTACCCCTTTAAACCCCCTCGGAATGACTTCACCATTTCGAGAAAACGCCGTTTTTTTTTATCGTTTTTGCTTGCAGGGCATTGTAAAAATCACAAACTCGCGAGAAAAAAGAATCTTGAGTACGCGTTACCTACAGCTTCGCAGCTCTAAAGATTCACGATAAATGTCGCCCAACTTGGGGAGAAACTAATCCTTTTTGTTGGAAGTATGACTAGCGTATGCTGGCAGCTCGTTTCCTGTTTGTTTTGTCTGTACTCCGTTTCACCGTACTGGGCAAACTTCAAAGGTCAGAACTGCTGTGAGGGAATCAGTCGCAGAGCAAAGCGCGTGACAGCTATTTTTAGGAACAGTACCCACCACCGTACGTTGTCACGTGCCTCGCTCCAACACTCTCACTGGCTCACGGAAGCTTTAGTTTCCTTCGTTTGCCAAGTTATGGGGAAATGACGTCTCATTTCCTTACGTTTATACGCACTACACGCAGCCGAAACGCTTGAAAGAACATCGGATTGGGACACGTGTTATTGCTTACGTGCCCACGAGAGTGGACCCGGTTTTTGACTTAGTTGGGTTTTGCTGTGTGCCGATTGCTAGGGTAGAAAACCATTCCAATGACACGTATACTCAAAAATAGAAAAGAGCGAATATAGGTTCAAAAAAAAAAGAAGGAAGATGAAAAAGGGGGGGGGGGGGGGGGGGGGGCGTTTGGCCTGTCTGCCATGCAAGTATTTCTAGGGCCGTCCCTGTGCGGGACCTTGGAACAGTTTATCCCAAGTCTAAACATTCTCTGATCAGCTGCCCTCGCCGAAGTGACCAGTTCAGGGAGAGGTGAGATCTGTACATAGGGGCAGCTGCGAGTGGGCCCCCTTTTGTTGTGCGTCTGCAGTGAGCGTACCCCAACTTGCCCAATTTGGCCGGACGGGCGCAGATTGTGAACCTTATAGTAAAAAGATTTTTTCTAACGAGGGCGTCCCCAATGGACGTTGTCATCAACGACTAACACGAGAGTGTGCCCCCTCTAATGGGGAACTCATATGACGATTGCGGCTGTTTAGGCAAGCGATGTGTGAGAGCGCGCGTTGTAAGACATCTGCAACTTGTGACTTTCGGCCAAGCAATAGTGGATTCCTACAAAAGGGATTTCTCCGCAAGAATGAGAGAATGGAGTCCAAGTTGTCGACTAATTTTCTTATACTCATTCTTCTCGTGCGTTTTCTTATTCTTAAGGGCGAAACACATGCGCGTCAAAACTGTCCGATCCGACGTGCGAACTGCAGGAACGGACGTTCGAGGGCGAGGGTTTTCGTCGCACCGGAGGCTACGAAAACCCTCGCCCTCGAGCGTTCGTTCCGGCAGTTCGCACGTCGGATCGGACAGTTTTGACGCGCATGTGTTTCGCGCTTTATGCTGGAAGTTGTTCTATGAACCCACACGCACCCACAAGAAGAAAAAAAAAACGAGAGAGAAACGAAAATAGCTTTTAGCCCTTTTCCCCAAGCTAAAAAAACAACAAAAAAAAGAAGTAGAGAACGCGCTTCACGCCCAAGTAGTGTGCATTTGTTTGGGGCACCCCCAGTCTGCGGGCCCCTATCCGTCTCGAAGCCTTGGTACTTGGGAGACACGGACCGTGGCAATTGAGAGAGGGGAACTGCCGCGGGACCACCGTGCGCGGGACAAACGTGCTACAATCGCATGCCCTTCCAAGACTTGGGCGACCGCGGTCGTCGAAAAACCTTTTGTTTTCTTTTTTTTTAGGGCGGGAAAAAAAAAGGGGGGGGGGTGTTTAGGCCCTGATTGTCTTCCTCCTTTGTGGCTTTTCGATGGATGCTCTCTGTTTATGTACGCGTACTAATTCCTTTTTTTTTCCTTTTAGTAGTTGGTTGTTCTTGCCTTGACTCAGGTCCCAGTGGGTGCGTTGTCGTTGTATGCGTACTATTTTTATTTATGTTAGTGCTTGCGTCAATGCAGTATCAAGGTGGACGAAAAAAAAATAATAAAAAAAATTGTGCTTTGACAAAAAAGAAGAAAAAAGGTTTGTTGTTTTTGCGGTCAGGAGCATTTCCAAAGCCCGTGGAACCTCGCCCTCGTTCCTGTGACATGTCGCTCGCTTTCGCGTAGCACTCCTCGATTCTGAAGGCCACCGTGTTTTTCCGTGAAGAAGGCGATTTCGGGTGCGCGCAGTGTTACCAAAGGTGCAGGATTGAGAGCGTAACCCACCACTTGAAGAGAAGGGGAAGCTCTCTTCTTTTCGGGACTCTCTTTTATGGGTCTCCAACATCTCAATTTTGCTCCCTTATCTGCTACCATTTCGCGCACAGTTTGCGCCATATCGAAATGAAAGCACATGGCGAAAGTGACGCTCGTTTTCCGCTCGATGAAATTTCACGCCAGCTCGTTGTCTTAGCTGGTACCTTGAGCGTTTCACAACGATGCAGAACGTAAAAAAAAAAAGAAAACGTACGATGGCATCGTTTGTACACTCATAACTTCTATAACACCGAGCCGCCTCGTATCCTTTTGTTTTCCTTTCATTGTACTAATTTCTTTCTGCGCATTACGGCTGTTACGACGCCAAGTCCGTCTGCACTCTCGAATTTGAACTTAGGCTCAGACCAGGGACGGACCAGTTTAAATCAGGAAAATATAATTAACACTGTAGCAAAGTAAATCTATCATATTGATCGGAATTACGATTGGACACATTCCATTTGAACACGTACTGTGCAGAGAATGCAATAACGAGTCAGCGTGCAAAACGCCGCCACACAACGCTACCATAACATCTCAGCGATTTTTGCATAGCACCGAGTACGGAAAAGAGAAAACAGTTATTAATTCACATAAACGAAGCAAATTTATCTGAAGCCCGCACACTCCGTAGGTGCAGTCTACCTAAGGTTATCAATAGACTCGACCATGTCATTTGTCGAAACAGATAAGACATTGGCAGAAAAGGTTAGACTGAATAGGTGAATCTAACGGGCGCAATTACCAACCGACGGTCGCACGCCTTCAATTTCATTTCCATTTGTCACTGCGCAGCTTGGACACAATTTGGGGAGCAACACATGTTTACGTCGCCGCTCAAGGTCTTCATTCAAAGTGTAGTGTTGACCAAAATAAAATGCTAACATGACTCTCAATCGCTCACCGCAAAGTATACGATTTCGAAAAGGCGGTACTGTACGTCACTTGAAATAAAAACCCAAGTTATAAAAACGAGCGTCGTAAAAAAGGGGACCGACATTTTTATTCCTACCTCCGAACAGAAACGAGCGCCACGCACTGCATCACACAGCGCAGAGGCCGGACTCGGCCACACTGAGCTGACTGACAAGAGACATACCAAGCGCGCGCGAGGGAGGGAGGGAGAAACTTCCTCCGCCGGAGAACAGCGTCACACGACACGTTTCCGGGATCTATTTCACGCAGCGGCCAACGCGGGCCTTTTCACACTTCGATACTGGCGCCATCTAGAATTCGCGCTTTCAACCACGTCGCGAACCGCGCGCCATCTGGTGTCTGAAACAGACGAATAAATAGAGGTACCGCGCCCTCTTAAGCCTGAAGCGGGAGCTCAGGAACGTGCGTCTGGTCTCTTCGAAAGCTGAGGCCAGAATCCTTATAGGTGTGAAGAAATGGTGCATGTTAAGATATTTGACAAAAGAAAAAAAAATTAAACCAGCTGAAATTTTCAATAATGTACGGTTGGTGCCAACAGTTTTGCGAAGGACGACAGCCGGTAACAAATGAACTGCACGGTTACGTTCACCCGACTGCATGCGAGCAGCTACATTTATTTCTACGCCACAGTAATCGGGAAGCTGCCAGAACAATGGCAGCGGTGCCTAGATGTCCACTAGGAACACTTTAAAAAACGTGATATAGTTTAGTGCTCTTCAGATTTTTCATTCCCTCTGTAGCAAGAATTACCCCGGTCAACCTTGAGCGACCCTTGTAGTGTCACTTCCTTGATCAAAGTGGAATAGGACATTTGTCTTCAACAAAATCCTCATATTCAATTTTTTTTTGCGAATTGCTAGGCATTATATTTGTTGCGCTTATATGGATGCCTTTGTAGCGAATCGAATGAATATATGACGAGTGTGAGTGAACAGAAGGGGAAGAAACAAAGGGACTGGGCTCGTGAGGTTGGTTCTCTCTCAACGCGATGCGCTACTGTCGCATTCATGTAAACGCGGACACGGCTTATCAGTCCGCAATGGAGGACACTTCGTGCGCTCACCGCTCTCAGTAGGTTATCGTTTTCCCTTACAACAGTGCCGGTACCGCCTTTGACAGGCTCAAACACATCAAAACTAACTTCTAATATAACTATATATGATAATTGTGAGAACCCATTAGATATTAGAATATTTGTGATACATTTCTTTTGTAGACAACGCGCCAGTTTGGTAATACAAATCAATTCAAATTTATGTGTTTTTTTAATTATGTTTAGTCTATTTCCGTCTTTACATTTGTACGGACGACGGAAGCGTAAAGGCCCGTTCACACACTGGTGTTTGACTACGACCGAGACGAGACCGGTTTATAAGCCTCCTGTGACAACTTACGACCTGCGCCGCATCAGCTCATCCGGTCATAAGCCGTAGCAAGAGGCTTAAAAACCGGTCTTGTGTAAGTCGGTCGTAGTCGGTCGCAAGCTTGTAAAGCGGTCTTAAACAAAAATACAACAAATGTTAGCTTAACGAGACCAATCCCTGTTTTCTCGGTAGAGGCGGACAAACGATAAAAAAAGATACGATCGTACAACGAAAGAACAAAACAAAGAAAACATAAAACGCTTAAATATGCGAAAAGACGCATTGTTACAATCTATACACGTATCGATATGTTCCAGAAACATAATTTCGATGGATTGTGGCGTTTGCGCTTTGACAGCGATGTTGTTTCTCGTTCAATTATTTAGTATTGATGGAAAGTTTTGTCTCAGCTTCTGGGTACCGTGATTTGTTCTGCTGTGTGGATATTTCCCAAAACATTTGTATTGCGAACGATACAAAGATTTGAAATTCGTGTGAAATCATCTATTTGGTCCATTAGATGAACATTAATTTGTATTTTCGTCGCGTGTCTAAGGTGTAATTATAGGTATACATGACTGGAATGAGATTGAGTATATTAAGAAAGGGTTCTGTGTGGAAGTCATATCCTACATTGTTGACACACCGAACTGACTTGTTTTTCGTTTTAAAGATCGCGGGATGTTCGAATTTGCCCAACCAGAGATGCCACCATGCTTGCAAAGGCGGTGACGTAGTCTTCCTCGTTACCCCATATATCATGCACAAATCTGCCAGTGCCCTCAGTTGAACGGCGGTGCAACTTCGATCCTTCTTTTGCAGGCACTCGCAGACTTGGCTCTCTCAGCGTCTGGGCTGCCGCTCGAAACTCGGGAGGAAAACGCGGAAGCTGTTTGATTCCCGAGTTTCGAGTCGATAAAGCCTGCGGCACCGCACAAGTTCTCAAAATGTTTTGTCGATTTTTGCAGACTAGGGCAAGGAGCAGACTACGAGGCAAAGGAAGAGGAGCATGAATGGGCCTAGAATACATGCTCGTTCACACACTTTCCTTTGAATTTTGACCAATTCTCTTGTGTACACTTGTCAAGCCGTGGTAACACTGTAAATACATCGTACAAAAGGCAGTCTGGAGACTCTCTCTGAGGCGTGTTTCTTTCTTGCACGACGGCCCTGTCATGTTGGCCATACAAAAAAAAAAAAAAAAAAAAAAAACTCTGCAGACATTTTCTAAGTATACACACGAAGCAAACATGTTTCGAACATTCGTGAGGTGTGTCCGTGGATAATTTTGTCGTCGTGTCCGAAACCAACCCCTCGTCTTTTGTGTGATATATGGGCACTGCGGCTTAAGGCATAGCCTCGTATATACTGACAAAGCCCGGCAGATCGCCACGAGAAGCGGTCGCCGAAATTGAAAAGGTGGAGCGGCAGACAAGGAATGAGAGAAGAACCACGTGACTGGCGCCCCGCTGCGGCGAGACGCCGAAACACACTTCTCCCGAGCGAACAAGTGTGTTTCGGGTCCTTGCCGCTGCAAACGCTGTGCGCTGACGTCCAGGTTCCCCGAGAAGTGCTCTGTGCTACCAGATCCTCGCGCTCCAAATCAGCGACCGGGCACTCTGTGGCTCCGTCGTCGAACTGCCAGGCTTTGTGAGTATGGAGGAAGATATGCTACGGCTTAAACGCCTACGAAGAGAGGACAGACTGGCACACTGGCACCGTTCTATCATGTAGCCGTGGAACACTTGATTATTTGTTTCTCTGAAGATAGTTTAGTGGATTTAGTGGAACCTGTAGGTAGTATACGTACCTTCTCGAGCGGACGAGCGAACCACTTTTCTCGAAATCCGGCATCCTGGTCTTCCTGGGTGCAGACGCGGAACTTCCAGACACCGTCCAGGAGTTTCACCTCACGACTCTCGGACTCGCGAGGGTAGAGCAGCGACCCACCGCAACCCAGGACGGTGGCACCGATGACGCACAGCGCCGGCAGGACACCATGCTGTGGCTGCATCGCTGTTCCTCGCGCGTTGCGGCTGTGCAGGCGTCTGCGAGGGAGCCACAAGAAATCCCACCCGGGCTCTCGTATCCGCCGATAGCGCTCTTTCGATAAATTACCACGGGGACTCTGCTATCTCAGCAGCTGCCTGTCGTCGTGGTCTAGTTTCGGATCGGGTTCTTCTGCAATCTCTTCGATCGCCCCTGCATTTGCCTAGACTTTGGTCGCTCCGCGTCTTCACACTTTACAATCGAGATTGCACGCTTCCATGCCGGCCACGCTAGGGTGGGCATGTCGAGAACAGTTAGACAGACGGGTGGCGGCGGCACAACCGCCGTTCCAAAAGCGATATTTTGAGTAATGATGGTAAATGGCAGTTGTATGAGTTATCTCAAGGACAAAGAGTTGGATGTCGAGTGAACGTCCCCCTCCGTAGCTAAAACAACGCGACGCAATGGTGCGAAAAAAAGAAGAAAAGATTGTCCTTTGCAAGGCTAGCCGATAAAAAAATGACAAAAAGAATCGCGGAAATAGTCGAGCACGTTGAGGGTCGAAGCCTACCTTTTAAGAAAATACAAGATTGCAGCCGACATGTTGGGTGACAACGCAAACCGAAGGAAAGACTGTGAAGCAGCGGGTAGTAGGCTTGAACTTAGAACCAGACGTTATGCGTAGCGACCGGGCGCGGAGATCATGCTATCAGGGGACGGCAAAAGATCTAGAAAGAAAACAAAAACAAAACAAAAAAACGTTTACCTCGTCGCCTCCTCGTATTCAGACTTGTACACGTTACTGAAAAATAGTAAGGAATTACATTTACAATTACTCAAGGCTAAATTGTAATTTTTTACAGTTACAATTACCCTCTCATAAAAGTAAGTGACCGTTACCCCAAAAAGTATTCCGTTACTTTCGTGGCGTTACTTTCAACACTATTTTCCTCAATTAAGAAACAAAGGGAAGAAGGTTATTCAAGTTCTTATTGTTGCCACCTGTTCCATTTATTGACCCTGAGTATTTTTAGCAACAGTTGACTTTCAAAAGTCTCGTCAGACAGTTTGCGTCATTTCTTACTGAAGATGTCGACTGCTACGCCGAACACCCTTTGAACTGAGGTACTGGATGGGAATGCCATATTGTGCCTCACGAATATTTAATTCTCTTCATTGAACTTTTTCAGCGAAGCAATGGAAGTACTATTTAGCTCGAAGATAGAGCAAAGCTTCATTGTTGCAGCCGTTGCCTGATATTCTAGAGTTGTAGTAGAGTTGGTAATAGCAAGGTGATAATTAAATAATAAATAAGGTTTGGCTCGATATTCTTCTTTCTTCGGTTTTGAAAAGGTCGAGCCTCGGTTGAGACGTTGGTGAATAAGAGTTTCCAATATATAAATATAAGTAATCGAGAAAAAAACAAAAAAACATCAGGACACTCAAAACAACAATTATTAGAACGTTGGTTAAAACAAGGAAATGTAAACGCACGCTTGCTGTGTGTACCTTTCTTGGTGCCGTTCAAAAACGCACAGAGCACGGACCGACTACTATGGGCCTTTCCCGCAAATGTTGGGCGCCATCTATCGGCAATCAGGAGAGGCGTTTTTGATGGCCTGGCTTGCTTCCGTTTCTGCCCTCTCCAAGATATATGTTGGCTGTCTGAACGCGGTCGGGAAATGCGCTCACTGCTCAGCGTTTGTTCTTCCTCTATCCAACACGATCGACGAGCAGATTTGTTTTCAATTAATGTGTTAACTACGGACGACTTCGTCCGTTTGTACATTTTTTTTTTTTTCCGAATAAATGGACGACTGACTTCGCCGTGGCGCCCGTTGTGACTGACGACACAGTTGAAGCTCTCTTCGACCTATGAGAAAGTACAAACGGTTACATTAAACTAGGATTCATGTCATTTGCCGTACCGGCAGTAAATTCAGAAAATATTCGAGACCAAGTTACAAATAAGGAAAGCCTTTTTTTTAATTGCAAGCTATTTGTTTATTTGCTTGAAAATTTTAATTCGCAAGATGTATTCTCATAAATGTGAAAGCTTACTCTAAACCGTCCAAACAACACCGGCGCCTGAACGTACCAATGTAATTCTCATCCAAGGTGTATTTTAGTGGTGGATTTCACCTTGTGACATTTCAACGCGTAGCTCCATTTCTATTATAAAATGAGACCAACAAACTTGGCCGGTCAGCGGCGGACTTGTTCAGCGACTATACTAAATGTCGTTTGCGAGCTCCGCCGACCCTGGCGAGTTTGTTGGTCTCGTTTTTTACTGAAAAAAAAGCACCACTTTGAAATTTCACAGGGTCAAATTCACCACTAAAATACATGTTTAATAAATATCTAAGATTAATACGTGCAGCCACCGATTTCTGAGCGAGCCTCGTCATTGATGTCACCCCACTTCAGGCTATAGCTGTGTGTGACTGTATACGTCCTGAAGAAAAAACACAAAATCAGCCACACCTGTTTTTTTTTCTTTATTTTTACTTTAGCGCCTGTAGAAAATGTTGCAAACTAAGTTTTTGTTTACTCGATACATACACGAGGACAACACATCAAAATGATTGTTTCCGCTTTCTTATTTAACCACAAGACCAGCAGATGCGTTCGTGGTAGCGATAGATCTGCTCCCATCCCACTTTCTGGGTGTGCACGTAGCAACAAACTGTGCCGCATAGCCACTTTACCTCAATGATGTATAAATATTTGAAAACTGTGGGTTATTCCAAAGTTTTACAACAACCAAAAAGCAGACAGGCAGTTTGCGTAGCAACGCGTTACCGTCAATTGGTAAACAAAAAAGTGTGCCAGTGAAACGCACCATCCCAGAAACGCCAACTCCGAGGCGCTCGCTCTGCGTGGCACATAAGCGACACGACAGCATACCTAACCAATCTGCTAATTTGTATTCACACACAAATAAAAAATGAAGGACCAAAAACATGAACCTTCTTTGAAGTGGCAACTGCAAACGCGGGAGTGCTTTGCAGGCTGCCTTTACGAGCAGTCCCCATCGCATCGCTGGATCGGCCGAATCCTGAGCTGCCGCTTCGTCGAGTGCAGGCTAGTAGAAGGAAACCCAAAGAAGCTTAAACCGCGACAACGCTTGCTGTCGTTGCTGCAGCCAACAACGAAACAGCGCCAGTCGGAGAGCTTCGAAACGCGCGACCACCGCTGCCTCCTGCAGCCCCGAGCCGGACGTATACCACGCTACCAAAAATGTCGGACTCCTGTCTGCTGCTGCCGCACATGCGCCGTGGAAACCCCGGAAAAGGCCCATTTACTTCGGTGTTCTCCAGATAGACGTCCGCTGATGCCACGGGCAGTGAAGGGTAGAGTACTAAGTAAGCCACACTATGATCCCACTCACGAGTTACACCTTCTCCTCAAGCCCTGAATATCAAGTGTACGTCAGCCTCCATTATTTTTATTTGTAAAAATATCAGCTTGAGATAACATGCGTCCTGCTTGGGTAGAAACAGGAAGAAGAAAAAAAGGAATACTATTACCATTTTTGAAGTGCTCGCAAAAAGCTGACTCACAAAAAAATTACACCATCTTCCCGAGGGGAACCATGGGGTGATGCGGAGCATCGCGGATCGTTATTAACGGTGTTAGTAACGTTGTTAGTAACGTTGTTAACTTGCGTGTTATTACGTTGTTAACTTGCGTTGGTTACCACACATCGCGTGAACGTTGTTGGAAACTCCGCGATGCTCCGCCTCACCCCATGGTTCCCCTCGGGAAGATGGTGTAATTTTTTTCGTTGTTGACGTTTACACGCGGCTTCCCGTTCTCGAAGGTCGGGTTCCGCCGCTCGCTTCGTATGTTTACGTTGAACTTCACGGTCCCGAACCTCAGGTTCTGCTGCTTGACGTTCACGAACCAACGCGGCTTCCCGTTCTCGAAGGTCGGGTTCCGCCGCTCGCTTCGTACGTTTACGTTGAACTTCACGGTCCCGAACCTCAGGTTCTGCTGCTCGACGTTCACGAACCAACGCGGCTTCCCGTTCTCGAAGGTCGGGTTCCTCCGCTCGCTTCGTACGTTTACGTTGAACTTCACGGTCCCGAACCTCAGGTTCTGCTGCTCGACGTTCTCGAACCGCCGCTGCTTCACGTTGTCGTAGTTCAGCATCCGCCGCTCGACGTTGACGAATGGACGCCGCTTCTCGTTGCCGTAGTTCAGGGTCTGCCGCTCGCTTCAAGCGTTTGCGCTCAGCGTCGCGTGCCCTTCGCTGCGCAGCTTTGTCTTCAGTGGACGTAGCGTTGCTGTTAGTTTGTGGGGTGGTGCTGACGCTTGCTTGCGCCAACCCACTAACTGACGGGACTGTTGCTTCCATCACACTTCATCGGAAGAACGGAATGAAGTGGAGTCAACAGCGCTGAACTGAACGCGCGCAGAGAGAGAGAGAGAGAGAAGGAGTTTGGAAAGGAAGAACGCGCGCAGCGCGCTACCGCCGCTTATATTCACACTTGAAGGAGTGGAGACTAGAGGAGGAGAGTTGCGCATGCGCGCGCGGTGTGAGTCGAAGCGAACGTACGCGAAGTGCACGCAGCTGGTAGAGAGAGAGAGCGGAGAGAGTAACGCGCAGCTGTTCCAGAGAGGGAAGGAGGAGAGTTGCGCATGCGTAGTGTGAGTGCGGACTACGACGCCGCGGGACATAGACCCGAGCAAGAGATGCTCCGCATCTAAAAGGGTGACTGAGATGCAGATAACCTGGCTGGAATTCACAAATCAAGTGGGCCAATCCTAGAAGTTGGACTACAAAAAAGTAAGTAGATTTTAAAACAGGGTCAAGTAAGGTGAAAGAAGCAGAAAAAAAAAAACATCCTGTTTTCTAAGAGAAGATGATAAGTGTGCAGCAACGAGCGAGGATACTTGTGGCACTAACACCTTCACATATTATCACATCTCTTTTAGTGAATTTTAGGGTAGACGGAGCGTTGTCTTGTGTTGTGACATTATGAAAATGGTCGTAGTCACTCTAACCGAGTAGGACATTGTTAATTCTTGTCTGTGCACTTAACGCCTCGAGCTTTTAGAAGAGGCATACAATCACTTGGTGTCCTCCTCTCCCCGCCTTCGATCGCAAAGAAAAGAACAAAGACACTAAAACAAAATATATACCTTGCCCCCCATAATTGCAATGTCATTAAATGCAAAGGTGCAAGCGAGCTGGACAAGAATGTCCTTCTCCAGGGATTATTTTCGTCAAACTTGCCTCCGCCCACCCTTTTTTTTTTGCAGAAATGTTTATTTGGATTTTTTGACATTGTTGTTATGGTGTAAAAAAATAGATTCAGGGGCTTGGTTTTGCAAAAAAAAGCTTTGCGGAACTGAAGAGTGCCAAGCCTCCCTTTGCGCTGGTCAATTCGCGTGACAGTGTCACTGCGCTCAACTTTACCAAATAAAAACGACCTTTTCTTTAGAAAGGGGGGGGGGGGGGGTGGCTGGTCCTGAAAAAAATGTAACGGATTACAATGAATCCGTTACGTAAAAAATGTAAGGGAATTACTTTAAAATTACTCTAGAAGATATGTAATTATTCCGTTACTAAATTACCGATAAATGTAAGGGATTACAAGTAATTTCGTTACCTGTAACGGATTGCGTACAAGTCTGACTGGAGATACCATTGACGCTCATCTTTGAACTACGCTTGCGAGTTACCAAACGTCTGCCCAAAGTGCGTAGCTACCGTTGATTTTAAGCTACTTTTGATCAAAATAAAATAAAGCTGGTATTTTCTGTTTCAGATTTGCTCATAGCATTAGCAATAATTATGCCTAGCACCAAAACCACCACCTTGTTACTGGTCCAACTTACCTGAGGCTGCCGCATAAAACATACGTACCAGGCTGATTTTGCAGGAGAAGGCACGGAAGTTTGCACTGTTCCAATGTTTGCCGATTCAACGCGCAATCGCCACAGCACTACATGCGCTTGTTCGTCGCTTTGGAAAGCGAACAGTGCACTTCGTATACACAGGAACACTGAAAATAACACCGGCCGACATTTTTGCTTGGGCGTGCTGCGTGCGCGACACGCCCGAGAAGCGGGAGAAAAAAAATTTCTAAAGGGAAAATCTTAGATATACAAAAATACCCCACAAATCAATTGGATCGACCCAGCATTTTATTGCCCTTCTCCCTCCTGATATGTTAATCTTCGGGATCCGGTCAAAATGGTCCCGGTCAAAATGGTCCCGGTCAAAATGGTCCCTGACAAAATGGTCCCGGACAAAATGGTCCCGGACAGAATGGTCCCAACTGCCATGCCGGACAAAATGGTTCCAGCGTGGCATTATTTATTTGCTGTTGGCAGGTTTTTGTATTTTCTACTCTTAATGGATATTAGCAACGGCTTGTAACTCTGTGCACACAGTACGTGCAAGGGCACCGTCCCTTGAACGACTTTTTGAGGGGTGTGGGTCATATGAATACATTTTCGTATTAGGCCTTCGCTTCAGCAGCGTCGACTTCTTGTCTCTTAAGTGGTCTATGTAAAAAATACGCTCATAATTGCGAAATAAATTTTTGATTTCTTTAATCTACAATGTTCAGACAGAGCGATGCTGTTTCTGAAAAATAAAACACGGTGGTACGACAGGTTCGTTTAAAAAAAAAAAAAAAAAACACGTCAATAACCTGTAGTACGTATGATAATGATTTTCATTCCGAATATTGTTTTAAAGCTCGATAGCGCTAATTTGAAAACAGGTTCTGACGATAGAAATATATTGATTACACACGTATAATATATTGGTAGAAATCAAGAACCTTTGAGAAATAGAGCTACATGGTATAGATCGAAGTAATTTAAAATTTGTTTCAAATGATTATAATGAAAATGTTTATATTATCCTTGAACGTGTGTCAAAATAAAAGTACCAAACCATTTTGTCGTATTAAGAGCCCTCAAAGTATTGATAAATTCACCTGGGACCATTCTGTCCGGGTTGGCACTTGGGACCTTTTTGTCCGGGACCATTTTGTCTGGGACCATTTTGCCCGGGACCATTTTGACCGGGACCATTCTGACCGGGACCATTTTGTCCTACACCCGTTAATCTTCTCAAACTTACAGCTGGTCTGACGGGGGCTATACTCATAGAAGTTTGAATTTCTTCTTGCTTTTGTATAGAGGAAGGCCAAACTTCTATTCAACGGCGTTCAAGCGTCTATTGGCATCTCCCATAAATACAAATGCATTTTCGTCACGCAGTTGGCAGGCGCAGTTTTTGCTGCGTCTGTCAACTGCCAACAAATCACAACATTCCCGACCATAAATCATCTTTATTTTGCCACCCATACTCCCAAACAAACAGACAGACAGACAAACCAAAACAACAAACCAAGGTACAAGCAAAAAAAAAAAAAAAGAAACGAAAAAAAACCAACAAAGAAACAAGGAGACAAACAATTGAAACGAGGGACCTCGTTTCACTGTCCTGAATTCTCGGCTCGCATTGAATACGATCGTTCTTGCAAATGTTTCGTCGGCGAATGTGTTGGCTTCGGGCCCAGTCAATGAGTGGATGAATGGTATTTGCACTATCCATTGATTCGGAAGGACCCCTGTGCTACGTATCCTAGAAACATTTACATTTGCACCCCGTCCGCCGTTGTTGCTTCATGGGTTTTCTAAAAAAAAAAGAGTATATTACGCTGTTTTATCAACAAGCATAAAAAGCTCTAATATTTGATGCATACATAAGTAACAAATGACTCAAAGTGTTTATTCAACAAGCATAAAAAGCTCTAATATTTGATGCATACATCAGTAACAAATGACTCAAAGTCATAGCGCACACACACACACTCATAAATGGCACCAGAGGACGAAGGTTAGCCCTTTAACCCGTGATAAACGCTGAACCAATAAGTGGAGCAAAACGCTTCTAATACAAATTCGCCTTTTACGTAATATATATATATATATATATATATATATATATATATATATATATATATATATATATATATATCAGCGTGTTAAAATTCGTGTTGTTTGACCCAACAGTTTTATAAGAAAAAAAAGAAAAAAAAAACAGTAAAGGTGCGAGCTCAAGTAGTCTAATGAAACCCTCGCAGGCGAGCATACACATGAGCAAACTCGCTTCGTTCATATTTAGTTGGAAATTTGTAGTCTCAGGTTATACCGGGGACTCGTAAGAAAAAGAAAAAAAGGATTTGTCGGTCCGTGTGAATAAACTACGCATTGCAGAACGCTGAAACTCCGTGAGAATGTCACGCCAGCATTTGTGATAGAACGCTAACGTTTGAAAACATGACGTTACCTGGATCCAAAAATAATTGAAAGAAAGACAAAATGTCTTTATGATTTGACGTCCACCTAAGCCTAATATCGTAAAAACAAAACAAAGCTTCATACTGCAATCCTGCGGCACGATAAGAAGATGCACGTAAGTCACCACTGTCTGGAGTATCCCATCTGTCGCAAGCTTGCGGAGCACCTCTGGGTGGCTGGCGGGAAGTGGGCTGAGGCTGAAGATAATGATTTGTACGACGGGCTTGACGGTGCTTTATTCTAGAGTTCTTTTACTGTCAGATATACTTCCAGCAGCTGGGCAACGAAGTCTCGAACCTGTCTCTACCGTTGGTTTTCCTCGAAATCATAGGTTAATACAACTTTGTCATTAATAATACCGCCAGGCTGACAATCAGGAATACAGGGTCATTTGTATTTCCTAAACATCTGTCCAAATAATCACACCTTTTGTACGAAACGGCAACCGCAAGTTGTATATTGCGGCTCTTTGGGTTTTTTTTTTTATGCAACGAAAGGCAAAGTCATACATTTTTTGTTGTTGTTTGTAGAGTTGTACGAGATTTTTGTTTAATTTCAGCTCGGAGGACAGTACGCGTCGAAATCCCCGATTGTTCTCCCGGAGATCTTGTGGTACCGGCAGCGAAGCACCTTTGCAGCGGCCTTGGGCTGCCTGTTCCTGGTGAAGATTCCCTTGCGGTTTCCGAAGGCGCGGCGGGCATCCTGGTCGGTCATGAAATCTGCGAAGTTCCAGACGTGCTCTCCCACAAAGTAGCCCTTGCTGCGCAGTTGATCAAACGCGTTGTGGTGGTGAAACAACAGCTGCGCCTGGAAGTCTTCGGTGAAGACAAAGGCTGGATCGGCGTGCAGTCCGGCCACGGCATCAGCCCCGTACTCGCTGATCATGATGGGCTTGCCGTAGTGGGCGTGCATGGCTTCGTACTCACTGATGGTCTGTCGCTCGATGACCTGCAGCGAGCCGGGATCGGTGTACCAGGCCGCGTACTTGTTGTGCATGATGACGTCCATGTACTGGCCCTGCGATCGAGCGCATGACGAATGCAAACTCGAAAATTAATGATGCAAACTGATTTTATTACTATTTTGTAATTATCTCAATTTTCTGAAACGGTAAACAAACGTGGTGGAACTTTCGAAAGTGAATTTTGGTACCGGTTGGCCATTGTTTTCGCTTGTTTTTGCGGTTCCGCAATGCGTTTCACGTACTTTAGAAATCTCAACGCCCCCCCAACCCCCCCCCCCCCCCCACCCAAAAAAAAAAAGCGGTACGTCTAGAATTAAATTAACACGCCTTCCTGATTCCATGGATGAAAAGAATAAGCCCTTGTTCCTCAAAGAAATGACCAATCTGCCGAAGGCATCGTAGGCGCGCATCTTCACGACTACCTCCTCAAGCCGCCTGGCCCATATACCTGAAAACGATTTAGAATATACAAGTTTCTAAACGCGTTGAGCTACTTCGTGAACGGCAAGGCATCGAAAATGAGCATGTACCTCCCTAAGCGCTAAGGATATTCGACAAGCTTCCCCACAGGGGGCTGAGTCGGCTCTTGGTTGCACAGCAGGCGATCTACCGCTTCCTTCAACGCGACGTGAATGTCTGTATGTGCAATTTTCTAATGCTCTGAAAGTTTTTTTTTCGAGAGCTCCGTGTCACCTTGCATTTCTACATGCCGTAATGGCCAGGTTGACACCTGTCGTTGTACAGAGATTGGCGGTTGAGGAGCCGCAGCTGCCGCAGCCGCCACGGTATTTTGTTCTTCAAGTTGTGCCATCTGTCGGCAGTACACCGATGTAGGCAGGCACCGTCTGCTTAACTGCGATCACCGAAGCTCGGCGGCGTCGATGGCATCACTCGTCTCGAGAAAATTAAAAAAAAACTCCTTCAGTTATGACATTTTGCTTGTGCTTGTGCGCATCGGCCACTCAAAGATAAGACACTGAGGCATTTGTAGAGCGTAGTTCTCGCAGTATTGATCGATAGTGAACCTAGAGCCGTCGCGCACCCACTCAGACACACACACTTAAAAAACAAAAACAAAAAACTTAATCACTGTAAACCTTTCTGTCCCCCTGTCATGGCGGCTGAAAGTTGCAGGAAAAACCTGTTGTCCCTGTTGATTTCGCTAGAAGGGTTTCTGCTACCTTATACCTGCGCGGAACGGATAGCGCTTCACGGGTTTGGGGACAGGCCCTCTGCTAGACTTCGTTCAAGGTCGGTAGATCATATCAGAGATCAGCAGCAGAGTTCAGTAGCTTCCAGTTGAATGATATTGCATTCCGTCCATGATCGTAGACATGATTAAAGAAGACACGGTTGCCACCACGCATGTGGACGTCTAAAATGGAAGCTTGGACAATTTGGTAAGGCATGATGATTAAAATGTCCACACAAAGAGAACACAGAACCTCTGAACTTACAACTAAAGTTTAATCGTCAAGGCGCAACCTTATATTCGACGACCAATATAGCGTGGAATGTAAGGTTGCGCATTGACGAATAAACTTTAGTCATAAGTTCAACGATTGTGTGTCTTCTTTCTTCTGTTGCATCTTTGTGGGCTGTATGTTTTAATCACCGTGGACCTTCAGCTTTGCAACCTTTTATACAGTCCCTTGAATGAACAGTGATGCAAATGTTTATTCACGGTTCTCACTTCGGGGATATATAAGTAATTTTATTTTTTATTGGTGCGAATTTTTACGTTCTATGACCTTACGTAAAAACATTTTTTTATTGCACTCCGTGGGAGCTGTTTCAAAACGGCCTTAACGTGTGTCAGAATTTTATGCAAGTGGAACGGTAGCCACGAATAGAGTACTTCAGAGATCTGGTTAAATTACGTCTGTGATAATGGGCATAATTAAAAAAAAACAAAAAAATACACTGTTGTCATTAACCATGTAGGTATCGAGCCTTCGGACGATCTTTATAGCCATATCTGATCGAACTATTAAAATATATGATCTAAAACAGATTAAAAAAACAGTGCGAACCTTCGTCGAAAGTTTATGCAAATCGTTGGGCACACTAATAGCCGGTCTGTCTCAAGCGCAACTGAGGTTTCTCTCTGGAAGAGTTGAGAAAGCGCCCACTTGAAACATTAGTGGGGTATAAAAAGATTATTATATTTTTATTATATTATTTTATTGTAAAACTACCTTTTTGCTTTTTTTCTTCTTGGGAGCCCCAAGAAGAAAAAGGTATTCCGATATAGGGAATGTTTCAGTTGGAACGTAGTTTGCATGTTTAAAAGTTTCATAATTAAGTCGTTTATTGAGAGTTGCAAAATATGTAAGTTCCATAGGCTGATTAGGATAAGGAACTGTGATCTTGATAAAATCTGCCTATCATTCACGTTGTTCACGGTCCGATCTCTTAACCGTCATTTTATGCAGCCATTTTTAAATGACTGGTTACTCATCTTTTTACCCGTTCTCATAATTTACTGGAATGCAGGCATGGTGAATATGTACCAGGTCTGGTACAATAACAATTTGGGAGTGAAAGAAACAGTGACGAAAACTCGAACTACTGTGCCTGAACCACGCTGGACGCACCTTTGCTCAACGTAACTGTTCGGTCTGGACAAAGCATTCGACACTTCCTTTAGGAAAGCTTGTATACGGTCACTTCAAAAATTGTATACTTCGAAAATTCATCTCAATTAATAGTTCGAGTGCTTCACGCAGACGGGTTGCGATTTATGTTTGAACCATGAAGTCTATGAATTCAGCATTAGGATACATAATAAGCAACCGACTAATCTTGTAGTTTTGCTGATAATTATGCATTTACCTCAATGTAGTACATGACGTAGACACCACTGCTCATCCTACTGAATCACGGAGATAGTCAAACAAATTTATAAAAATATAATTGTGCCAAATTTTGTAACCTACAACTCGTTATATAATTTTATAAGGGAGCCGAACAAGGGGAAAAAAAAAGAAAGACGTTTACAAATCACTGTAACGCGAAATCAGAGCGCCGTTCTTGAGGAGGAGGAAGGGAGGGTATGCCCCACCTCCACCTCCTCCTCCTTCCCCGTACCTTCCCGTCCTCATCCTCCGTACTCTCCCCTTCTCCTCCTGCGTACCCTCCCACCCTCCTCCTCAGTACCCTTCCCTCCTCCTCCTCCTGTTGAGGTAACGTGACGTCAATTTCCCCGCTAAATTTAGCTGAAAAATTGACGCCACGTGACCTCAACAGCAATTCGATTCTCCGCTAAATTTAGCGGGGAATTGAATTGCTGTTGAGGCCACGTGATGTCAATTTCCCCGCTCAATCCTGCGGAGAAACTGAATTTGTTCGTAGGTGACGTGACACCAAGTCATGTGACGTAAATTTCTTCGTTAAATTTGGCGGGGAATTGAATTGGTGTTGAGGTCACGTGACGTTAGTTTTTCCGCTAAATTTAGCGCGGTTACGCCGACGCTGACGCCGCGAAACCCAGAAACGGGCGCCTAAAAGCTGCGCTCTAAAAAAGTTGGTTTGAGAAGTGTTTCTGTTTAATTGCGTCTGTTAGTCCTACAAGTACATACACCTTTGAAAGTGATTAAACAGGACTTGAAATGGCACTACGGCAGGCTTCGGAGCCGTATTGGGCCTGCACGGGCTTGAGCATGCTTAGCCTTACTGCGAAACGCGATACATTGCCTCAAGTGCCAGTTCTTACCGCCAAATCTTTGCTGTAGTGGCCGCTCAGTGCCGCGGTCACGGGCCTGGTGGGGTCCAGCGTCTTGACATGGGCCACCAACTCGCCGAAGTAGCGGTCGGCCTGCGGCTTGGCGGACTGCGGCTCGTTGACCACGGACCACATGATCACCGACGGTCGGTTCTTGTCCCTCTGCACCAGCTCCGTCATGCGTTCCTTGTGCTCAGACAGCAGAGCTGAGTCGAAGGAACTGCGAGGGGGTTGTACGCACTCGATTATAAAAATCGTTAGCATACATTTATTTCTCCCGAGAACACGTTTGGGAAGCGCGGACTTGACTTCCAAAAGTATTTCTGCAGTGGTCCACAAAGACTGTGTCCAGCTCTGAATCGGTTCTTTGATGGCTTGAATTGTATCTTGGGAGTTTTGCTTCACACCTTCTACTGCTTCTAAGGCTCTACGCACCTGGAGAGCGAAATCGTTATCACCCGTTTCTGTGGTACGACCTATAGGCCCGTTTCTCTCGACCAGAGGGCGCTGTAGCGTCAGCAAGCCGCGACCACAAAAGAGGCACTGTAGCCTCCGATAGCGTCCGCGAGACGCAACCATTTAATGCTGACATAAACTTTAAACTTTCAACTTTGAACTTTATTGTTTCTCTCCAGAGGAGAGGGGGAGGAAGAAAAAAAAGCAGACTGTTGTCGCTTGACAGAGTTTCTCCTCCCTACCAGCAACGAGAGAAACTATTTTACATACTAGTGACCCGTAGAACATGGTTTACATAGGATCAAAACACACAACATATAAAAAAAATTGACGTACATCACGAACATTTCTTGCAGGTCGGAGGTCCCACCAAGAATAGGCACGAATAACACTAGTGAAACAATGAACGAATATCCTTTCTGCTCAAACTCATCAAATCCGTGCCCAGTCTGTGTGTTTTGTTTATAACATTAGGCAACGAGTACTGCAACATCTGGAGGCCGTAGCCTGTTCTCGAGCGAGGCGTTGACCATGTGTCAACACAACGGCCTGCGTCGTCTTATCGTCCCATCAAGCACGATCTACTGGCATGTGCAAGCGTCTGTCAGTGTCTGACAGCTTACGTCCACACGCACTAACGGAGCGTTTGAAAAAGTGCATCTCGCGCCCGAAGCATCCTGCCTGTTGTTCTTGTTGTTTTGTTTTCCAAATTTATATTAACGTGGGCAAGCGTGGTGACGTACAACCTATAATTAGTTTCACGATAACTTGGGCGAACTGTGGAGGCTGCGTCCCCCGCAACCCAATAAGGGCGCCGGAGCAAGGCACGCGATAACGCTCCATGGTCGAGGCCACCGGGGCCTCGTCACCGCCACAGCAGCAGAGCCCTCCGCGACAAAAAGTGGTTCTAGGCGTATTTTTCTTTTAACGGCAATTGAACTCGCGCGATTCCATCTATAACAAGAAGATAGGAAGAATAGAAAATAAGTAATTACAAATTTACGAGTTTCATTTATATTTAAACCAAAAAAGTGACACCACATCAGTATCCGCTTGATTTTTTTCGCCTTGAAGCGCCGTGGCCGTGGGCGATCGCCGGCGATCGCAGCCGTGTAATAGGCCGTTTCCGCTAAAAGATCGCACTGTGCCTGGCATTAGCACCAGTCACAGATTCGCAGCTATATCGAGCGTATGGTTGTCTCATGAACTGTACCTCAAGTGCTCGCTATTCTAGCGGACGGAAATGTTGTTGCAGCGGGCGTTCATCCAAACTTGGTTCGTTTCGGTACAGACGACTTTCGGCTAGCAGACGACTCTTGGCTTGCAGACGACAGCCGGTCCCTCCGGGCCTCGCGCCTCGCATTTGGCGTGGTGACACACCCCGTGACGTCGGGTCACGTGCCTCGTTCCGACGCTCTTATTGGGTCGCCAGGCTCTAGCCTCCACAGTTCGCCAAGTTATAGTGAAACGGAGGATAAAGACGGCCTAAACATATCATATTTTGCTCGCATGGGGCGCTGCTCAAACATGGAGCTAAAGGCCTATTTGTGATCGCGATGGATGGAGGATGGATGGATGAATACGGCTGAGCCCTTTGGATCGGGCGGTAGCTTACGCCACCTAGCCATTTTGTCTTACCCTTTAAGCTTAGAATATTTAAATGTGAAAACTATATTCACTCCGTACTGAAAAGAAAGTGAGGCTATAAATCCCCCTTGCCATCAGTTAAGAAGAAAATGCCTAGTTTTCTCTCGCTTTCTGCCACCATTCACTTAATCTTTGCTTGGTAATCTCTACTGTCTTGAAATCCACTTTTCCTTCGCTGTCTCTAAAACCCAATGACCTTATTAAATCTATGTTGTCTTCGGTATGCATAGGGTGAAGCCCTTTACAGTAGAGTATCAAGTGCTCAGCCGTCTCGTCCTCCTCTCCACAAGCAGCGCACACTGTGTCCATTTCCTGGTACTTCGCTCTGTATGTTCTGGTTCGCAAAACACCTGTCCTTGCCTCAAACAACAATGAGCTTCCCCTAGAATTGTCATAAATGCTTTCTTTGGCAATAACTGTTTTGTTTATTCTATAGCCTTCCAGAGCTTTCTTTGTCTGCATTCCCTCTAGCCACCGATCTCTTTCTGTGGCCTTAACTTTCTTCTTAACTGAGACCTGCTCTTCCGTAACCCCACTATAGCCTAAAAGCTTTCCTCTTAATTTCCTAGTGCGCTGTCTCCATTTTGTGTCTATACTCCTCATGTATAAATAGCTGAAAACCTTTCGTGCCCATTGCTCCCCACCCATTTGCCTCAACCGATCCTCAAATTCTATCTTGCTCACAGCTTCCCTGCCCTCAAATGACGCCCATCCCATGTCTCCTTGTACTCCCTGGTTTGGTGTTTTGCAATGTGCCCCCAAAGCCAGCCTACCTACTCCACGCTGTTTTATTTCTAGTCTTGCATGCACTTCGGATTTCATGCATAGCACTGCGTTTCCAAAAGTCAAGCCAGGCACCATGACCCCTTTCCAAATCTCTCTCACCACCTCATACCTGTTGTAATTCCAAAGTGCTCTATTTTTCATTACAGCCGCATTTCTGTTGCCCTTACCTATTATATACTTTTCATGCTCACTGAGATATTCTGCACCCCCACATATCCATACTCCTAGATACTTGTATTTACTAGCTCTCTCAACTGTAATATTCTGTATCTTCAGTCTCTCAACATCATCATTGTTAAAAATCATGACTGCTGATTTTTCACTACTGAATTCTAAACCTAATTCCTCTCCTTCCCTACCACAGATGCTCATTAATTCCTGCAAATCTATCCTGTTGTTAGCCATTAGTACGGTATCATCCGCATATATCAGTCCCGGTAAGGTTTGCTGAATTGTTTGGCCTAGCTTACTGTACGAAAGATCAAATCCAAGCCCACTCTTCTCTAGTCTATCCTCCAATCCTCTCAGATACAACATAAACAGCAAAGGCGATAACTGGCACCCCTGCCTAAGGCCTCGTCCTATCTCTATTTTCCCCGTTGCCTTTCCTTCCCATGTTATAATCACCTTATTATCTTTGTAAATGTTCCTTAATATTGCTGTTAGTCCTTCATCTAGGTTTAAGCTCTCCACTATGTCCCACAGAGTTTTTTTGGTTCACATTGTCATAGGCACCCTTGATATCCAGAAATGCCAGCCAGAGCTGTCTGTTTTCTTTTTGCGCTATTTCTATACACTGTGACTCCAGCAAAACGGACGCCACCAAGCGGGAAAACCGGGAACCAGCCGGAACAGGTCGCTTTGCGCCCCTCCGCGTCTCTGGTGGCTTTCGCGGACACGTGTTGTCGGCGCGGTGGCGAACAATGCAATTTGACGAAGGTCCGAAAATTTCTTATGTTTGCTTGAGAGTTCATCAGTGTGGTGAAGCCTCAGTAGATTGTTTCCTTCCCTCACGTGTTTGAAAGCCCGTTTACTTCACAACACACGGTCGCGTGCTTTTCGATTTCTTGGATGGGGAGGTATCACGGAAAAAACGTTTTGATTTCTTGTCTGTCTCGAATCACATTCAAAGTGACGACTACTTGGGAACTGATAAGTGGTTTCTTTATAAGGATGTAGAACAGTGGACTGAGGACAAGTGCTGATTGTTGGGCTAGTTGGTATGGTACTTGAGAAAACATGATGCGCTTTAAGCGCATCATGTGTTCTCAAGGACTGAGGACGACAGACGAGGTGTATCACTGAAGGGAACACCAATGTTGCAGTCAAGTGAATGGGAAGGCTCGATAGCTGCTTTTCTTGAGTTTGGTTGTGTTCGATTAGCTTCACGTTTGAGCCACCCACGCTGGTCGGTGCGTTCGCTACTCATATTGGCTGCTTTTCACCGAAAAAGCCTCTGGACCACACCGAAGGAGTTGGGCTGATTTCGCAATTGCTTGATTCCGGAAAACCTGCTCGCTGCATACGATTAATGAGGGAAATTGTCTGCTTTCAAAAGGTGGAGGACGCGTCTGGCAAAGTTAGAAGCTGTCACGGCATTATGATCTATCGCGCCTCCAATATTTATATTACACCCCCGTCGAAGCCAGCAGCAATATACGTCTACATTGCTCAGGTTGACCGGCCACAAAAAATACTAATTTTTTTCCGTTCAGGATTCGAAGTCAAGTTCAATGCAGAGAGGTTCTGCGTGAATCTCCGATGAAGACTCTCTTCAGTTTGTTCGCATTCGTCTCCGTGCTACCGGCTAGAACCATTTGGCTGGGTTTAAGTAGTATCTCTCTGTCTGTCAAATATACTTTTATTCAGCAGTTCACCTAATAGCTAGTCAACTAAGCTCGTATTTCAACCCGAAGAATATACTAATATCGCTTTAGTGGGACATAGTACGTAATATAATACATAACCCGCAAATTCGTCAAAATGACTTCTCGATTGCTACTAAAACCTGAATTGAAGTACGAGTATCAGCTGCTTAGTGGGGCGCCAGCGGGTTAACATGCTCCTTGGCTCAAGAAGCGCTTGCTTAATTTTCGTAATTTTCCTGCAGCCTGTGTTGTTGACCGAGCAAACGACTGCAGCTGTTTCTTAAACGCGGATACGCACAAAAGCTCGATTTCGCGGACAGATAAGTCGGATGGTCGAGGCATGCGAGTTAGCTGAAAATTACTCTCGGTGGCAACAATTCTGCAGTCATCGCCGCTTTCCTTAGCAGATCAAAACTGATTAGAGTCTATTACAGTCTCTCCGGAACCCATAGTTTCGGTTTTAAACAAAATCTCCAAAACGAAAGTTTGACATGAAAAGAAAAAAAAAAAAAAAAAACGGAAAAACAAAACTATGCTCTGCAAGTTTATGTGCACCGGCTACACTTAGCCGTCGCAGTTCAGATACCTATAAAATCGGGCATTAAACAAAAGAAAATCTGTTAAGTTGAATGCGCCACCCGTTCAGGCGGCCCGGCCGAGCCGACGCGACCTGGACCCAGCCGTCATGTTTGTTTGGTGGTGGCACCCCCTATAGGTCGCTGGAGTCGCGAATAGTGGCTCCAGTTTCAAGCACGATAACGTCGAAACTTTAAAAGTGGTGGAATTCCGATTTTTTCTTCATTGTATCGGCGGAAAACGAGCAGGTAACGTTGAAATAGCAAAGTGTAGTGAGATTTTTATACTGGGGTCAATCGAGAGAATGAAACCCGGTTGTTCAGCCCCCGTGCATAAACTACGCATTTCAGGAAGTTGAAACTCAGTTACAATATGACGATAGCGTTGAAGGCTAGATGTGAAAGTTTTAGAACACGATCGACATTGCCTAAATCAAAAGATAAAATGTAAAGATGCAATTTCTTTATAAGCCAATGTCTACGTGAACTAATTTCGACACAAAAAAAAAAAAGTCCGTGTCTGTGGCATTTATTTCAGCGAAACAAACGTGCCAACAAGGAAGGAAACAATGAAAGACTCGAGCGTGTTGGTGATCTAATTTGACTTCGTGTTTCTTTCGTTTTAAGTCAAAGGAAACAATATTGTCTTTTTTGCTGACAAGTTTGTTTTACTTAAGTAAATGCCACAGGCGCCCACAATATTTTGTTTTGCTTTTTTTTTTGGCGAAGTAAGGCGTGGGCATCGGCTCATAAATAAATTGTGTCTATCCTTTTTAGTTTTTGATCCAGGTAACGTCATGTTGACAAAGTTTCGCATCCTAGCTATCCCCGCCACCAGCGTCATATGCTGGCTGAAGAAATTTCCGCTTTTTGTAGTGCGTGGTTTATTTGATTCGGGCCGAAAAACGGGGTTTCTTTTTTTCTGACCGAATCGTGTACATTGGTAGAAATATAACCGAGGCGCCTCTTTTCAGTATGCGTCTCTGTTAAAGAAATGCAATCATCACACCGGATTTTTGCCGTATAAGTGGGATTATTTTAAAAGGCATGTTGGCATAAGTCATGGCTGTCACAAAAAAACAAATTAGGTGACAAGACGTTTGAATATTGTAAGTGTCTCGCAGATTGGTTTTATTTGAGTAAACTGAAAACTGCTCAGTTGATGTCAAAAGGAGTTGACGTAAAGGCTCAGCACTGAATATAGTATATCTGTTGAATTTGTGTTTTTAGGCATTTTTTAAAATAAACATTTACATTTAAGACAACACTTGAAACAAAAAGAAAAATAGTGGCTTTCTATATTAATGTGCATTCACGGCGTGTAATTATTGCTTAATATTTGGCGATAATCGGCTTCTTGTTACAGAACACACACACACACACACACACACGCGCGCGCGCGCACGCACGCACGCACGCACACACACACACACACACACGCACGCACGCGCACGCGCGCACACACACACACACACACACACGCACACGCACACACACACACACACACACACACACACACACACAACACACACACACACACACACACACCTTTGTGGGCCAGTTGATTCCAAAATAGGTCTCCATTTTATTCTGACCGAAAGCCAAACTAGCAAATATTTTATACATATCTAAAAAAAAAAAAAAAAAATTCATATTATAAGCTAGTTGTCGTGGGACGGATGCTATAGTCTCGTAACGAAAACTTGTGAGCTTCGCGGTTGTAGACGAGAAATTGCTAGAAAAATTGGATTTTATGCTTAGAAAACAACTATAGTTTTAAAAACAATACCACAATATTTTTTTTTTTTTTTGGGGGGGGGGGGGGGGCGTTATGATTATAATACAGACAAACGGAACTGACACATCTTCTTCTCAAAGACGTAATATGTATCAAGGGACCCCGTCCCCACCGTTGGGGTGCTAGACAAGGTGCCAGTAATTTGACATATTATTTAGATGACAGTTAGCGACACATACATAACTGTGTATTTAATAGCGAAGTCGTGCATAGCTTTGCTATTCCAATTTCTTTTTAAAATCACAACCTTGCTGCAGAATACCTCGTCTTAAAAATGCATTGTATATGCGTTGATCTAAAATGGAATAGGATAATCCTGGCACAGCACGACTGCCTCTTTTTATGGGTCCCGATTGAAGAAAGATACAAGCCACAGGTTCCTCATATCTTTATATTTGCCATCTGCGTTAGATGCAACGTACATTTTACGCAACCGCTTTTAGCCACATTTCTTTCAGGCTCATTTTTTATGTTGTAATACATTTCTAGAAATTTTCGCATTGATAATACTGATCCGAAAAATCAAAGTGGCCAGACTGAATTTCGGAAAGGGTCTTTGGGCGGTTTAGGTTTCCTTCACAATTGTAGTCCTATACTGCGATGCGTATCTGTAGGGAGCCGATTCAACTCGTCAGATGTAAAAAAGAGGGTTTTCATCACAACTGGTTGGCGTTTGATTGTCCCAAGGCAAGATTTTTTTTTCTCAGCGACTGCGGAGTCTAGGCATAATTAGTGCGCACAAACTCGTCTTTGATACGCAAATGTTTGATAGGTAGAAGAATCCATGTTTTAGAGAGTGGAACTCAGATGTTGCCTCGGCGGCTCTGACATCGTATTTATTTACAAACGTATTTACCAACAACGAGAATAATATGTGTATCTTGTTCATTTAAAAGTTATTAAGATGGTCTCCTCCTGCAGGATGTCACTTAAGACAAACTTTTTTTTTTCTGAGAAAACAAATCTTCAGAATATTTTACATTAGACGCGTTGATTATCTTCCTGTGATGCGCAGGATGCTCCGCATTTTTTTTTTTATTAAAAGTACACTGCATTTTTTTCGGTCTTAGATCTATTCTCAAAACACGAACACTGGAGAACTCTTGACAAGTTCCACTCACTGCAGGCCGGGCATTTACGACGTAGTGGAATAAGCAACAGCCTACTAACCTCCCCCCCCCCCCATTTCCCCCTAAAAAAAAAAAGAAAAAAGAAAGAAAGAAAGAATTACAGCCAAGTGTTCATCTAACCTGAAAATGTATTCTCAAATAATTTTTTTTTTTTTTTATTGTGGCAGAAACCCGGCCAATCCGGGTTGCGAAGATTATGATATGTAATTTTGTCCTACTCTCAACAGCGTGTCTAAACTCTCTCGCAAGGGTGATGTCTTTTGCTGAGTTGAGGGGGGTAAGAAGGCAGCCTACCATGCTCCGCATGTCGAGCTAAGATTAACTGCCAAGGCGACGCAAAGTGATCGTAGTTATAAATCGCCCCAAAGCTATTTGAGCCACTGACACTCGAGTCCATTTACGTCGTACATTTTCTTAACTGTCCTCGTTTGCATTCTTTTTGCCGCTTGTTCCATACGTGCCGTCCAACTTCGCGCAGTCTGCAAAGGGTGCACCGCCTAGAGCTCGGTAATTGCGAGGGGGAGCCATACATCGCGACGTAGGAAGGCGCGGTGCGCTTACAGGAATATGCGAGTCGCGCCTTTGTTAGCTTCAAGTGTTGCAGCGTCGTCGTGAACGTTTCTTTTTTTGGTGAAAAGCGAGTTTTAGTAGATCGTTTTTATGCTTCCGATAACGATATCCAATACTCCGCCGATGCCTTTGCGTATGCATCGAATCGTTGTCGGTTATCGTTATCGGGTATTGTTCACGTAAGTACCGAAAATATCTACTAAAACTTTTTTATCCCCAACGGGGATAAATAAATGAGACGCTCAGTTATTTGAGCAGGTGGCTACGCCTGCGGTTCTGGAGAGGGCTACACGTACATGCAGATGTAACTGTCTCCACCACCCTGCTCCCACAGCTTGGCTTGGGCCACATGCGTTGTTGCTCTAATGTTCCCCTATTTACACAGCGTCGTCTTTCGCTTTATTTGTTCACTTTTTGCTAAAGTACAGAGTGTGATTTTGCATATAACGCTCGATTCCAAGCTTATAAAGACACACAATGCCACGAAAACATAATTACACGGCCACTTATCTTTACGAAAAATGCATCGTCCCTTCGTTCCGTAATCCAATGCCCTACCTCTGCGCGAGCGGAGCAAGTGTTTGGATCTTATTCTTACACGAGAGTTTTTTTTTGCAAAAATGACAACACGCATTAATTTCTCCGCGTGTACACAGTCCACAACCATCCTCTGTGAAAGCCTATTTACCAGTAGCTGTCACGCAGAGGCTATTTTTGGCAGTTTATACATGCGGGTGCAATATTTACATGGGCGAAGATCTGACCGCAGAGTCTAACTTGGCGATTCTACGAAACTTCACGCAAGTGCACACACGCAAACGCAAACGCAGGCGCACCCGTACACACACACACGCGCGCAAACTCAGACATACGCACATACACACGGGCGGACACACGAAAACGCACAAATACAGGGTTTGTACTTTTTAAAATGTAGGACACCTAGGCATACATCAACTAAGGAGCCCCAGTAGGGTTGACATAAATGTGAAACACATGCACTGCTCACTCGCGATACATGCTCTGCAAGAAGCGACTGAGTTGCATGTGGTTTCTCCGCGTGTCCGTTGATCTTCCGGTATTTCCAGAAATATAAAGACCCAAAAAGGAGAACATGTCGTTCGGGACCTTTTCGTTTTCTGCACACCTCTGAATCCTTATGCTTTATTGCAATACATAAAACGATGCGCTATACCAGGGTTCGACAACCAGCAACCCGCGAGGCAATATTATATGGCCCTCGGCACGCAATCAAAAAAGCACCGCTCCCTACCCCCCCCCCCCCCTCCCCCTCCGCCCGCCCTAGACACACACACACACACATACTCAAAAGTCACGCACACCCACACACTTTCCGGGACTAATTGCGCAAGTAATATGGTTAGTTGAGAACTTGGTGTAATCGTATCTAGCATAAACTTCGTTCGGAATCGCGGGTTGTAGGATTGTCAGTTTCAACAAATTTTGTCGCGCAAAGAAGTTTATATGGAGATGCCCAGGAAAAGGTTGTGCGAAAATGTTAAAACAAATGTATAAAAAAAAAAAATTGATGAGGAGGGTGTTTTAGACTTAAAATATTTTCAGCTGGAGCTCGAGCTTTTTCAACACTAGGTGCTACTATGAAAAATAAATCTCGAATATAAACTTTTGTAATTGAACAATATTCGCGGGAGAAATGAGCCTATTCCCACGGGGAGAATCTCCGCGAGCTTGGCACGCGACCCAAAAAGAGAATTTGAAGTGCTGTTCGCCGAGCATCAACCTTGGTCAAGTTCAAGAGCATTACCAGATTGACCCCGCTATTACGCAAACCGACAATTACTTTTTAGCGTGCATTTGATGTGAATGACTGCATTACGTTTTACCCTGAGCTCCCAGAAACGATTTTCAAATCCACAAAAGCGTGCAGCAGCCTTAGTTGCAGTGCTCGCTATAGGCCAACGCGCCATTTACGAACAAGCGAACACGAGCGTGCGCAGGAACCAGATTCGAACGAAGTAGAGCATCCGCGCATGTGCCCTGCCAACCAACAGCATCGCCATTGCAGCGCCGTGAGATCAGGGCCGCGCGTTCCTGTATTAGCCCCGTGCGCGACCGAAAGCGTCGCTGTGGTCGGCCTTCCACGATTGGCCGAACGCTGACTATGACGTCGGAAAGGGGATTTATCATCGACGGAAATAAGAGGAATGAAAGAACTTTAATTTTGACGGTGTTGGCAGTGTTCCTTTGAGAGCGCAATGATTTCAAGCTTCCACCATGCTAATAACAAACACCATCGAACTTGTTTGCAAGGTAATTACGTCACAAGGGGGAACCACAGGAGGGCGCCACCAAACCTTCTCGCCGCTAATAGCGCTTATATCTGCGAACGACGTTTTACCAGGAGAGAGACCACGGAGTCAAACGTAGAGATGAGTCCCTCCAAAACGTTTTACGATTCTCAGTTAGTAGCTGAAATGTGAATCTTCGCACCGTGGCAAGCAATATTGAGTAAGAGCGCGCAAGTAAAAAAACACGGTATCATCTTTGCATTTCCCCAAGAGCCTGTGAATTTTTGTTTGTTTTTGCTTTTAAAGCTTTGTGGGAGAAGCTCGTGCTACTTTTAACGCGAAACGTTCTTTGGCTAGTTGCTTCAAATTTCGTGAAGCCGTGACCTGTGGCGTCACTATTTCACCGCTAAATTTAACGTAAACATTGACATCACGTGGTCAAAACAGAAATTCAGTTTCTCCGATTAATTTAGCAGGAAACATGACGTCACATGCACCTATACACAAAATCAGTTTCCCCACTAGATTTAGCGGGTAAATTGACACCCCGTGGCCTCGACACCGGTTCAACTTCGGCGCTAAATTTAGCGGGAAAAAATGATGTCACAACTTCGTGTCACGTGACCTATACACAAATTCAGTTTCCCCGCTAGATTTAGCGGAAAAATTGGCGTCACGCGACCTCAACGCAAATTGAGCTTCCCCGCTAAATTTAGAGGGGGAACTGAATTTGCATATAGGTCACGTGACATGAAATTATGTGACATCATTTTCTTCACTAAATTTAGCGGGGAAACTGAATTGGTGCTGAAATCAAGTGACGCTAAACGTTTGTGATGCATGAAAGTTTCACGTACCCAACAAAATTGCCTAGCAATTTGCCATACAATTTTAGAAACCTGCAGCAGTTTACAATTTAACGCCAACGCGGAAAAGCAACAGCTTTACTTTTCTTTTTTTGTTTCGCCTGCCGCATTTATGTTACAGCTGCTGCGAGTTGACAGACGGCACAGAAAGCCGAGAGGCGTCACCGTGAACTTGAGCGTACCCTTGAGCAACAGCGGGACTCTCGTCGATGACTGCGATGCCCTGAGCGTCGGCCTGATCCATGATTTCTTCGGCGTACGGGTAGTGGGACGTGCGGAAAGAGTTGGCCCCGATCCACCGAATCAGGTTGAAGTCCTTCACGACGAGTGCCAAGTCCAGGCCTCTACCCCTAATCTGCGCACAGTTCACGATGGTCGAGTAAGTCTGTGAATGCTGCATCACTCGTTTTTGTTTTCTTGAAGCATATGTAGGTTAGTTTGATTATTGTACGAAATAATAAACTTAAATTGCAATAGACCGATCTCACTAAGCGTTCCACACATCCGTGACGACGCCGACGGGAGGCAGGCGGCAGTGCACGAGACTGCTCGGGCCGCCTCGGGTTCTGTTCGCGCGGACCAACAGCGAGGTTCTAGCACGGGCAGAAAGGTTAAAGTTTCCTGGAGGCATCGGGGCAACGGCGGTGTAACCAAACTGGTGCGTGAGATCAGTCTATCGTTACTCCTGGGCCAACAAGGTCGATCTTTTGACTACGAGTAGGTTGCATAATTAGCAATTGCAATGTGCATCCTTTCGCAGAACATGAAAGAGACGAAGATTCAGAAAGGTGGTAGTAGTAGGTCGTAGTAGTAGATATTGATCCTAGTAGGATGAATATCTAGAGGGAAATTGAACAAGTACTGCTCAGAGGCATACCAAATACAACAACGAGCAAATTGCCCCCTCCACCAACTGGTGAAGAGTTTGTGAATCAAGAGTCAGTTAAAGATTAGTTGTAAATACAGACCATGAAAATACTTTCTATTGTATGCTTACGAATCCTCCCTTAAATTTCACTTCAAGTCCTTGCTCACCATACTTGCTCACCCATATACTCTGTGAAAATCTGGCTGCCCTCCCCCGCGCCGACCCTCTGGGCCCCAATTTCCGGCCTCCGAGATACGTCATGCCTCGGGGACCGGCGGTGACCTCGCGCAGCACAAGGTCCGGCTGGACCGCTCCCCTAAGCCAACTGACGTCACGGGACTGGCCCCCCAAAACAAAGGGGCGAAGGCTTGAAAAGGGGAAGCCGGACAAAGGAAGGCTCTCTCTCGCACGGCAGCTCTTGGACAGCAGCTCTCTCGAACGGCGGGACACGAAGTATGGTGCAGCGTAGGGTGGCTTCATGTGCGCTTCGCATAGGGTGATGCCAACTGCCTGTTTCCCTTTCCCACACCCTCTTCCACCGCCATTTTGTTCCTCTCATTGTTTCCCCGTGCGCCGGAAAGTGGCCTTTGTGTCCATCGGTAGTCCCATCCAAGGGGGAAGATGCTAATCCTCCCTCCGTGAGTTCCACAACGCTGCTCCGAACTTGTGAGATAAGGTGCTTGTTTCCGGGAGGGTTATAAGCCCCACGGATTATCGCCGAGAACCAAAATGGCTACTGGTTTGTCGGCGAGTGGTATTACAAAGGGTGGCATCACCCTAGCAAAGCGCACATGAAGGCTCCCTAGTGCAGCGGTGACAAGAAGACCAGGACGCTGGCGCGGGATTCGGCAGGACACGGGCGCTGGCGCGGGGCAGCGCGGGCGCGACGTTGAGTGGCGGACTCGACGAACGGACCGGACGGCGACCCTAGACGACGACGTCCCCATGACGCGGTGTGGACGACCACCGCTGGGACTTGGAGCAGCTGCGGGGCAGCGGACTTCCCCCCGGCCTCGCTGATGACCGTTCTCCGATCCCGAAACCCGCCAGGCAATGAGTGAGTGAATAAACCCTTTTGCCGAGAGCGAAGTACTGTAGTGTCACGTTCATCCGGGAACAGGGTCTGAGGGAATCGGAGTTAGAAGCCCGCATAAACTGGCGCCCAACGTGGGGCCTGATTTTCGATCAGGCAGGCATTCCGATTCCTAACCTGTTTCCGGTTGAATTTGGACACGGTTTCGCGCTCTTTTTGGGGGTCATCTTCGTCGCAGGAATGCCGCACGAAGTTTCGTTGCGGGCGCGCCGCACGAAGGTTCTGACACGATCGCCTGCCCGACGAGGAGGCGGGGACCTTGACCGTTTTTTAAGGGATTAACCCTTTTTCCCGGCATGTCAGGAATTCGCTTGTCCCCCGTTACGAGAAGCGTCTTGAGTATTCATTGTTCAGCGCACCGTTGGATGCTAGCAGGTTGATCCTGCTGTGCAAGAGCGCTGTGTGCGTCGAAATTACCGCACTTTTCGAGGCCCGTAGCGTCGGGCGTCATCCCACCTACGCCTCCAGCCGTCCACGTCTGCTGGGAAAGATGCCAGCTCACGGTTTGGGGGATGTGACGCGCCTAACCACCTTTGCTCGCGTATCGATGTAATGCTTTGGAACGCTTGTTACCGATCGGACGCGTTGAGGTATCGCTCTGGGTGGAGAACGCTCCCATTGCGGATGGCGGTTGCATGCATGGACTGTGTTTGGAAATTATTCCCGCATTGCATTTTGTCCGGGAGGAGACTAGCGTCTCGGTTTGACCGCATGCTAGCTCCCAGTTGGCCTTGCTTGAGCTGTCAGCGCGGTTTTGACGTTCGTTAGTTGACAGCGTTTTAAGGTACGGTATGCACTCTTGTGGTTCCGGCCAAGATCGCTTTGAACGAGTACCTTGTGGCCAGAGGCTACATTTAGGGGCTAAGCCCACTAAATCGTGCCGGATACGCGATGTCTGGTGCGCAGAAATCGGAATCCAGAAAACCACAGAGTTTCCGTTTTCACTTTATCGGTGGCTGTGCGTGTGTAATGCACCGTGGAGTCCAGTTTGACGCGATGGGCATGACCCGTGCGTATCTGGTTTTAGAGTCGTGAGGTTGATTCCGTTTAATTGTGCGCACAGTTGGTTCCGGATCCTCACACCACCATATCGATGGTTGAGCCTCGAGGCGGGAGTTACTCTTTCATTTCGTTTCCTCCGTCTCCGGAGGAGCGGTGGCTAGCGCGCGCGGTTCTCGGCCGTACTTGGGTTCGCGTTGGGACGCGAGGGCGTAGAGAGCGTAATTGGTCGTGCAGAGACCTGGATTGGAGTGAAATTATACATTTAGGGGAGGAGCGACAGCTAGTGGGGGGAAAGAGCTGTGCTCGTGCAGTGAAGAGCTGCACGAGGGGAGTGGCGGTCTTGCGAGGATGTGACGAGTTGTTCATAGTTTTATCCTGTACAGATGCGCGGTTGGCCCGGGAAAACGTATGGTTCACGTCGGCGGGTACGTGCCCGGGAAGCCTAGAAATTATGGCAGCGGCATGGCCGTCGGCGGCCTATAACTGTTGTGCGTTGGGTCAGCCCGTCGCTGTACAAACTGCAGCCTTTGCATGAATGGGTAGCGGGTGTTAGAATCCAGCGGTAAATGCGGTAGACACTTCGACGCTGCGGAAACTGTTCACGCAGAGCAAATATAGTTTATTGGCTCGTCCATTTCCAAGACCGGCCGGTTAGATTTGGCATTTCGGTGTCGCGCTCGTTGCGCGGAAGTTGAAAGGTGTGCGTGTGGGATATTTACATTGTTCGAACCCTACCTGTCTTCACAGTCGCAAGAAGACTTTTCACTTATGCGGCGTGTTGACTTGGTTGGGGGCGAGCTTTGTGCGTAGCCTACTGCGTCTGTATGTGGACACGTTGCTGGGGTCGAGAACGTCGAACAGTAGCGAGACGCGTTGACGGCGTACTTTTATTGCTCGATCCCGGCCGGCCTTGACATCAGCTGGAAGACTTTTTAGTTATGCGGTGTCGGGGTTTGGCCGGGGGAGAACTCTAACGTACGTCGATGCGCTTGTCGCGGTTGTCGAGCCCGTGCGGGGTTCGGTGCGGACCGTCGTTACGCGCTCGTCGCTCGTGTTGGGAGGCCACCTCCGAGCAGTGAAGCGGTAACATCTGGTCGCATGCCCGGACGTTACGGACATAGCCGTGTAAATAGGCTGTCCGATTAGATCTGCTCTCCGCACGATCTAGATAATGTTCCCTTTGTACTGATATTTGTGGCCGGTACAACGGAACACCAGCCTTTCAGTAAGGTGATTATCCCTTCTGATGAAGGCGTGCTGCGTAGCTTGACTGTAGCGTGTTTGTAACTCGGGTGTCGCGAACGCCGAGTGCGTGAGTGCCCGTCTTGGATAATTTCAGCTGTGGGCAGCGAGTTTTTTATCCGTAGCTATTTCGGGTCGCACCTCGCGAATGGGGCAGGTTTTGTGGCCATTTCTGTTTTACGGGAGGTTATTGTTAGTTTTTAGGTATTGTGCGTTCTTCGCGAATGTGCTGGAGATTAATATTGTTGTCAGAGGTGTGCGGTTCTGACGCTCTGGTAGATTGTTTTCTGGTTTAAAAGAATGCGGTTGAGCTATAGGAGCAAACGTTATATAATGGACGTATTTACGATTTGAGTATAAGAGCGGTCATACTTTTTAGTTGAGGAGTAGTTTTCCACTTACGTACCTCTCGAATGTGTAGCGTGACGTTCTCGATGATTGCATGCCTGTTGAAATGAAGAGTTTTGTTTTTATTTCGTGGCATGTCCAACGATCGAAAGATTTTGGTTTCGTCGCGCTGTCTGATATAGCGTGCCGGTATTCGTTTTTGCGCTTTTTGCGCGATTCGCTGTCTGGGATATTGTGGACGGAAGCGAAATTTAAGAGCCGGCGTGTGTTGTGTGTGCCTGAGTGCCCGCGCGTGTTGTGAGCTGTGGTGCTCCGCATCAGTTCGTGGACGTGCTCCGTCGGTCGCGGGCCGCCCAGTGAATGAACGTCCACCACTGGCCTGCCTGGTTTGATGCCACCGCCATCACCATCGAGGGTGCTCGTCATCATCGGTGATACTCAGCTGATCGGGTTCCCCGCCGGAGTTCCTGGGAACCACGCAACCTCAAGCCCCCCGGAGTCCGAGCCTTGAGGGGAGGGAGGTGTGGAGATCTGGCTGCCCTCCCCGCGCCGACCCTCTGGGCCCCAATTTCCGGCCTCCGAGATACGTCATGCCTCGGGGGAGCGACGGTGACCTCGCGCAGCACAAGGTCCGGCTGGACCGCTCCCCTAAGCCAACTGACGTCACGGGACTGGCCCCCCAAAAACAAAGGGGCGAAGGCTTGAAAAGGGGAAGCCGGACAAAAAGGAAGGCTCTCTCTCGCACGGCAGCTCTTGGACAGCAGCTTTCTCGAACGGCGGGACACGAAGTATGGTGCAGCGGTGACAAGGAGACCAGGACGCTGGCGCGGGATTCGGCGGGACACGGGCGCTGGCGCGGGGCAGCGCGTGCGCGACGTTGAGTGGCGGACTCGACGAACGGACCGGACGGCGACCCTAGACAACGACGTCCCCATGACGCGGTGTGGACGACCACCGCTGGGACTTGGAGCAGCTGCGGGGCAGCGGACTTCCCCCCGGCCTCGCTGATGACCGTTCTCCGATCCCGAAACCCCCCAGGCAATGAGTGAGTGAATAAACCCTTTTGCCGAGAGCGAAGTATTGTAGTGTCACGTTCATCCGGGAACAGGGTCTGAGGGAATCGGAGTTAGAAGCCCGCAACTCATAAGCAACAATATCTTCCTCGTGTTTGGTTTGTAATACTGTTCCTAATGGTAATTCAGCAACAATGTGCTATTATATTTCAGCATCCCGGATGTCAGCGCCGTCTGATCACAGCATAAAAGTAAGAATTTATCTACTTGTTTTATTTCAATGTTTATTTTTTCTTTATAAATTTCCATTTATTGCAATTATCTACCGGCACCTAGCAAAAAGTTATCAAATGATTTTTTTACAATGATAATTAAACAAGACGTTCTATGTGAATTGTTTAGTCCGTTACTTTCTCTGTGTGTGTAGCTTCCTTTGCACGCGCTCTCCCCCGTGATGCCTTCGGGCCTAAAGTAAATTAAATAAAATCGGGTTGCGAGACCACTTGTATCGAATTTGGATATAGTTCCTGCACCCGAAACCGAACTTGTCCAGTGCACGAAAGATGCGAAGTTATACAGCGGATGTACCATTAATCACGGTTATGGGCACAGGGGAGCACGTAGAGTCGGCAGGTAGCGTTAAGACAGTCTCACGGCCCGGTGGGCAACTGAAGCGCATCTGCACCGTGTCTGTATCGCGGCAGTTGCAGTTCCGTACCGGGCCGGGAGTGTGTTGTTATAGTACCCCATGCCACTTGCCTACTTCCATATTCCCACAGACTGTGAATAAGGTATTACATTGCTCATTGCATTCGATCCCCCTTTGGTCCCTGCCTATACCAAACTTAGCCACCAACTGTTTATTTTCTTTTTTAAGACAGCAGGGGGGAGGGGTAATTTTGGTAATTTCGTGCGGATTGGTAGCCGTGCGTGTCAAATTCACTGCCAATTTCGGCACGTATCATTTTTTTATGATAGTAACATGAGTCACGCAAATCCTAAATGACGTCATTTCGGGCACCTACAGAGCTGCTCATGCTGCGACATAGCATCAGCGAGCATATGCGCGATTTTCTTTACTAGTTGTTGCCTCGACGCCACCTTTCCTTTACCTAAGATGGAGCTCAACTCACGTACACTCTAAAAAAAAAAAGTGTCGATTTAACTCTTTTTGGAGTGTAAGTGGCTTGTCACAGAATCCACTCTTTTAAAGAGTAACTTTAACTCTTCGAAGGCAAGTGTAGCTTTAACTCTCTCGATTAACTCTTCTACACAGAGTAACGGCAGCACTTCTTCAAGAGTACAGTCAACCACTAAAGTAGAGTCCTATATACTCTACATTGAGGAGTCAGAGCTACACTCTCTGCCAGAGTAGGGAGAACCCTAGGTTAACTCTTCCACGCAGAGTAACTTCAGCACTTCTACAAGAGTAAAGTCAATCCCTAGAGTAGAGTCGTATATACTCTACAATGAAGAGTCAGGGCTACACTTTCCGCAAGAGTAGGGAAAACCCTTAAATGTGTGTTGAAGTTACTCTAGGTTAACTCTTCCACACAGAGTAAACGCAGCACTTCTACTAGAGTAAAGTCAATCCCTCGAAGAAGAGTTGTATATACTCTACAATGAAGAGTCACGGCTACACTCTCCGCAAGAGTAGGGATAACCCTTAAATATGTGTTAAAGTTGCCCTAGGTTAACTCTTTCTCACAGAGTAACTGCAGCACTTCTACAAGAGTAGTGTCAATCCCTCGAAGTAGAGTTGTATATACTCTAAAATGAAGAGTCACAGCTACACTTTCTGCAAGAGTAGGGATAACCCTTAAATGTTTGTTAAAGTTGCCCTAGGTTCACCCTTCCACACAGAGTAACTGCAGCACTTCTACAAGAGTCGAGTCAATCCCTAGAGGTAGAGTTGTATATACTCTACAATGAAGAGTCAGGGCTACACTCTCCGCAAGAGCAGGGAGAACCCTTAAATATGTGTTGAAGTTACACTACGTCAACTCTTCCACACAGAGTAATAACAGCACTTCTAAAAGAGTAGAGTCAACCCCTATAAGTAGTCGTATCTACTCTACAATGAAGAGTCGGGGCCACACTCTGCAAGAGAAGGGAAAACCTTTAAATGTGTGTTGAAGTTACCCTAGATTAACTCTTCATTGTACAATTCTACAAGAGTAGAAGCAAGCCTTGTAGGGTCATATACTCTACAAGGGACATCTCTGAGAGAGCTCTTCAGTAATGTTCCAATTACTCTTTCTTGATAGGCATTATGTTTACCCTTTTGTGCAGTGTGTTCGAACTCTCCTTGAAGTGTTACCTGAACATCTAACGAGTAGCTACATAAATATACTGCATGAAAGGGTCACACCTACACTACTCCAAGGATAAAGGAAGTGTTCCTAAAAGGTAATGCTACACGTGGGGTACACTACAAGGGGGTACACTTACTCTATTGAGCGGTGAAGGAAGCGTTCCCAAGAGCCAGTAAATGTGTTGCACACACTACACAGGTGTTGCTCCAATTATCTTATCAAGTGTAAATGAGCTCTATTGCATATGCCATTATAAACCCCTTATACTAGGGTAGAAATGCAGTCAAAGTAACTGTGAAGAACATTCTAGCTTTTTAGAAAGAGTAGGTTTCAAGTGCTAATTAAATGGCACGTGTTATTCCCACCCTGTTAGTGAATTGGAGCTATTCTTATCAAATCACTCCGGAGTCAGACCTTAAAAAGTTCTGCATGTAATCAGGGGTGGATAGTTGTGTAGTATAGGAACAAATGAAACATAGCTGAAATGCACAAAAGGTGTGTTATGGGCTTTTTAGAAGGCGGAAGGTCAACATATGTGGAAGGTTAAGATACGAAGAGTAAAAACAGTAGTAAAGTGCTCATTCAACAAACTTTAATTTCAAAACATTTTTGCCAAAACTAGCAGAGTTTCGTAATCACATCCAGCACCAAGACAGACTTGATTTTGTACTTCAGGCCAATGAAGTGCCCAATCACTGCAAGTGATCGGCTTGTTCTTGGACAATACGAAATGTCATGAACCCAGTACAGTGCAAGAACGAGCGCTGTACCGGTCACAATGTCCGTCACCTCAAACGAGGAGTCTTCCAGCTGCACTGTGAATGCAGCTGCCTGGCTTGACGTCTTCTCCCTCACGCGGATGACCGGGAAGGCCGGAGGATCAAGATGGTCCACCTCCTGTGAACGGGAAAGATGTGCATGAAGATTTACGTGTTATTCAAGAAAGATAATTGATGAACAAACAGTCTGCTAGATCGAGCTAGAAAATTTTACACTGCTTTGCAAAACAAAAAATCTGTAACAAGGACAGTAGATAGTGGTTGAGAGGAGAGAACCCACTGCATTCTTGCCTTTCAATTTTGAAAACTTGTATTTTAGAATTGGTCAACCTAGATTGTACAATTAGGTTAAACATGCTGCGCAAGCATGGACAGGGAAGCTTCAGAGCAATCATGTGATTGTGTGGCACAGGCTGTGATCAATGTGATGTTAAGTTAAAGAGAAGAACAATGTAAGTTTTTTTTCTCATTCTTTCTATGCTGCGTATACACCATTCCAAAAACAGCAATCTGGCCTAGTGCGACTTTCGCGACCCCTAGTAGCTACAAATGTTCTGCCGCCATCTTGGACTGTGAAAACCTGTGCTCGCCTCGACTCTCCGCCTGTGTTACTGTGCATTCAGAGTTTTTCGGCCTTTCTTCGTAGTTGTCAGTTTATTTTTTCGATTGACCCCTGCACTCAGAGAAAATGCGGTGTGCGCAAGTGCATCCGCTTTGCGCGTTTCTGCTCAGCATTCACGGGAGACCAACGAAGCGAAGGACGTCGAACGGCCCACGACATTGAGGACAATGGTAACTGTTCTCCACGGCGATAATCCTCAGACAGTCTTTCTGGGTTGTCGCCAGAAAAACCTGATCGGCTTGGGGTGAGGTCGTGAAGGACAGAACAGTCGCGTTCATTCCTTTGCTTCGGTGGTGTGCACAAAGTGAGCTCTCATGAAAACGTGCCCCAAAATGAGCCCCACTTAGATTTGGTTCTGCCGTCGATCCTGTTCACTGGATGTACTGTGTCTTTTTGGATGTTCCCAAAATAAACCATGTTTGGATAACGCGGCATTGTCTGCTACGTACACTATTTCTTTCGAATGCTGAGCCTTGCTGAATTTGATGTCTGACACCTGTCTAATACGGTGGAAACTGCACTTCCTTTGAGTGGGGAATATCCATGCTATTCGGCTATCATTTGTTTTCACTTACTTCCATCAGTGTTGAAATTTATCGATTGGCACGACTGAGTTGGTGACAGCTTTATGGCCAATTCGTCTGGGCCCGCACCGCACCCGTCCAGTGCAGTAACTCTTTCCACTTTAGTACACGAAAGACTGGAGGGGAGAGAAGGAAGCTCTCCTCTCCCCTCTAGCCTTCCGTGTACCACAAACCGCACTGCACCGGTGACATGCGGGCCCAGACGAATCGGCCATTAATCACCGCCACCAGCGGAGAAACGGTGTGAAATGAAAATGAAAGAAGCAAGTATTTCAATTGCATTGGTCCTCCTCGCACTTATGCTGTTAAAAAAATATACCGCGGATTTCTTTTTGATTTCTAAGTATTGTACACAATGAACAATGATTCCTCAATGGTTAGGGGGACTATTTACGTTCTGAAACGCTAAGAGCGACAATTTTGTCTGTTGCATTGTCCAAATTTGTGCTTATGTACGCTGCACCAAGCAAAATTACAGCCTCCTCGGTTAGAGTTAGCAGGGGAGACCAGCCTCGAACGCAGTGAGTGTGGTCCACAAAAGATTCTCTGGTTCCTGGGGTCGAGTGTTCCTTGGAAATATGTATAGGCAGAGGGTGCAAGCAGCAATTCTGCTTGGTAGAAAGCCCTCCCCAACATCCTCCTCTCCATTCCTTCTCGCACTCCCCCTCCTTCTCGCTCGAAAAGAACGGGCTAGAGAGCTGATCCTCTGGGAAAGGATGGGTATCCTCCTTTCCGGGATGGAAAGAAGGAGTCTAGAGAAGGCTTCCTCCTTTATACTTGTTTATCGGCCTCTAAGGGCATATTGAACCAAAATCTGCATTTCCTAGGAAAAGGGCAGTGGGAGCATTCTGGAACGCTAGGGATCTAAACAAAAAATCAGATATAAAATGATATGCCCAACGGATGGGTTTAGTTTCTAAAAGTAAGGTGCAATCAGGCTATGCTGGAAGCTGGTCTCTGAGAGCAGCCAACACACGGAAAGCAGTGTGGAAGTGACTGCCGAGTTCCTGACGTGACAGTAACCATGTTTCCTCTTTGCTCTCACCTCATTGTCTCGACTACTCGCTCACATGTGGCGCTGCACTCCTCCTTACTTTCTCGGAGTGTGTGTAACATCATGGAGCAAGCTTTCATAAAAACTCCTTACGTGTAGCGTGCAAGTTTCGTTTTTGCATATAATGTATATATAAGTATACATGGGTTGCACGTGACGTCATGTCCTTCCTCCTTTCTGGTGCCCACCTTATGTGCGGGCGAAGGCAAAGCTGGAAGCGCGAGCACGAAAGCTCCGTGCCTTCAGGCTTTGCTCGAGTGCGCGAGCTGGGCAGAAACGCAAAAAGCGCTGGTCTCGCGCTTCTAGCTTTGGCTTCGCTCGGAGATAAAGTGAAACGAAGTATAATGAAGCTGTGCTCACTCGTTTCCGCTCACTCGCGACGCTCGTGTACTGCTCGTAGAATATGCACAGTAAAGGCTACGCTCAAGGAAGTTCGGCCACCAGAAAGGAGGACCAAATTATGTCAGTGCAACCTATGTATAATGTATAATATATAAGCAAAAGCCATTCAAAGGGTACATTGCTAGCAAGCTAGCACACCCAGCATTTTCTTTCCATGGTTCACTGAAGCCATTTTGGCAAGCAGGTGAGGACCAGATTTCTTTTGCACAGTACACAATGGAAACAGAGCATGTGTCTACGAGACGCAACGGTCGAGCGAACGTCAGTGCCTCTACTGCCAACAACGCGAAAAGATAGGAAGTCGCTGGCGCGTCGCCTGCTTCTCGTGCCCCTTCCCCACTGCTAACTTTCAAGGGCGGCGTCGGCTGTGCATCTCTATGACTGTGGTAAACTCACGGTAGGATCGAGCTGCTTGTTTTGACGTTGATGACAAAATTCCACAAATATAATTTGAACAACCATAACGAGCAGAACCCCAACATTGAGATCATACACAGTACAACAAACTCAGCACGGATGCATTTGTCTCCAGTTCCGGGTATTCGTTCATTAGAAACTGTATGATTAACCTTCACCAGCACTATTGCACCTTTCATGTCCCGTATGCTTCAATCAGCATCTACTCGGGAATCATGTTCGCTGCAAGAGTAACCCAATTCATGTTATTGCTTTATTAGTTCTGAATTGAAGCTGAACACTTGCAAGAACGTTGATTTTTGTATGTTTACTTAGGTTCTTGATAAAGACAGGGCAGCACCAGTAGTGAAGCAATAGTCAGACATGCTGTGTGTTTCTTTTAAGTTGTAACAAATGTACCACATGCAAAATAAAAAGAAAAGTGGCATTATGACGCTTTTAATTTTGCCCTTAGCTTACCCGACTTGGGGGTAACTAATAGCAAGGTTTTTTTGTGCAATTAGGTGGTTAATTAATACAGATATTTAATTAACATTTAAATTATCTTTTTATTTATTTACCTTAGAGGGCATATTGCAGTTGTGAAATTGAAGTCCAACCTCCCTTACGCTCCAACCACACGCTGAAATGAACACAGAAAAAATCACTGCAGGTGCTACCGGCCAAATTATTCGACGATGCTGTCACACTTTTCCGTTGAGTTACGGTTGGCGGTGGTTTGTCCGGTAGCACTACAGCGACTTTTCCATACATATATCAGCGTGCGGCTGGAGCATACAGAGGTTGGGCTTCAGTTTCGTAAATGCAATATGCCCTCTGAAATCAATAATTAAGGAGTTCATTGAAATGTTAATTAAATATCTGTTAATAAACCGCCAAACTGCAGAAACAACCTTGTTGTTAGTGGCCCCCAAGTTGGGTAAGCTAATGGCAAAATTAAAAGCGTTATAATATCACTCTGACTTTTTATTTTTTATGTGGTACATTTATTACAACAAGAGGCACACCTGGTATTCTAAAAACAGCATGTGGCTTAACACAACGAGTCTGCCGAATACCCTTTCTTTTGCAACCTCGAGAAAACTGTCATTTGGTAATATAAAGCATGGGAGATATGTTTGAGTTTGCAATATTTCGCAATTATTTTACATTCACAGAACTTGGGTCATTGTGAAGTCATTTGCAGTATATTAAACCTTATTTTTTCACTATTTACAAGCTATTCAAAGGATTGGATGTGAGCTCCGCATGTCTCAAAGTGACCCGAGAATTAAACCTTTGCCTAAGATTTCCCATAAACGTAACAATGAAATGGCGAATGGATGATTTTGCAAGAATCCTCAGCTGTACTCGAGCTACGCATACGGTACAGGTGTACAGTATGTATAGCTCATTTGTACAGGTCACGTGTACACATGACCTGAGAAAGGGGGTCACATGGCTGAGCAGCAGGTAACATTACCTAGTCACATGACCTCAACACCTCATCAGAAAGGGGGTCATTGAGACGTCACGTGAAAGGGCTAATACGATGCCCCGGATCACCTGACCGTCAGAATTATGCTACACTTCTTCGGTCCCAATTATGCGACCAGTCACGTGAATGTCATGTGATCATGTGACATGGTGTGACCACTAACACTTCATGTAATCATAGGCTTTCTAAGAAAAAGGGCAGCCAAATTTCCATATCATACCTTCTGAACCAGACACGCTGCCGAGTCTTTCAGCAGTGCTGCGAGGCCCTTGATGATTTCCATGGCAGGGGCTGCATGGACCACAGGTTACAATTTATTTAAAACACCAAAGCAGTGGAAAAGAAAGCTGATAAGAATGCCATATACGAATCTGTACAAACAAAAATGGGGCTGAGAATCTAAGCAATTCCTAAAGAGATATGTTTTAATAACAGTTACTGGCTGGAGAGCACAATTTCAAATCTTTATATTACAATGATCTTCTTGGTATAAAAGGTTACTAAATGTAGAATTTCAGTGCCCATAAACAAAAAAAAAAACAGCTACTCTGTTCCTTAACTGAACAAGCAAGACACTAGATCATGTAGAGAATCAGGTGTATGCATGGAGCCACAGAACAGATGAAACTGTCACATTCATGTATAGACAAACTTTCCAAACTGTGATTACTTACTGTACACTTAAATAGCCTGACCTAGGAAGAACTCAAATTTAATGGGGTGGACATCATTATAGGTATTATTCTTTGTAATTAATATAATCATACTTATAATGAATAATCATAGAATACAAGTCCTCTTAAAGATACCCTAAATGCAGAAGTATAATGCTCCCTAAACTTAATGCTGCCAATTGGTTACTTAAAAATTGTGTTATTACCAGGCCGGCTGGGATACATAGATCAGAAGGCGGGCAGTGATCGAGAAGTATAAACGTCCCACATAATTTGACCAGCAGCTAAAGTAACAGCGCTAAAAGTGCCAAAATAATGTTCACTTTGTAGCATTAAGACCGGGGAGTACTGTACAGACAAATATAAGCATGAGATTGTGACTAGTGCCCCACAGCTGGAAACATGCATGCATGTGCATAAACATAACCTTTGCAGGTTTGTAATTTCATATGCTTGCCATCACAAGCAGAGACATGGTGGCACCAACCAGAAACCTAGCCTGAAAATCATATATTTGCATTGGGGTTCCCTTTCCAATCTAACAAGAGCAATGTGAATATGAAAAAACCAATCCTTGCATCCTTGCAGAAACTAAAAGGCACACCAAAAAGCATGATGGGCGATTCAAACTTGCATTGTTCTTGATAGGACAGTCAACTTTCACAACAGCAAGGGCAAACTTTTGGGTCCTTTCTTTAGGTTCTAGGCTATATTTTTGTCCTACAAAACAGTGCCTAGGCTAATGCTTGAAAACAAGGTAATCAATCGAGTAATTCCTGAATGTGCAAGGCAGTCAACAAAATACAAAAATTAAGCACTTATTATTATTATATTGTTGCTACTGAAGGAAAATGAGAACAGTGATGAGAGTGTATACTAAGCAGTCCGAGTAGGAGAGGCTTAGTGAAGAGGAATGTTAAATGCGGAGAACAGGCTTTCAGATCAATGGGAAGGTTAAGTAAAATAACATCAGCAAAGAGAAAGGGGAGAGAAAAGAAGTATTGCAAAACATGTAAGGAAAGGAGCAAGAGTATGTGAAGTCGGCAAATATAGAATGCAAACAAATCGAGGACATGGGTTGAGAGATAGGCCTCATTTATGTAAATAGGAAACTTGTGTGTGTGTGTTTGTTTATGCACTATCAGACTACACAGTACTTGCTGAGTCAAAAGCTGTAGATTGTTTTAGCATATGGTAAACATATAGCATCATACATAATTTAAAATTTAGTTACAAAATACATGCCACTTTGCACACCAAGCATCTGTTTACATACATCGAGTACTTACAAGTGACCTCGAAGCTAACTGCGGCAGCCCCGGCCTTGCCTTGTTTGGCTTTCAGCAGTTCTTCCACCCTCTCTCCTTTCGTCTCGAAGAAGTTCCTGACTCCGTCCTCTGCGTGTACTCCAGTCATCCTGAGGAATTCCTGCAGGACCTGTAATGAAGCCATGGAAACAAATGGGTAGATTCCTGAGCAGTCCCCACATTTGGTGGTGGGGGGAGAAAGGGGGGGGGGGGGGGGGGGCAGGCATACTTTAATTTCCTGAGACTTTCAGAAATTATAGAAAAAACACAAATGCTGCATTTTAAATAATCATGTCCTTCCAAATGCGACTGCGATTTATCGTGCCCCATATATACGTAAAACAACTAAATTTTGGCAAGGACCTGATTTTGCGAGTCGCCTACAATTCACGAAAAATGGATCCCACGAACAATTTGGGCATAAGTCATTACAGTAAAGGTAAGTTGCAAAATAAAAACTGACTTCCTATTTAAATTAAAGCTAATATATATAGCCATGACACCAGTTGTTTATTTAGTATAATGGATAGCTTGCTGCTGACGGGCGGTGAACTTTATCGTGTTTTCTAACATTTGGTACAAGATAAATTAGTAAGAGATAGTGCAAAGGCAAGCTGATTAAACAGCATAGGTGAAGACCCTGAGAATGAGGAAATAAAAAATGGACTATGTAAATTTTTATTTCCCATTCTCAGGGTACAACTATGCAGGCTCGTCGAGATAAATCCAAACTTCTTTCAGATTTCGTCTGGCAACAAAACAGTGAAGCTAACCGGCCGAATTGCGCTTCTGCGGCCACGTGATTCAACAGCAGACCATCGCAGAATAATCAATTTGCGACTTGCACAAAAAATGAGCAGGGAATACGCTTCGCGCCGGAAAATTGCCTAAGCAAATCATTCAGTGGTTTGACTACAAAAAGACACAAATTTACCTCATTGCCAAGACGTTCAGATATTCTGTCACCAGGAAGACATTACGGCAAACCGAGCAAAGCACAGAAAATGGGCAAATCGCAAAAAAACTAATTGTTTGTGAATCGAAGCAAAACAAATCTAGAAGGATCCTGGGCGCAACATGAACGACCTCGCAAATAAAATGGAAGTTGCGAGGTCGAAAATAAGTTTGGCAGCGCATGAAGACCTACAGTACAAGTCATTTGTGCTCAGGAACCCAGGCCTGGCTCTACAACGCCCCATACCATTGGTCCCCAGATTTGTGGCCTCCCTCGAGCCCCAAGTGCAAGCCTCTTGAGTACTATATATGGGGCATGGTCGAAGCAAAGGTGAATGCTACATATCAAAACATCCAAGGATGCCCTGAAGGCCTCCATGATGCAGGTGATGACACAGATGGACAAGGCGGAGATGAAGCATGCCTGCAGCCATTTCAGGTCCAGGCCCTAGAAGCTTGTGGCAGCTGATGGAGGCCATTTCGAATGATTTCATTTTGTTCACAGTTATTGTCTAATTTTGTACCAAGTTTGGTACGAGTATATTCATTTTTTTTGCCCATGTGTTTTCCTGAATATGGTGAATTTGCTGGATTTATCTCGACGACCCTGTATAAGTTCATGTAGGCATTGTGCACCACAGTGTCACATAGTGACTAAGAAGAAGCACATCATTGCACTGGAAGTTCATGAGCGGTGGTCATCTATCAAAAGTAGTGAATCAATCACAGACAGCCGCTGCATGTTTGGCTCAATTGCGCGCATGTGTGACTCCTTACGTTGGGTGGAACAGCAGGTATGAGAGGCCACGCGCTGTTGCTCCACCCAATGCACGTGCCATTGAGCACTGTACACATATTTGTTTCAGTAATCCCATAGACCCAGCTTTTGTAAACAGGTTAGACCTGGAAACAAACATACTCTAAGTGAAGTATTTTGAGCATGCATTAAGCCTTTATTAGGATTTTTTTTTATGCTAGCAATGAGTAAACTCAGATAATTATAACTTTAGCATTTATGTTAGTACTCGCATTTGTACTGTTAAAACCTATACGGTGGCACTGCTGCTGTTGGCAATCGCTAGCTACAAAAGGTTTGAGAGAGTCTTGCATCGCGTTTGCCTTGATAACAAAATCGAGCACAGGCAGGGAGCATAGCGCATGTGTTATTGCGAGACTTTGTTATCAAGGCGAGCGTGACGTAAGAGCGAGGTTCCCCTTCACTCCCCAAACTCTTGCAGCTACTGAACGCCAATGATAGCAGCGCTTGTGTACAGAAGCGAGCCCGCTCCAGTCATGCAAGCAGTAGGCTACACACTTTTGATGAAGACTGTACAACTTTGGAATATTAAAGTGCCAAAGCACAAGGACAGAGGAAAGAAGCCGAAGTTTTTGGAAATAGTGCTCTATTTGTCTTTTTTTTGGTCATTGTTATTTGACATTTTAAAGCAACAGCATTAACGAGCTTGTGTCGCAGAAACGCCATCGTCGGCGGTGCAACAAAAAAATCTGGGATTGGTATATAGGGTCGCGACTTCACAGCCACGTGACCTCGCACGGGAATTTCAAACAACACACAACGCTCATGTGAAACGTGACCTCACGCGTGGAATGAAAGTGATTAAAAGATGGCAAATAATGTGAATTAAAGTCGCTGCATGTCTAAAAGGATTTTACTTTATAAAGTGATTCATTTGCTTAACATAAAAATTTGAAGAATATTAGGCAGGACTCAAACCCACACCCCTGCGGTTGCTAGCTGGACACGATACTGACTTGGCCATGCAAGGCCCGCTTGCACAGCTTGGGAACGAAGAGTGTTGTGTCATGAGAACTACCTAGGTCATTCTGTGACTCAAGAGCATGAAAAGCGAATGAGAAGACAAAGTGAACGGGGCCAGATAACTCTGTCGCGTTCTACTATAAAAGGCGAACCTTAAGCGTCCTCCAAGATTTAGTATTCCGATTCAAGACCTGCAACTGCGGCATACCCAATTTGAGACTAGATATGCATCATGGTCAAGACAGTAGTGGTAATGCAGACATATAATCAAGAAATGAATAAACAAATTAAATAGTCACAGGGACGATTTTTAAGACAATTTAGCATCCAATACATTCGGCCATTAAATGGTCATATTTAGAATCCCCGAATCAGTCCAGCAAGGTTTTAAGTTGTAATAGCTAAAAACAGGTTTTGTAAGACGTACCTCTTCCTTCACCCCCAGTGCTGGGTACAAGTCCAAAACTTCTTCGACAGTGCGAGGCTTCTCCGAAATCCATCCACGCCGTTTAACATATGTCCTCTTCATAGCATCAGAGATCATCTCTTCATTTCTGGACTCTGGAGTCTTTCGCATCTCTTTCTTCAAGTACTCAGTGTGTGCCGCAATGGACGCTTCATCCTCCCCCACGTCGTAGAGTGCCAGCTATAACAAAGCAACATGTTAGGTGGTTCCTCTTGTATTCACTAAGTGGCAATGCTGAGGGAGCGCTTTTGTAATAGCTCCCCGACTGCAAATTTTCATGGTAATGAATCACAAAGCACTATATCGTGCAGGTCTACTCCTGTCATAAAGATGCATTGGGCTGTCACAGCAACTCAGTTTGCAACTGTATATGTGACTCAAACTGCAAGTGAAAACAAGAAATCGTCCCAAAATTTAATTTAAAATGTAAAAATTTTGGTATGCTATGTTATGCTTTTTGCGTTACTTTCTTTCTATTACAAAAAGGAAGACATCAGACCTTGATTGAACTCATGGGAAAAAAGAAGGCATAATATGCAGCATGGCTAAATATTTGTGGCACACCTAGAAATACATGTAATGCCTGGCTAAAATGGCCATTTAAGAGTGTGAATAGATGCCCCAGTTGAGATGTGCCATGGTACCCAGAGCTCCTTATTTGCAGTTGGGCAATTTTTCTATACAATCGTGCTTAAGTTCAACACCGGAAAGATTGTGTAGTCATCTCTTGTACCAAGAGTTTGTTACATGTTTTGGCATTAACAATAAATCCTGAAAATTAACATCCAATGTTGGAATCGGGAAAAACAGAAAACCTCCAAATCGGATCTGCCCCTTTATTGTTATTAAGCTTTACTTGAAAAAGGGAATACAAATGTTTTTACATAGCATCTTTGCCAGTATGTCCTATTTGTTTTGGGGAAGGGAAAAGTGAGCTAAAGGGAAAGAAAAGTTAGAGTTTGCTCAAGTTTCGACTGAGTTCGCTCGTTCCATTCGCCACCAGAATGCCACCTCCCACCGAGGAAGACCGCGCATGCCTGCGTATGTCCACGCCACCAACAAGAAAAAACCATGAGCGCTGGGAAAGAGACCCTTAATGACGAAAACCCAAGCTTCATTTGAGGAGATCAATCTGTTCATAGTACAAGCTCAAAGAGGCGCTTAAGCACTTAATCTATGCGCTGTAAGCATTCTAAAAAACCCGATTTAAAATCTTGCATGGCCTACCTTTTTAGTAATAGCGAGATTAAAGATAGCAACACGCCGCTTTCTCCTAAATTAATCTCAGAGTGAAGCAGCTGACAAAGGGAGCTCGTCAGCTAGCTAATTGCAAGCAATGACTTCCCGCATGGCTGACCAGTGGGGTGATGAATTGGGCATGTTTTTAAACAGAGTTATAATAACACTCAGAAATGCCACACATTGTAGTGTTTTCATTGATCCAGAGGAAGTAGTCCGTGACAGATAAGATCCCCATACATTTCTCGCCCTGAGAATAATAGGTGTGTTTTGTAACGTGAAACTGGAGGTATTTATTAGCTGCAACCTATGAAACAATATAACATCAAAAACAACCTTCTTCACAAACTGCTTAATTGATTCCATCATCTGAGGCACTTTCAAAGTTGGGAGAAGCACCATAATAAAGTCAATGAATGTTTGTGGCAGGTACTCTTTGCACAGAATGACTCCATATATGCTTTTTTTGCAATAAAATTGTGTGATAAATTATGTATACTCCAGAATATGATAAAATATACATTTGTTTTTACAACATTTCGCTCCGATGCATGCCAATCTTTTGCTGACAGTAAAAAATACAGTATAAAAAAGAAATTAACTCCCATAAAAACAACCCCGATTTTAAAAACCATTAACCCCCGAAAAAACACAATTGACATTATAAACAATGCAGTAAAAGATTTATAAATGCAGTCTTGGGTAGTGACACACTACGAGTAATGCGTCTGCATAGGTACAAGCTAGCTATTATTCAGCCATTGTGAGTGTTACGTTCGACTTGCACGGACTTCCAAACATATAGTTTTTCACAACTTATGGCCCTGCTTCGGTTGTGATGCACCATCAACAACTGCTGCTTGGGTATCGCGTAACATAAAAAAAATGCTTACTGTGACAATGTACTTGCACTTAATCCATTAAACTTGGGATGGATGACATTTTCTACTCTGTGATTGTTCCTCCCTCTCTGCTGTTGAAAAGTAACTCAAAAGTAATGGCATTTCTTTTTGGGACTAACTGTTATTGTAGTGTGTTACCTTCCTGTTGCAGTAACTGTACCTGTAAGTCATTACTTTTTTCTGGAAGTAACTGTACTTTAACAAATTACGTTTTGAAAGCGATCAACCACGACTATGAATGCGAGGTAACATAGATATAACGCTTTCATCCACGTTTTAGCCAACCTTTAGCTGCTCTTCCTGAAAGAGAGGAGACAAAGAAATCTTGCTTACAGTTGTTGTGACGCTGGGACGAGACGAGCCTCGTGGCGTTTGACTGCCACCGGAGAGGCAGGCTCTAGCTCGCTTTGCCCGTTCGTCGGCGACCTCCTTTACATCAAGCATTCGCCTCCGTTGGTTCTTCGTTCGGTTTTTGAGGGCCTCCTTCCAAGAGCCCTGAAAGCATGTCCATAATTAAAACACTACTGTAACTGCAATCGCCCTCAATAACCAAGAAGTGCATTTACAAAGCCAAAGCCTGGTTTGTCGGCCAACTGCGGGTACTTAAACACAAGGTGCCTTGCAGCCTCACTGTACAGGTCCCGTTTTCCTGGGTACCTAAAAAATAAGATGGTTTTGCTAATTAGAATGGTCAGGTAGGTAAATGAACAAATTAGTGTAGCTGTCTGTTCTCGTTCAGGGGACTCACAGCGCATATCTGCAGAGATCCGAGTGCAACCAGCGAATAATCCTCTGGCGCAATGCATTGGACACTTTCCCTTCCTCAACTCTTGGAAGCAGCTCT